>JARBWK010000003.1:97987011-98190992 GCA_030556195.1 Anolis apletophallus
GACTGTACTTTTTATGCTCGGAAAAGTACCAAACCTGCTTCAATACTGCTTGAGTATAATTAGGCAAATAGATAAAACTTTTATATATAAGAAGCCACATTTATAGGGAAATTATATTAGCTCTTCCTGGCTACTGCACAATATTTCCTATACGTTATGACTCCAGCTTCACCCACAGCTCTTTTCAAACAAACTGAATAATAAACTATGCAACCTAATGTGACCCTTAAAATTGCCTCTATTAAGTGTTTTAAAATGTCAAGGAATAGCTGACCCTTGAGCTGCTTCTTTTGTTTGGCAGTGATCCCATGCCATCATTATTACTGTGGGGTACAATGTGAGAGTTTCTCCCATTGTCTCTTACTTTTCACCTTCCACTTTTAAATTTAGGGAGCATAGGTTACAATTATCTGTCTATTTTCCCTACATATCAACTCTAATTAATTAAGAAGTTAGTCCCAGGTTATGGATTCAAACTCCTTATTCCTATGATTTGAAATCTGACTGCCACGACAAACTCTACTGTGTTCAGAAAGATATTTTTATGAATTACCTGGTATGAAATTTTGTTTTTTCCCTTTCATATAATACAATATATGAGTACAAACAAAATAAAACAATGCTAGCAACCAAACTAGAATAAAATCAATCCTTCAGGAGTCATTCCTCCAAAGTGAAGTCAAAGTTAGTCAAAGTGCTTGAGAATAATTAACTCTGCATTGGTGAATAAATTCATGTTAGGATTTCTGATTTTTCCATAAATACCTACTTTATTTATTCTATCTGCATACTCAAGATGCTGTGTAATCCATCACACTAAAGTTGTGAACACCTAATGCATTTCCCCATGAAATAAGATATTGTGCTCAGTGGTAGACTAAGTCTAAAATGTTGGTTGCCAGGAAACAAAAGTGGGGCACTTGGAGACAAATGAGCCCCACCCACAACTATAATTATTTTATTAATGTTTTTAATTAAAATATAATACAACATAAAAGTTAGTTGCATGCAGGAGCAATACTGGAACCCCTATTATATTTTCAAAATACTAAAAGGCAATTAAGATTGTCAATCACCGGAAATGTGGCACAGCTGGCTAAGTGTCAGCTGCATAAGATCAATCTGACCAGTAGGTCATGTGTTCGAGGCCTGTTGAGGTGGGTTCTCGACCTTCAGTGTAGCTGCTGCCAACCTTTGCAGCCCGAAAGACAGTTAGATTTGTCAAGTAGGAGATAAAGGTACCACATTAAAGTGGGGAGGCAAATTTTGACTGATTTATGAGGCCATTAAAAAGAACTCAGGAATCGCTGAGGAATGCGGAAGAAACAACAAAGGGATGCTGGAAAACGCTGAGGGATGAGGAGTGTGTCAGCTCCCCCTGGTGGCCAGAAAGTTTGCCTCTGTTTGTCTATATATGTGTGTAATATGTCAAAATGTATGTACTGTACTGTACTGTGATAAATGTCACATGTTTATACTTCATATGTTGAACTGCAGGGATTGTCTGCAAGTATGTGTACTGTAATCCGCTCTGTGTCCCCTTCGGGGTGAGAAGAGCAGAATATAAATAAAGTAAATAAATAAATTGTTAAAATGTCTATTGTTTTAGGCGGGCAGAATGCCATTGGGCAAGTTGACACTCTGGCTAGTCTGCCACTGCCTGTGCCTACTGCACCCAGTACCCCCATCTTCTCATCCAAGCACTAGCAGGCCTATCTTTGCTCAACCTCTGAAATAATGGAGGATTATGCATGTTTAGGATGGTATGGATGTAGTGTCTTTTCATCAAACCACAACTTTCAAGCTTCTGGGAACTGGAGATTGTGGAGAAATAAAAGAATTGAAAAGATATGGATTTTAGAGAAAATGTAATTTTAATTCCAGATTTAGTAATCAGATGACTTTTGAAAGATCACTGCAACAAAATGGGGTGTTGACAAATGAATGGGTGGAAGGACTAGAATTGTAAATGATTTGGATGAATTTCTGAGTTTAAGAATCCACTCAGGAAATCTCAAAACAACAAATACTCACTCTTTTTTTTTAAAAAAACCAAACCAACATGTATGATGGCATTTAATTCATCTCCATTAGAAAGATTTTTTACTGCTAGGTCTTAATTGGAGAGGTATGAGATTTAGACATTGTTACTGGCTCTATTAGTTAAATAAGAATCTAAGGGCAGCAGTTCTCAGCATCAAAACAAACATATAATACTTTAGAAAGTTATAACACTGAAATGCTCATTGATCATGCCTATAATTAGGAGTACAAATTAGTAAGCATGGTTAGGTTCATTCAGAATCCTTGTAATTCGGATTAAAATCAAAATAAATCCCTTTTTGAAGTGATATTGAAGCGATTTGGGACCCGGAAGTATCCTTGCCATTTTGAAGTCACTGTCACCATTTTTTTTCTGGTTCAGGAATTGAATTGGAAATGAAACAGCATTTGGAGGCAAGCAGTTGCTTGCATGCTGGGATGCTTGCCTCCAGCCAATGATGGAAAACTACCTTGGGAGGGGTGGGGCACAGCAGCCATTGCCCTTTAAAAAGGGCCGCACATCCCTCATGGAGCCATTGTGAGCCGGGGATGCAAAGGCAGAGGGACTACAGCAGGCTGCTTGGGTTGGAACACTTTGCAAGGGAAGGACAGGATTGGGATGGAACAAATAATTTCCTTGGGGAACCACACAAAATAACACCAAGGAGCCCCTTTTGTCTGTTTTGGGTTGCATGTGGTAGTTTTTGAAACTAGAAAACAACTTTAAAGGGCTTTTTTTCTCCTGGGGTTTGACTTCTGTGCTTTAGAAAACTGGAATTCCCCTTTGCTGATGATAATTCCCTTCCTAAAACAGAGAAAACAACTTTTAAGGCCTTTTTTTCTCCTGAGGATTGACTTCTGTGCCTTGGAAAATCAGAATTCCCCTTTGCTGCTAATAATTTCACTGGGAAAACACACAAACGTTTGGAGGCCCTTTTGTCTGCCTGGGGTTTCATGTTGTACTTTAGGAAACTAGAAATCTAGTAATCTAATCTTTTCCTTGGGGAACAACACAAAGTTTGGAGGCTCCTTTCCTCTCCTTGGGCTTACATGTGATACTTTGGGAAACTAGAAATCTGCTAATCCAATCCTTTTCTTGGGAATCAACACAATAACACTGTGGAAGGCCCCTTTCCTCCCCTTGTGCTTACACGTGGTACTTTGGAAAACTAGAAATCTACAGGCAAACAGTCAGTCTTTGGGGGAATTCATCCCTCCTGGTCTTTGAGGGTTGGGGCAGTAGGGTGGAACGCTGGCCAACGGTGGGCAACCACAACTTGGAGGGTCCGGGTGGGATGCTGCCATCCTCTGGGGATTCCTCTCTCCTGATCTGGGAGGGGCAATGTTGAACAGTGGCTTACTTTAAAAATTGTCAAGAACCCAGGGATCTTCTAAACTTGCATAATGTTGAAAAGAAATGAAAGGACTACATCATTACTACTCAGGACAATGGTCCTCCAGATGTTTTCAACAAATTCTGATCAAAACCCAGAGAGCATTCAATTCCCTTTAGCCTTTGCTGATTAAGTCGCAGTTCTATACAGATCTTACTAGGAAAGTATATCTCAGCAGATTCATGCAGAATTATACAACAAATTAAATAATGTAAGGAAAAATTGCTGGATTTATTAAAATCATCAAACATCATAAAATGTGCAGATTAGCTGACTTTTGAACCCTGAATCCCAGAAGAGGGTAAGGATGTGAACTTGATTTTTCCCACTTCCTTCTCTCTCCAAAGAGCATAGTAATATTTCATAATTTCATCACATATTCTAATTGAAAAGAGAGTATTCTTTTGAAAGTATTCTCCAGCTTGTGTTTGGAGTTTTCTTTTTCTCCTGCTTTTGCTTTTTATACATTGGAAAGTTTTCCTCATTCCACCAGAGTTATCTCCTGCATTCCTATACCTTCTATTTGTAGGCTTGGAAGCTAGTGAACGTCTCACAGTAGGGTGCTGAGCTTTCTGAAGGTGAGGGAATATATTCTGTCACACAAGTTTTGTGGAAGGCATAGCAGCTTGTTAAAACTCACAACACATACTGAATAAAACATGAAGCCCATTCAAGAAGGCTCATTTCCTCCAGATAAGGGACACCCAAAGTCTTGTTCCTGTGCTATTGTTGTTACTTTATTGCCTTTTTGTGGGGATTGCAGCTTGGTTTACTTTAACACAATGTCTATTTTTTTACTAATCAAATAAAGTTTTTTTATTATCATTATTATTATCTCTCAATGATTTATGTAATAAATATCATGCAGTTATTTAAGCAATACATCAAAATCAAGATAACAGTTGCAGAAGCATCAAAATATAATAGTAAATTCTTTAGATAGCAGTTGGTCTAAGGGGAGTGATAATATTCCATTTTATCTTTCACATTTATGTACTTTAAACTATGCCCGAGTGGTGCTTCGAGCAATTTGGTGGGCTGTTTGACCAATGTGGCATGTATGGCCATAAAATGGCTCAGTATAAGATCATGGCACATATTACATATTTCTTGTCTGTCTCTCAGCTGCTTATCCACTGCTTATGTGGTACTTTCCGAAAGAACAGACTAAAAAAATGTATCTGATAAATGATTTTTAACCAGTGTTTCCTAAGGTACATGCACAAATATACAAATGGTATAGGCTGACCCACCAATAACATACACAAGAGAAGAATCACAAGGGAGAGAACAATATCACAGTAATATAAGTAATATAAGTATCAGGCAGTATAAATGCTCAGGTTCCAAATCAACATTTATCTCTTATACTTAGAATAATTCAAAACAAACAATATACTGTAATTGAGATAATGCATACATGCTGTCTTCTCATATATTCATACACAGCAAATACGGGCGGTAAACTCACATGCAAGTGAGTGGACGTCGTAAAAAGGCAGAAAGGAGTTCCTGCGTCATCAGAAAGGGACACAGTCCCGGATGTCTCCCAACATATAGAAAAGTTTTGTAAATAATATTCAAGTCCCGGCCTAGGTAGCGCCTCCTGCCCGATATCCCAGCGATATTGTCAGCACTTGCGGTGCTTGTGTTTCCTCATGCATTGTGCGGTTCCTGTTTTTCTGACGTCAGTAGACAACGCTACCTAGGCCACGCCCACTGGTCCTGAGGAAGCCCCTTCGGGGGCGAAACGAAGGCACGCATCATTGTTGGTTTCGTCGACCATGGAATGTCTTCCCATTATCATATAAATATTATATCAGACTGGCATCTTTGACCGGGACTTGAATATTATTTACAAAACTTTTCTATATGTTGGGAGACATCCGGGACTGTGTCCCTTTCTGATGACGCAGGAACTCCTTTCTGCCTTTTTACGACGTCCACTCACTTGCATGTGAGTTTACCGCCCGTATTTGCTGTGTATGAATATATGAGAAGACAGCATGTATGCATTATCTCAATTACAGTATATTGTTTGTTTTGAATTATTCTAAGTATAAGAGATAAATGTTGATTTGGAACCTGAGCATTTATACTGCCCGATACTTATATTACTTATATTACTGTGATATTGTTCTCTCCCTTGTGATTCTTCTCTTGTGTATGTATTTCCTAAGATACATGACAGAACTAGAATCATATTTGTGCTCATGGACTACCTCTATTTGCTCACTTATCAATGAAATAACAAATAACCATATGGGGAAAAACTAGAACCACTTTATTAATGGTTACCTATTTAAATCTTCATGAACTGCAATAACTCAACATTGGGGTTAACTTGATGTTGTATAAACTGAGGCAGTAGACCATTCCAGACCTACTCCTCAGATAACATGCACAAGAAACACGGGGGCCCTTCCAAAAAGTCCAAAAATTTGAGAGGAATTGGGATTTTAAATCCCACATCCTCTCAGGATGGAGGCCAAACAGCTGGCCCAAACCCCAGGATTTTGCAGGGGATGGTGGTGGCTTGATGCTCTCCTTTGCTGATCAGAGATCAACAGCGGTCGGCAAGGGCATTGTCAGCCTCCCCTTTCCTGCCCTCCATCCCCCCTCCACATACTAGAGGAAAGCTCCAATTGAGACCTGGAGCCTTTCTTCCCCCCCCCCCCTCAGAAAAGCTGAAAGAGGATTTTGGGGAGTGGATGGGGGGATTCTTCCTCCAAGGCTCTTCCAGGGAGAATGGAGGGGGGGGGGGAGGCTCAAGGCCTCAAACAGAGCCTTTTTCCAAGTAAGTGGAGCAGGAAATGGGAGCGAGGGGCAGAGTATGCCCATAAGGAATTCCCCATCTTGGCTGGATTTGCTTACTTTCAACAACAGACTTAGAAAGTCAAACAACTGAAAATACTATCTGAAGGTGTAAAAATGGTGAGATGCCAGTATATACAACATCATAGTAACATGGTGCCCCTTATATAACATGGGAAAATCAAGGTTTACATTTTCTATTATTTTTCTTTGGGATGAAATGGATTATCAAGATATGAATGGTTGAATCCATTCCTACAGAGTCTTTGGATATGAAGTGCTGACTGTATATTACAGTACCACCATATAATAAGAGACCAGACAACAAAATGTGGAACAAAGGGTCATTTATTGACCTATTTAAACTGCACTCCTGGGCAGTAAAACCAACTGGGGGGACGGGACAAAGAAATGGGTCCTGGCAGAGGGTCCCAATGACTACCTCCTCCCCTTCCTCTGGGCAAAAACCTGACCCCAGGGCCAGTCCACCTAATGGCTTGCTGGCCTAGACAGTTATTGCTGGAAGGTCATTCCAAGAGCACTCCATTCTGAGCCCCAGAACTCTATAAGAGAAGGTGAGAACCCCTTGATCCAACCTCAAGGTGGCAAAAAACCCAATCAGCCCCCAAAGCTCCAGAACCTAGAGAGCCATTAAAGATGTCCCCCTTCACCCAAAATTGAGGGTGCCAAAGACAACACTGACAATGTTCTCCCCCCAGCTCCTGCCAATTGAACTATCTCCAAAATACACAATATGTGGTAGGGGAAAAAACCATTAGGAGATGGAAAAATTCCTACCCAGCATTCACTCATATTGTGCTGAGGGTGGGTGGGTGGTTCACTGAAAAGTGTGTCTGAGCCAGGAGCCAGGTGCTATAACTCCCACCCACATCTCTCCCACACGTCGAGACTGGTAGGGGACAACAACTGGTCTCGTCATGGTGACTTCAATTGTTTGCCCCCAACCAAATCTTTGGGTTGCTGGAAAGGCTTGTATGAATTTTACTATCAACTTGGTTGTGTTTTTATATAATTTTATGTGATATTGCTTTATACTCATCTGTCATTTTATGTTATATGCTGTACTTGGAGTGCCATGTAAGCCACCCTGAGTCCCTTTTGGGAGATGGTGGTGAGATATAAATAAAGATGATGATGATGATGATTATCTAAGGAGACAGCATCTGCCTATCACCATTTGATTTTTAAATGTTTTGTACTGATTGTCATGTTTTGCTGTTGATGAGGTAATCCTTGAAGACTGCACAAAAGATTCAGTTACAAAAGCATGGCATCATGTACATTGTGTCAGATCACCTATGAAAGGATAGGATGGTAAAGTCAAGGTCATATAATGCCATTACTGTGGCACTGAAAATGTCTACCCATTGAATTCAGGTGCTGGATCTTAAAAACTCTAGAGCACCAACCCTACAGGCAGGACATATATTTTATATTTTACCTCCTCCTCCTCTATAAGTCTATGAATTTTAGTCAAAAATTGACTTCCATCAAAACCTGGGTTGACATCCATGGGTCAATGCGAGTACTGTACCTTAACTCTTATCAAAAAAGGAACCATCCCCTTATGAGAGTGGAGTGGTGATAGGCAAGGTCTTAGTCCATCCTGAGAGAACCTAAAAGAGGCATCACTTTTGGCCTTTTAATATACTTGGAAAAATGGCAGTGGTTGCCAGGGACTGCTGGTCAATTGAGGCAGCAATAGTGCTTTCCACACTCTGTAGAATGACCCTCAACTTATTCATGAGCCATATCAAAATTCATAATTTTGGCCTCAACATTTTCTATTGACTTAAATATGATGCTGACTCTTACGAGCCTCTCCCACAATTGTATCTTTTTCATTGCTATCTTGTCCAGATTTTTATCATTTTATGTCATGCATTTGGCCTGCCCACTGTGTTTGATTTTCCATTATGTTATTTTGTATTGTTTATTTTACTTGATTGGTTTATTTACTTTATAGTGATGTTAGTTTGTTTTTTTATATTTTATCTTGCTGCAATGTATTGCTGGGCTTGGCCTCATGTAAGCCGCTCTGAGTCTCTTTTGAGGAGATGGTGGCAGTGTAAAATAAAGATTATTATTATTATTATTATTATTATTATTATTACATGAGTATATTCAGCAAGTAGGCTTTTCTCAATTTATTGCAAGACATTAATTGATATGTTGCTTTTTTATTATTTTAGTGGCTTTGATTATTTTTAAATTATTTGTTTCTTCTTGGAACAAATTAGTTATCCTGGTAGCATGATAACTACCAGTGTTCTATATGAAGCATGCTTATTTTAAATATAAACACTGAAAAATGATTAGAATTACCTTACAGTTGACTCCTGGAAAAACCACCTTCTTACATTCACCAATTTCATTACTTATAAAGGCAGACACTTTTGATGAGGGAAAAGCAAGCCGAGATAACATGAGAACTGTCACCTAGATACAACCTAAAGAAAAACCTGTTGAAATGGTATGCACTTAAATATTAAATATAGTTTTCATCCACACCCCCCTTATTTATGTTGTATCACTAGACAGGCTATAATTCAGGATGCTGTTTAAACTGTCAGAATGAGATGAGGATCCCAGGTTTAATGTGTGTTCTTGCACAAATTCTCACAGGGCTCATCAACTCTGACAGTTTTACTAAGCTCAATTAACCATTAGTTAAATTAGCCATAACTTTTAAACATTATTGCCTAATTGCTTTGTGAATCTGGGGCAACACCAGGGTATACTTCAGAATATATCAATACAATAAGTTTTTTTTTACTTTACAGTGTGATATTACACTACTTAAACTTTGATTGATGAATACTCTTTGAAAATCCAAATGAACTTCACTGCATTTCTAAATAGCAAAAAAATGGTTGGGAGAAGTTAAGCCCTTAGCATCAGATTTAAATATCAAGTTTCTCCTGTAATGGCTCTACTGTGCTGAAGATATCTATGAAGGTGACTGGCTGACTTGTACAGAAGCAACTATTTCAAAAGTAACGCTGCTCAGGAAACCTCTAATTACTGAGAGGATGGTTTCACCTCCTGTACTGTCAGACTTTCTGAATTTCTAGAATATCCTTTCTCATAAAAATTTCTGAATGAAGTAGAAGTTAGGGGGGGAAATCCTACCTAGTACGAAGATAGAAAAATAATTAGTTGGGTTTGCTTTTCACTTTGAAAATGTTATTTTGTATCAACCGAGTCTACAATGTGTTGTTTACATTGGAGAAACAAATGCCATGCCGGCATGTGAAAAATAAGCATTGCTTTAATCTCTCTCTCTCTCTCTCTCTCTCTCTCTCTCTCTCTCTCTCTCTCTCTCTCTCTCTCTCTCCACTTTTTCTCTATAGATCACCCCCACCCCACCCTGTGTACACCCTTAATTGTGAGGGGAAAACAGCATTTTTTTAAAAAAATTACGTGCACTTAACAAGGATTAAACATTTCAGCTGTAGGGCAGTGTCAGAAATTGGAAGGGAAACTCTAAGTTAAGTTTCCAACTCCATGCTTTGATAATGCATTGCTATGCAGAGAATAGTTACATTATCACCTGTTATTGCTTACTGAATGCCACTTGTTCCTCTAATATTTGGGTAGTATTTGAGTTATGTTTGTAGCTGTTTCAAATGTGGGGAACATCTACACTGACCTGTTATTCAGGAAAAGGGGTGCTTCAGCTCAGTGGTGGCTAAATGGTGCATGGAACTGATTTGGGTTAATGCAAGTCAAATTATTGATTGCCTTGGCTGGCAAGCACTTAATGCAGCCTTGGATCGTGTTAACAAAATTTTGAGGGTTGCTCTGATTTCTTTCCAAGAATCTGGAGCAAACTGCGAGCCTATGTAAGAAGTTGGGCTAGTTCTGAGATGGAACCTGCCGTAATGATTTATGTGGACATTTTCATCATTGCTCTGACTAGTGTTTATATCATGGCTAGTGTCTGTTGCTCATTACCTGGAGTGATGCTAGCCAGAATTACAAGTTGATCAGAGAAGGAATGAGAGAAAAGGGAGAGATTAATACCTCTGCTCCCCCCCCCCCCCTGCCTTCCCTGTTGCTCTGGCCCTGTTGTGATTGCTGCTAGCCATGCCATGTCCTCTGGCCACCACGATGACAAGAATAAAAAGGGAACAGTCAGGACTTCTTTCTGCTCCCACAGCATCTGGGGGGCTGATGGTCAAAACCATTTGGTGGCCAATCCGGCATTCACCACCGTTGGTCTTTCAAAATGTTTGAACCTGTGAACATCCATCACATATAGATTTGCAGTATCGAACACTGCAACCCCACTAAAACATTATAGAATGTTTGTTATATAATGTTGTGATTAGAGTGTTCCATTAGAACTCCAGGAGACTCAGAAGAAAGCAAACACTTGCCCAGACACCTGCATAATAAGTTCACCTTTGAATTGTCATAAATCAGAAATAACTTGAAGACACACAACTATGTGTGTGTGTGTATGTTTAAGCTTCACTTGTGATGCAAAAGTGAGCTTTCATGACCCTATTAAGAATTATCTACAGATTCAAGGAACTAAAGCCAATCCAGAATTACTTGCAGATATTCTGCTGCCTATATTATAAAATAAGTTATATGGCCCCTCTGTTCTTTGTCCTTTGTAAAATGAATAGAAGTCCCAGATATTTACTTATCTGTTTTCATTTCTGTCTCATATTTTCTCCCTCGGTTATATTTTCTCCCTATGGCAGATAAGGAAATCTATTTCTCCAGTAGGATATGTGCTATGGTTAGATGCTTGTTAAATATTTTCAAATGAAAATATTAAGCCTAAGATGCAAGCAAAAAAGGCAAAACTGAAATCGAGATCATTGTAACACAAATGAAAACCTTACCAGTAAAATCATGACTTTATTTACAGGTGACAATCTAGAGTCCATTGACTGCCATGTTTAGAACAACAAATTCAGTCAATGTGGCTGTCAGGGATCGATGCCCACGGCCATCAACAAGGCCGATGGGATCCGGATCCCGACCAGCACCCTATTCATAACAATCTCCAGCTGGCCGGCTGGGAGCAGAGAGATAGGGCTGCTCCGATGGGCTCTACACCTCCCTGTGAGACTGGGGTGAAGGGATGGTTCCCAGGGTAGGGGTATAAAAGGGCTGGGGTGGTTGGGGACGGTACTTTTTGGCTTCACCTGTTATGTTCCTGAATAAAGATATTGGATTAACCGGAAGGAGTCCGCGTGGTTCATCTTCGGCGTTCGGCTGGCCCGACAGAAGCCAAAAAGTCATCGAGTTTTCCCGGTCATCCAGAGAGACTCAACATGCAGGAGGAAGCTGCTGGCGGAGCTGGCATTGGGGCAGAGGCGTCAATACCACTTTGGAACCTCACGCCGGAGGAGACCGGGATGACGGAGGCCTGGAGCAAGCGTGAGGTCCCGTTTGGGCAGGGGCAGCTGCCACCGCTTCCCGAGGAGAGGAGAGTCCGAGAGCGACTTCTCCAACGCAGGGGGTCAAGCTGGAAGGCCGAGTGGGGAGCCTGGAGACCACTGTGTATTCCCTTTCCCAGGCAATGGATAAAAGGGACCAAGCGTTGTTAAGAGGACAACGATCCCAGTCGGCATGGAGTGCTCCGGGTGCGGGTGATTTTACTTATTATACGTGGATGGAGGATGGAAGACAGGCCCCCACCACGCATGCCGCGGGGCGGCCCAGCCTCTCAACCATCACAGAGGATGAGGGGGGTCTGGATACCCGGGCGACCAGGCCGAAGAGGGCTTTTGGTGCGGGCTTCGGGATGGAGACCTTGCGCGAAGAGGAGAGCTTCGGCAGCACAAGATCCCAGGGCCTGGGGCGCGCCTCTCCTTCAGCCCTGTCACGAACGCCGACTTAGAACTGCCCCTTTAACACACACACGGAGACGTAGCAAAGGCTAACTATGTTTATTGAATAAAAACAAATCCAAAAAGCAATTCACTTAATAAAGTTCATAAAATAAAGCAATCAGCACGAAGCTGCAGTTCAGTAAAGTAAGCAAAGTTCCAAAAGGTAGATTCAAAGGCAAGTGTAGTAAAAGCTTGGCAAGGCTCCCGGATTCACTCCGGGACGTAGCAAGGGATCCGCACCAATGCGAATCCCATACAAGGCAAGGTCCTGGTTCAAGGCGAGCCAAACTAGGCTCCAAGATTCACTCCGCTTCAACGCCCTTCAGATCAGACGTGGCCGGAGAACTGACGATCAGTTCCCACGGGGCCATTCTTAATCCCTCGGCCTGGAACCCCGACGATCTAGGGCCCGGCGTCTCCAGTCTCTACTTTCCGAACGGCGACGGTCTAGGGACAGATGCCAGCTCCTCCTGCCCTCCTCTATGTCCCTGCGCCTGTTATGAGAACGGCCCCGTTCTGGCAGTCCAGAATCGCTATCTTCCTGAGAAGCATCCTCCCCCGGAGTTTCCCAGCCGCTAGCCTCCATCTGCTGCCCGGCCAGCTCTTGGGAACCTCGACCGTTTGGGAATTCATAACTATCTCCGCTATCTGCTTCGCTGCCTCCCATCTCCACCTGGTCTGCTCCTTCCCCGGGAGAATGCTCCCACTCGAGATCCCAGGCTAAACTCTCTACAGGTGAACTGGGCAAAGGTACGGCTGACCAATCTTGCTCTGGGCCTTCCAACTCATCCTCCGAGTCCCTTCCAGCCTGTGCGGGTCCCAATGCCAACGGGACCCCTGGTGCATCGCCCCCCCCCAGTGGCACGAACGGACCCATGGGTGCTACAAGCCCCCACAGGAGGGGTGGGCGCCGGACGGGGCGCCGCCCGCCCAGACTGGGATGCTCCGGGAGGACTGGGAGAGTTATGGCAGGGGCCTCCTGCCCCTGTGCCTCTGGGCATGGCGTGGCCCCCTCCCAGGCGGGAGGAGTTCCGGGCGGAATTCGGAGGAGAGGCCCACAAAGTGGCGTTCTTCACCACCATTGCCCATAACCACATGGAAGACTACGGGCACACCTACTTGAGCGAGAGGGGCCATGTCCGGGCCATAGGGGCCACCTTCCGTGGCCAGGCTGCCGATTGGTTCGTGCAGTGTCACGATCGGCACGACCCTTGCCTGCAGAGCGTGGGGATGTTCCTGCGTGCAGTGGAAGAACGCTTCTGGGATCTGCTGGTGCAGGTCAAGGCCAAAGAGGCGCTCCGGGCGCTCCGCCAGGGAACTCGCTCGGTCATTGAATATACCGAGGAGTTCATGGCGTTATCCGGCAGGGTGATGGAATGGTCACAGGCCACCCTGCTAGAGCTCTACAAGGATGGCCTACGCCGCGACATCTTGGAATGGAGCCTGCATCGGGACGCTCGACGGCTGGAAGCAGTTGGCGTGGAGAGCGGTGGCGACCATCGCCCAGGTGCAACGGAGAAAGGTGCCACCCGTGGCCTCTGCTAAGGCACGCACTGAGCCCAGGCGACTCCCAGGTTCGTCGGAGGAGAGATCGAGGCTGGCCAAGACCTTCCCCAGAGACAAGATGGGTGCCTGCTTCGTGTGCGGGAAGACAGGGCATCGGGTGGCGGTTTGCGGCCAGCGTAAAGGCATGGAGGGACGGCGACCTGTTGTGGCATCCGGACGGATGGCGGAGATCATCGAGACAGTGCCAGAGGGGGTGAGTTCTAAGCCCCGCAAGAAAATTTACTGCCCGATTGAACTTTGGAAGGAAGGGGGCTATTTTACACACCGGGCGTTTGTGGACAGTGGGTGCTCTGAGAACATTGTTTCCCCCAAATTGGCGGAGCACTTAGAGTGTAAAGTGCAAACCCTACCGACACCCATAGAGTTTGCTCGGCTTGACGGGTCACTGGCTGGGGAAGGGCCGTTTCCGTTAGGCACGGAGGGAGTGCACGCCCGGGTGGAGCCTTGGGAGGGGGTGGTGAACTTTGTCATCGCCCCCACTGATCAGGATGTAATATTGGGAATGCCCTGGCTGGTACAAGCCGACCCCCAAATATATTGGGAAAAGGGGACCGTTACCTGCCACCCCCTAGTGAGGGGGAGGGCGTTGGGCAAAGCCTACCCGGCCCGGGGAATGTTGTGCCTGTTCCCGGATTGCCAGCGGAGTACCAAGATTACTCCAATGTCTTCAGTCCCGAGGGGGCTAGCCACATGCCGCCCCAAAGAAATGTAGAGTGCCAAGTGGTAATCCGGGAGGGAGAGGCGTTACCCAAACCTAAGATATATCTACTCTCCCAAGCCGAGAAAGAGGTTCTGAGAGAACAGATCGATGGATATATGGCAAAGGGGTTTATAGAGGTGTCCGACTCCCCGATAGCGGCCCCAATAGTTTTCCAGAGAAAGAAGGATGGGGCCCTGCGGCTCTGCATAGATTACCGCGGCCTCAATGCGGTTAGCACCACCAACTGCTACCCCTTGCCACTCATCAAGGACCTCATTGGCCAGTTGGGAGGGGGTCAATACTTCACTAAATTGGATTTGATAGACGCTTTCCATATGGTCCAGGTCAAGCCCAGTGACCGCTGGAAGACGGCCTTCGCATGTCCCCTGGGGCTCTATCAATGGACCGTCATGCCTTTCAGCCTGTCCGGAGCCCCGGGGATTTTCATGCAACTGATAAATGAAGTATTGCACCCCCTTTTCTATAAAGGTGTCTACGTATACTTGGACGACATTGTCGTGGTGTCGCGGACCAGGGACCAGCATGTGAGGCTGGTAAGGGAGGTTCTGGAGCGGCTACGGCAAGCCAGGTTATATGCTAAGCTCGCCAAGTACGAGTTTAACAGGGGCCAGATTGATTTCCTGGGCTACAGAATTTCCCGTGAGGGGATTACAATGGACCCGAGTAAGGTGACTGACGTACAGGAGTGGGAGGCCCCACAGACCCGGAGACAGCTCCAGTCGTTCCTAGGCTTTGCGAATTTCTATAGGTCCTTTATAGAAGGGTTTGCAGTGCTCACCTTCCCCTTACAGAGCTTCTAAAACCAAAGGCAAGGGGGTTCCCGAAGGATAAAGGCCCCGGGAGCAAAATTAGGCTGGACCGAGGCCTGCCAAAGGGTGTTCGAGGAGTTTAAGAGAGCATTCACACAGGCCCCCCTCTTAATCCATCCGGACCAAGAAAAGCCATTCGTGGTCCAGTGCGACGCCTCAGATTGGGCGTATGGTGGGGCCCTCCTACAGAGAGATGCACAGGGGAACCTCCGGCCCTGCGCCTACTTTTCCCGAAAGTTCGGGGGGGGAAGGGGGTGGCCCGTTTGGGAGAAAGAGGCGTTTGCGATAAAGTTCGCCTTGCAAACGTGGCGCCACTTCTTGGAGGGGGCTAGGCACCCCTTCGAGGTGTTAAGTGACCACCGAAATCTAATATACCTGAAGACCCCCCAAAAGCTCTCACCCAAATTGGCCTGGTGGGTGCAGTATTTCTCCCGGTTTAACTTTACCATCCGCTACGTAAAGGGGAAAGATAACATAGTTGCGGATGCTCTGTCATGATACCCGTCCCCGGGACCCACGCCCATGCAGGGACAAGAAAGCATCTTTTCAAAACACCAGTGGGGATTAGCAGTCCAGACCCGTTCCCAGACGCTCAAAAGGGAGAAGATAGTGGAGGTGCCCGAAAAGAGGCCCTTGGGGGAGTGGGAGACCACACTGCTCCAGGGATACGAGGGGATGAGTGGCTGAAACATAACCACAAGGATTGCCAACTCCAAGGGAGGTTCTGGTTTGCCCGAACCAAGTTGTACACCCCACAGGTGCTCCGGGCCCGGGTCTTAGAAAGGTGCCATGATCATAAAAGTGTGGGGCATTGGGGCCCCACCAAGACCTACCTCACCCTCCGACAGAGTTATTGGTGGCCGGGGATGCAGGGTGACACCCACAAATACATTCAAAGATGTGAAGCTTGTGCCAGGAATAAAGTCCCTACGGGAAAGCCCAGAGGCTTACTACAGGTGGTGGCGTCCCCTAGCCGGCCATGGACACATGTAAGCACAGATTTCGTGGGAGAGCTTCCCCCCAACCGGGGTTTCAGGTACATCTGGACTGTGCTTGATCTGTTTTCAAAACAGGCACATTTTATTCCTTTAACAAAACTGCCCTCTGCAGAGCAGTTGGCCAGGTTATACATTCAGCACATCTACAGGCTACATGGGGGCCCAGAGCAGGTTATCAGCGACCGGGGGGTTCAGTTCACTGCCCGATTTTGGGACCAGTTCCTCTCGAGCTTAGGGGCGGACCATAATCTCACATCAGCGTACCACCCTATGAGTAATGGCAGCGTGGAGAGGGCACAACAGACTTTAAGCCATTACCTCCACATTTATACCAACCGGGAGCAAACCAATTGGGCTGACTTGCTTCCGTATGCGGAAATGGCATATAACGGGTCCGTATACTCTTCCACTGGTAAAACCCCTTTCTCCATCATATACGGGCAGGAGGTCCCCCCCCCCCCTGCCTCGCCTCCCGAAATGGCAAGAAGACGCAAAGGAGGGGGAGTGGAGGTGTGGTGCCAGAGAGGATTGGGAAAGAGTAACCAAAGCATTGGCCGTGGCACAGCGCACCCACAAGCGCTTTGCCGATCGCAGATGGCAGGAGGCCGAATCCTACTGTGAAGGGGATTTAGTATGGTTATCGGCCCAGAACATAAAGCTGGGGTTGCCCTCCCGCAAGCTGGGGCCCAAATACCTGGGGCCATTTAGGGTTGTCAGGGCAATCAACCGGGTGACCTATGAACTAGCCTTGCCCAAGGGTATGGGTAAGGTACACCCTTTGTTTCATTGCAGCCTGCTAAAGCGTTATTGCGGTCCAGTGGGGCCCGGAGATTAATGGCACCTCATTGTTTTTGCAGGAAGTGGAGGAAGAGGAGGTGGCCGTCCTGTCAGGGATCGATGCCCACGGCCATCAACAAGGCCGATGGGATCCGGATCCCGACCAGCACCCTAGCCATAACAATCTCCAGCTGGCCGGCTGGGAGCAGAGAGATAGGGCCGTTCCCATGGGCTCTACACCTCCCTGTGGGACTGGGGTGAAGGGATGGTTCCCAGGGTAGGGGTATAAAAGGGCTGAGGTGGTTGGGGACGGTACTTTTTGGCTTCAACTGTTATGTTCCTGAATAAAGATATTGGATTAACTGGAAGGAGTCCGCGTGGTTCATCTTCGGCGTTCAGCTGGCCTGACAGTGGCAATACCAAATAAATCATATAACTGAGTGCATTATCTTAGAAGAGACATTTTGTATCAGAAAGAATCATGAAAGATTCATGGAAGCCCACTCTTCCATTGAAAATTTGAAAGATACAAAATTTCATCATCTTCTATGAACTTATTCATAGCTGATGCTACAGGAGGAATTTATGCCAAACTCCTTCTGTGTGCTATGTTCCTATAATTTAATAGCTTTGGTCTTTCTCATATTAATCATGGAGAGGTCAACCAGAAGCTATTCATCTACTTGCTGAGAACAAATCATTTTTACACACACACACACACACACACACACACAACATCAAAAATAAGATATCATTTGAATGTATATGAGTTAATGCAGGAGCCACAATCCTTTTACCTAACCTACAACTCCCTCCTAATCTATAACTTCCCTCCTAAAATAATAAGCAACATGTAATGTATACTGAAGTCAGTAGAATGTTCTCCCAATTAAATGTGTTTAGGTACAATCAGCCTTCCACTTTCTCAGGTTCCACATTAGTAAATTTGATTATTCACTATTTGCTATGGTCTCTGCTGATGCTCCATGTCATTTTAATACAGATTGCAAGCCTTGTGAGACTAAAAGAGTCTACAAAGGTAAATCTCTATGAAAAAATGGCACAGGGCAACAGCAGAGGCAGTGGGTAGGGTTGGAAGGAGCACGGAAAAGCTTGGAGAAATTGGGTGCCCAGGTAGTGAGAGAGGCTGTAGAAAATTGGGCAGGCAGAAAAACAAATTGGTGCTTCCCTTTATTTCTCTATTAGATTGCTCATTCCTCTCCTCATGCCCAGGAGAAAGGGATGCTGAGTAACCCCCCTTCCTTTGCCGGGATGAAATTGACATGTTTGGCAACTAGCAACTTGAAGGGGAGAAGTCTGACTACACTAACTCAGCCTCTCTGTCCTGGAGGGGTCTTCTCTTCACTACCCTGTTGTTGCTTTTGTCTGATTTTTCCGGTCATAAGAAGTGAGGAACCGGGAGTCTTTTTCATTTTCTGTCTACTCAATTGCTTGATGTCTACTTCTCACCAGGCAATGAGAAAGGCTGACTTTCCAGTCTCCTTCCATTCACTTTGTCTTGGTCACTGGAGAAAGAGACAAGAGAGGCAAGTGAGTGGGGAAAGGTAGGGAGAATGAGTGAACACATGGACAGAGAAAAAGGTGGGTTGTCCCTAAAAAAACTGCAATAGCTCCCTCCCTCTAACTTCCATGAAAGGGGATGGTCAACTGTATATCCGTATTTAAATATTATTGAACTTTATAAGCAATTCAAAAACTTTTCTAAAAATTCTGAGCAAATGATAAACCAAGTATGACCTTCCAGATGTTAGTAGATTCCAACTGCTGCAGAATTCAATGGTCACAGAAAGGTGAGAAATGCACGTGGATGCAGTCCAACATCAGGAGGGGCCCCACTTTGCTAATTGCTCGTGCAAAACATGAATAAGATACCATGACTTTGACTCTATAAATTAGAGGTGCCCATTCCATCTGGTTTTTTTCAAAATTGTTTCTGTTTAAACTTTTTTTATACAGGTGCTTGAAATAAAAATAGGTTTTTAATTACATAAAATTACTGTTTCCAAGTGCTTTTATTTATTGTGCATTAACTTGGGGCCTTGTAGATCAAGAGATGATAAATAATTTTAATAAAAAAGGTCCATATGTAAAATTACTCTCACTTTCCAAAATCCCAACTTAATATTTTGTTTTCATTAGCTCAGAGCACATCTTTTTCGAGGGACTTGCTACTCCCACAGCAGGTAAAAACAAAAAAGGTATGTATTTTTTAAAAAATCTTCTGTGGGATTTTCTGGTCTTTTTAATTTTTATGTACCAATATGCATGTATTGTGTATTTTTGTTTGCAAGCTTTGCAATGGAGATGCAGGATCTAAATATTGTTAGATTAATGCAGATAAGGCTGCAAGGAAGAACAGAGCAATTCTGAAATGGTTAAAAATACCCTTTCCCCACTGAATCTAACAGCCATCTAGCTCAACGGCGTACCGTTCTAGACACAAGTTTAAGATAGCAGTCTTCCATAAAGTTTAATGGAAAGAAGCCTGACTAAATGCAGTAGAATGTATATCTGTATCTTCAAAAACTGTAGGACCTCTGAATGCTGGAGACAATTGACATTTGGTTATGACACACAAGTGAGTCATGAAAGCAATTGCTAAATGGAATAGTGTACAAATAAAACCTTTATAGTGCAGTGGTAAGATGGTTATGGTAGAGCTATGGATAGTGAGGTTCAAATCTCCAGCCAGCCATGAAGCTTACTGGAACCAGAGACCATTGGAACAATTGCCATCTCTCAGTATATCATTTAGAGGACAGTTGTGATGATAAAACAAAAACCAGAGACACACATACTCTGCCTCGAGTCAAGGCAGGAGAAACAGGATATTAATGTAGGTAATAACATTTGGCCAAACCAATTGAAATGTAAGGCACAAGAAGATGCTCTACCTGAGACAGAGACACAGATAATCAAAACTGCATGACACTTTTTTACCATCTCTGTTGAAAGCACACCTTGCTTCATGAACACAGATGGTTTATATCAAATTCCACAATTTCAGAAAAGTTTGGAAATAGAAAAGAACTGTTCATAAATATTTACAAATAGTTTATTGTTCAAGTATTGCACTTCAGCTACTCCTCACTATTTTATTTTCAGCGCAAAGCCCAGGGAGACTATATCTGCCTGGAAATTGTTTTGTATTGTTTTAGCAATAGGCACCAAGATTTCTGTAACTAGAACAATTTTAACTTCTTATACGATGTTTATGTTTTGAAAGATATATAGCAGATATTTGAACATTCCCATACTGTGCAGCCATATATTAAATAGTATTTGTATTCAGTTCATTGCTGGAAATTGCAAGTTTTTAGACTCTAAACTTTTTTCTAATGCTCAGGCAAAGATGACAAATGTTTACTTACTATCCAATATAGTTTGAAACATTATACACATTACTTAGACCTCATTGGGAAATGGTGTAAAGAATGTATGTAAGGATGACAAGAATTACAGTAACTAACTAGTCCTATCTCCAAACTACATATGCAATTTAATGCAGATGTGTTCATTGAGGGTTCTGCTAATCCTGTTTGTAAAAGTATCTTTTCACATCATTTTTTTAACTTGGAAAATTACTTGTCAGAAATAATCTGTTTCTCTTTTTTAAAAAAAAATCAGTTACTATTACTTATCTAGGTGGAGCAGTCCATCATCTTATCTTCAGAGTATAAATCATATTAGTCAATATTATGAGTAAATATTATTGTAATATTATTCACATATATTATGAATATTCTCATAATATTAATAAATGGCGCTCCATGCGGTCATGCCAGCCACATGACCTTGGAGGTGTCTATGGACAATGCCGGTTCTTCAGCTTAGAAATGGAGATGAGCACCACCCCTCAGAGTCAGACACAACTAGACCTAATGTCAGGAGAAACATTTAAAAAAAATTAATTTGCTAAGAAAGGCTTCTCATCCTCCTAACCCCCCAATTAATAAATGGCAAGCATCTGCTGTTAGTTTGTAGTTTATATAATAATTAAAATAGCTTCTTCAGATTTTGTTTTTAGAAATTGTAATGAATTATGGGTAAAAAAATAATTCTAGTTATGAGTTAAGCTCTTCATGATTTAAAATCTTAACAACTTAATTCCAAACTATAGTGTGCATCTTTGACAGGTGTGCTAAAAAGCTGTTTACCTCATCAGAAAAGGTTATCTTTAATTACAAGCTTTCATAATCTACAATGCAAATATACATTCATTGTATCGTTAATGAACTGAACCTTCTGTTTTTTCTTTAATGCCATTCCTGTTAAAGGGATGTGGGGCATGTTGTTCCTTTTGTCATTTCTTTCTAAATCATATCTATGCTATACCCATATTTATACTGGTCAAAATCCATACACTCAAGCCTGAATTTGATAGTTTGAAGACTGCCAGTTTCTGTATTGGATCTAAATATTACACATAAGTAACACTCATGAGCATATAACCCTAACAAATGAGTCCACATAGGTTAATTACTTTCTTTCTACTTTTTGGCAATTTAAAAGTGAAATTTTTAAGAGATGAGAGATATATGCGTGCACATTTATGATATCTTGACGCTTTATGCTCTGCAAATCCCTGTGAATAGGCAGTTTCTTTCCACTCATTAAATTTGCCACAATGTCTGATTGCTTTCATTACCAAATATGAATCATATGGATTGCAACACCCTTGGGATAAGCTTTCACCAAGGGAAATTGTGTTTATCTTGGTGAAATCTTCTTTGATAGAAAAATAAGAAGGTCTGCTCCCGATCTCCTACATGTTAAGACCAGACAACAAAGCATCTGTTTAATTAACCTTCAGAAATAGAACTATTAGAAATAATAATCCTAGATACGAGATTGTAAGCCTAGTAGTCATCCAATAATGGTAGGTTACATACCTGTGACCATCTTTCTTCGAGTGGAGCTCTGTGAATCCACATTTATGAAGTTTGCGCGCCAGCACAGGCTTCCAACGGAAACTTTCCCAGTTTGAAAACTTTTGGCAGTAGCTCCACCCAGCCGGCCCGGAGGGCATAAAAGCGCCTCCATGCACGCCCACCTCATTCCTACGCCACGTATGCAACTAGGAACAGGCGGTTTGTAACAGAGGGGACAGCCGGGTGGGTTAGTGTGGATTCACAGAGCTCCACTCGAAGAAAGATGGTCACAGGTATGTAACCTACCATTTTTCTTTGTGGGCTCTGTGAATGCACACTTATGAAGACTTAACAAGCTAACGTTCAGAAGGTGGGAACAAACGGACCAAAATGTAGGAACCAAACAGGTTTATTGCAACAAGCAATCAGGATAAATAACCATAATAAATACAGGATGGAAGGCAGGCTCCCAATCCTTGTAAACATAGTGCAACAAGCACCATTCATGTCAGGCACACAGGCCTCACAGTAATAAAGTGCACCTGGAAAGTGCAAACATATGTAACATACCCTAATGGGTGAAGCGCGCTAAAAACATGGTAACGAGGAATCAACGTTGCAGCGGCCTGAAGCGGAGTCTTGCTAGCGGTAAAACTGCTACAGGCGACGCCATGTGGCCCAGGCCGACCTGGACCTGTTTTGCTGTAATGGCCGGCCGCTTGCGGAGGTTGACTTCTCGTCAAAATGCCTGGAAGCTGACCTCGGGCAGAAAGGCGAGTTGATTGACGGAGTCGAACATCGTCCCGATGAACTTTATGCAAGTTGTCCGGACAAGCTGGGACTTCTCTTCGTTGAGCCGAAGGCCTAAAGAAGATAGTAGTTGTAGAGTCATGGAGATCTGCTCCTAAAGTAGATCTGGGGACCGAGCTGCCAGCAGCCAGTCGTCCAGGTAGGGGAAAATCCAGATTTTCTGCCTCCTCAAGTGCGCAGCCACCACCAACATGCACTTTGAGAATGTCCTTGGGGTGGTTACTAGGCTGAAGGGCAGAACGTTGAACTGGTACGTTCGCCCGGCCACCTTGAAGCAGAGGAAGCATCGATGTGAGCGCCGGATCGAGACGTGGAAGTAAGCGTCCCATAGGTCTATTGAGGCAAAGTGATCGCCGGAGTGCAGCAGTGGGAGAATGGACGACACCGACACCATCCTGAATTTCCTCGGCAAAACGTACGCGTTTAAGTCTCTGAGGTCCAGGATGGGTCGCAGGGTATCGCCGGGCTTTGGTACGGTGAAGTACCTTGAGAAGAACGCCTCTCCTTCCTGGTTCCCCGGTAACGGCGAAACTGCTCCCTTTTGGAGCAGATTGTCGACCTCCCTCAGGATCACCTCGGACGGCTCCGTCTCGACGATGAACCCCGTTGTCGGGAGTTCCTCGAATTCCAAGGCATAGCCGTCTTCGACAATCTGGAGAACCCATGTATCAGAGGTAATGCGTCACCAGGCACCAATGAAGTGGGTCAGGCAATCTCTGAATGGCGGGTTTGATGATAGAGGTCGGTAGGTGGGAGGAGGCATGGAGGCGGCAACGGTACCGAGTGAAGAAGTGGTGTCATCCCTTGCCCCATCAAACACGGCGTCTGGTTTGTCCATTACCCATGTTCCGCCGTGGTCTGGAACTTTGGTTCTGGCGGGGGCGGCTCTGTTGTTGCTGCTGCTGTTGTTGCCTGGGCTGATGTTGTTCTTGTTGGGGAGCTGAGTAAGGTCGAGGTGACTGGCGGTACTGGGATCTAGGTTGGTACCTTGATCGTTGGTAGTACCTGGCGCTGGGCTGCGGTGGAAGTCGATCAAGCTTCGCCGTCAGGATCTTGAAATCGTGATGAGCCTTGAGCTCATCATCAGTGCCCGCATAAAAGAGTCCCTGGGCATCAAAGGGTAGATCTTCAATTATCCGGCAGGAATTTGCAGACAGGCCAGACAACTTCAACCACGCGTGTCTTCTGATGGCGACACCGTGGGCCAGCAGTTCCCTGATGTGTCTCCTGTATGGCGTGCCATAAACATCTGGTGGTGAGCGAGGACTTGAGCCTCCTGGCTGATGGAGGCCAAGGCCGCCTGTTGCTCTCCGGACAGATTCTGGAAAAAGGGTTGAGCCCTCTCCCACAGAATCTGGTGGTACGCTCCCATGCAAGCCCCGTAGTTCGCCATCTTGGTGAGTAGAAGGCCAGCCACGTAGATCTTCTGACCTACGGTGTCGAACCTCTTGCCTTCTTGATCGGTGGGGGTGGTCGACTCCCTGCCTGAGGACTGGGAGGAAGTGACGATCATCGAATTTGGTACTGGATGATCATGCAGCCAGCCCTTCTCCTTCTCATCCGATTCATACCACGCCTCGATTCGCTTTGAGGTTGGTGGTATGGATGATGGAGTCTTCCAAGAGGATTTCACTACCTCTTCCAGGGGCTCCAACATGGGGAGATGAGGTTGAGCAGCATCTTCCACCTGGACACAGCTGAAGACTGGACAGGTGCTGGACCCTCTTGGGACGTAGGTTTTGACACCAAGAGCCCTGGCCATCCTCCCAATCTGGTCACCAAATGCTCGAGCTGAGTCTGTAGGTGAAGAGGAGGGTTCAGAATCACAGCCTTGCAGCGATGGGGTACGGTCCATGGTGACAGACAGAATGGATCCAGAGATCATCGATTGTGGGGCCTCCCCTTCCTCCATCTCATCATCTGACGGTGTCGGTCAAGCAGAGACTTCCGGTCCAGCTGGAAGTGTCGCTAAAGATGGCGCCATCACTGTCACCGATGGGACTGGAGCATTGGATACTGCTGAAGCAGGAGGGGGCCTCTTGGAGGCTGAAGCCAAGGCGAGTCTCAACGTCTGGCGGCCTTTCTCTGGTGTTGGAGCCACGAAGAGTTGTCTCACCGATGGCTGGGCCGGGGGAACTCTGAGGACCGTCTGCACGGAGTCGTCCGGTGAGTTGGCCGGTTGCTCTACCCCTCTCTCCACAGCAAGAGAGGGAGTAGGCGAGGAGCCGGAGGAGGAAGACGACACGGGCGTCTTCGACGAGGTGGAAGTTGAAGATGGTGTCGTTCTGCGTCTCTTCGGTGATGGTGGTCTTGAGGCGGCGGCCTCCAAAGACTTGCCCGGAGTCACAGGAACCAGGCCTCTGGTCTGGGCTCTATGGGCCTCCTCGGTCGACCTCCGGAAGGCGATCTTCATGGCCTTGTTGGAGGGAGTCCTAGAGATGGCCAACCTCTGGAAGAGGCCTGACGCCACCGAGCTCACCGATGTCCATCGGGCTGGAGGGTGCTGCACGGTTTCGGTGGTCACCGTGCAGGCCGACTTTGGCGCCGAAGTCTTCGATGAAGTGGACTTCGCGCCCTTCTCCTTCCGTGGACGCTTTTTCCCAGCCGGGTGAGCGGTCGACACGGAGGGGGCCGGAGCAGCCGCCCCGACCCCCGAGGAGGTAGATGGGACACCTGTCGCCATCTCTGGTGGAGCAAGAGACTGCACAAGCAGGTAGGCCCGAAGCCTTCGGGCTCTGGATTTTCTGGTCTGCGAGGAGAAGGCCTGGCAGTGTTGACAGGTCGGAACGACGTGTCCCTCCCCGAGGCACTGAAGGCACTTCGAATGCCCGTCGCAGTCTGGGATCTTGCTACCGCAGGTGATGCACCTTTTAAAGCTGGTTGTGGACCTGCTATGCTCACACAACCGCAGAGAGAATTTCCGATGTTGCCCAAGTGGCAGAAAACAAAGGAATGAGAAGGGCGTGCATGGAGGCGCTTTTATGTCCTCCCTGCCAGCTGGGCGGAGCTACCGCCAAAACTTTTCAAACTGGGAAAGTTTCCGTTGGAAGCCCGCACTGGTGCGTAAACTTCCTAAGTGTGCATTCACAGAGCCCACGAAGAAAAAAAGTGTTTTCTCTTTACAGGGAAATGATGAGTTCTCTGGTTGAGTGACAATGATTCCCCCCACATATACAAAGGGAGGTCTTTCCACCATCAGGGCATCATGGATGATCTGGCTTTCTCCCATATCCTCCCCATATCCCCATAACCCCCCCACCACCAAGTAGGACATAGAGGTGGGTCTCTCCAGTTATTACTGTACAGAAATAGTAATTGATAACAATTTTACAATTCTGAAGCAAGAAGCCATGATAGTTAATGCAGCATCAGACTGCAATAACTGTGGAGTGTTCAGATAATCAGTTACAAGGAAATAGAACCACTGAAGAGCATTAAAAGGACCAATAATTCCAGTCCTCTTTCATTTGTACTCTGCTGGCATAAGACCAAGTAAACAAGCAAATTAAACTTTCTGCTTCTTGGTTTAAAACATCAAATCAACTTTCAGAGTAAGATAATCACACTGTCTTTCCAGTGAGACAAAGAAGATGGCCATTTGGGTGCACTCATCAATAATCTGATCAAATTATTTTATCAAAGGGAAATAGTAGCCCTAAGTCTTCCAAGAGCTATCATCATATCATAGTAAGACAATGTTGTTGGTTTTTTTTACTCAATACAAATGAATTGAAAATTCAAGCGTAAGAGCCCAGATAAGAAAGCAAAATGGGCCTACTTCATATGACAGCTAGATAGGAAAATTGTCGATCGTGAAAGACCATCCGCTTTCATTTCACCTTTCAGTTTAATTAATAGTGCCATTATTTTCTAGTGTTCTTTGATTCTGCTCACATGAAAGCATAGATGACCCTCAAAGGTGTGTTTTTAATATAATCAATATTATGAAGCCATCAGATCAAAAGCTACCGACTTAACAGCTATCTAACCAAGCAAAGGAAGAAGCTCCGGGAAATGTATGTCATTCTTTGTGTAAAGAGCTAAATAACTCAAAATGAAATTTTGTTTCTCTATTTGCTTGCTTTGAGACCAGTTATCTTTACAATTGCATAGAATGAGGAGGATCTCAAGTAGGCCCCAAGGAGCTAAATTTAACAATACCTGATGCATTCAGGACCCATTTTCTGCCTTTCTAGTTTGTTTCTTTGTGCCAAGTATTATTGTGTAGTCAAAGGGAGGCTGTGTGGTGTTAGTGTGCCCTGACAATTAGCAAACTGAAATATAGGACGTATTCCAAAGCAAATATATATATAAAAAAGAAAAAAATCAATAATGTTATACCAAGCAAGCTCATGAAAGGGCACGTGCTGAGAATTTTAAAGACTACTGTCTGCAGTCATCCATCATTCTGGAGGAGTTTAGATGCCCTGACAGTCATGCAGAGAAGTAATAAATAATGAAGACATCTATGGCCTAGCAAGGAGGAGGAGAAAGGGCCATTGCAATTGGAGACTCAGATGATCCTTGTAACAATTATCTTAACTTGCCTGAAGAGAAGCCTTGGATATATATTCATGTGGACACCTTTGTGTCACAGAGCTTTTGACAAGCCACATCAGAGAGACGAAGGGGAAGAAAAGGTGTCACAGCAAAGAGAATTGTTGATTTACTGTGGCATGCACTTAATCTACAACATCCACTTTTGTCTTTCAGTTTTCTTTTGGGCAAAATGTTGGGGAAAATATAATGTTAATTGTTCCTGAAACAACTAGACATTTTCAAATTATAATTAACAGTGGTTTCTTTTTGTGTTTCCAAGTTAGCGAGCAACGATCAGTGTAAGGGTCAAAAGACAAACACTGCCATCCTAATTGACCATAAGAAGAGCCTTTAGTCATTTACAGTCCTATAGACCCAGCAAAAGCAATGGTGGGCATTCTCCAAGCATTTGCTTGACATTGGAATTGACAGTTTCCCATTCCTTGATCAGAATAAGATACATAGTGTCTTAATTTCTAACCAAGACATCTAGAACTCTCAGATCTACAAACATTGGCAAACAATGACAGTAGCTATAACCCCGATAACACACATCACATGCTCTACTTTCATTCTTGCCTTCGGGCAGGGGAAAAATATCTAAAAGACTGAATAAAACATGGTGCTTCAAGAAAAACCACATGATGACCTCCGTTCTTTTGGAAAAAAATTCAAGCAGGCACATTCATTTTTAAGAGGAGGCCTACATGGAAACTTTCCACATTCATATCTGACTGAAAACAGTGGAGATCTTTTTCAGAGACATTATTTATTTATTTATTTCCAACATTTCTACCCCGCTCTTCTCAACCCCAGAGGGGGGACTTAGAGCGGCCGAACAAAAGGCACAATTTGATGCCTACACAGTAAAATACAATATAAAAACCAAAAACATTCAGCATTAAAATACATTAAAATACAATTAACATTAAGACGTCACAAACATTCACTTAAGCTAAAAACAGTGTTCCGTCCATAACAGGGGCATTGAGCCATCTCCATCAACTTGCCCTTACAAATCCAGTCCAAAGTGCTGCATTGTGCTAATGCGCAAACGCCTGGTCCCACAGCCAGGACTTTACTCCTTGCCTGAATGCCAGGAGGGATGTGGTCAATTGTATATCACTTGGGAGCACGTTCCACAGATGGGGAGCCACCACAGAGAAGGCCCCTTCTCTCATCCCCACCAACCGTGTTTGAGAAGTTGGCGGGAGCAAGAGCAGGGCCTCCCCGGACGATCTTAAATTACGAGGTGGGACGTAGGGGCTGATGCGTTCGGACAAGTAAGCTGGGCCAGAACCTTATAGAGCTTTAAAGGTCAAAACCAGCACTTTGAATTGAGCTCAGAAGTGGACAGGCAGCCAGTGGAGCTGACACAACAGGGAGGTGGTATGCTCCCTGTATGTAGCTCCGGCTAGTAATCTGGCTGCCGCCCGTTGGGCTAATTGTAATTTACGAACTGTCTTCAAAGGCAGCCCCACGTATGGTGCGTTGCAGTAATCTATTTGGGATGTGACCACAGCGTGGACGACCATAGCCAGATCAGACTTCCCAAGGTACAGGCGCAGCTGGCGCACGAGTCTTAACTGTACAAAAGCTCCCCTGGCCACCGCCGAGACCTGGGGTTCCAGGCTCAGCGATTAATCCAGGATCACTCCCAGGCTATGAACCTGCATCTTCAGGGGGAGTGTAACCCCATCCAACACAGGCTGTAACCCTATGCCCTGTTCGGCCTTTTGACTGACCAGGAGGACATCTGTCTTGTCTGGATTAAGTTTCAATTTGCTAGCCCTCATCCAGTCCGACACAGCAGCCAAGCACCGGTTCAAAGTCTGGACAGCCTCCTTAGTGACAGGTGGAAAGGAGCGACAGATCTGAACGTCATCTGCATACAGATAACACCGCACTCTGAAACTCCGAATGGTCTCTCCCAGCGGTTTCATGTAGATGTTAAATAACATCGGGGACAGTACTGAACCCTGTGGGACTCCACAAGACAAAGGTTGCGGAGCCGAACAGGTGTCACCCAATAACACCTTCTGGGTAGGACCCTCCAGGAAGGATTGGAGCCACTGCAGAGCATTACCCCCGAGCCCCATATCTGCAAGGTGACCCAGAAGGATACTGTGGTCAACGGTATCGAAAGCCACTGAGAAGTCCAGCAGAACCAACAGGGACACACTCCCCCTGTCGAGCTCCTGGCATAGATCATCTACCAAGGCGACCAAGGCTGTTTTCAGTACCATGTCCCAGTCTAAAGCCAAACTGTGCCGGATCAAGATAATCAGTGTCTACCAAGAACCCCTGGAGTTGCGAAGCCACCACATGTTCCATGACTTTGCCCAAATAGGGGAGATTGGAAACTGGCCAATTATCAGTTCCATTGAAACAAGAAGCAAATCAACTCCAGCCTTCCATGTACTCTCAACATTTTTTCCACAGTGTTGATGAGTCATCCGGAAGAGCTTTGGACAGGGTACTGGATGTTCAAGTAGGAGGAGAGTAGGATAAAATTCTATTGCTCCCAAACCAACAAAATAACAAGTCAACACAGTAATGTGGGATAAACAATGGGCAACTTTTATTAAATGTTACCAATCAGTATCTATGTGAACTGCCAACCAATTTAAGGGTATGGACTTGTTGTGTATATGAAGTGAGGCAGTGGCTATCCAAGACCTACTCTTCATTTTTCAAGGGTGAGACATCATGGTCCCCAGCTACAACCAACTGTTGACTCCAGGGCAAACATTCAGGGAAATGGATGTATAATTCCATCCCAGTTCCAGAGGATATTGCAACTGGAACTCCCACCATTCAAGGCCATTACTGTTCACCCTCACCTCAGTTCTTTTAACCACAGCCAACGGTTCCTCGTCATGGCCCACAACATAAAGGGGTGTCTTAGGTACACACTGAGATGTAAACATATCCCTGTTTGTCCACATGATAGCCTATTTTAAGCCCATTCACCCAATTAGCCCTGGATTATACACTGTAGGGTAGGTGAAACCCCCCCCCCCCCCGGAACATGGCGGGGGGATTCCTACCTGGCCCCACTGGTGACCCTTAAATTACTCTGTTAAGGGGTGAGGATAGGTCATAGGTCCAAGCAGGAATAAAGAGGAGAGTGGGGGTGTACCTCTATGCTGGCCCTGCCCCTTCCAAGTCCTGTTTGGGACTATTTTAAAGCTCTCCTTTCACTGGAAGGGAGCAAAATGCCTTCCTCCCCCTCATTTTGAAAGGGGGGATGCAATTCTACATGAAGACTTCTGTTGCAGTGGTGAATTTAATACTAATAGTAATAGTAATAGTAATTCAGACAAGCTTTTGTTAAACAACTACAGAGGGCAGAGCATGTTATCATTTGAACATATTACTTTTCATAGGTTTATGTTGTGACATCGTGTTTTTAACTATTATAAATGCAGTATTAATTAATTAATTAGATTCTGGAGGAAAGGTTGATTTTTTTCTGCGTTTTAAGGCTATTCTTTTTTATTTAATGCTATTGTGAGCTGCCTTGAGCCCCATTTTTGGAAAAAGGTGGAATATAAATATAAATAAGTATATATAAAGAGGTATGTTGAATGTGATAGAGGTTGCACCTTGCAATAAAAAAAGACACACCTAAATATCTGTGAGCTTTCTTACAGACTGATTTAAGGTGCATTTTCTGTTCTTTCTACAAGACTCCCAAGAGGATGTATAACAAGTCCCTAGGTGAAATTGTGCTATTTTGAAGAACTTTCAAGTCTGTCTATTTGGCTGTAGCTTTGCACCCTGGATAATTTCATCTCTCTTAGAATTCACCTGTCATCTCACTTCTTGATACTCAATTCTCCTTGGAGACAGACTTGGGTTTTTTGTTTTTTCAAACGCACCCTGCTGTTCTTTGCTACACAAATATATATATTTCTTTTTTCCTAGGATTACCATATCTACTGCCCAGACAGTTTTGCTCAACAAATTCTTCTGTTTTGTAGGTACCCTGAAGACAAACAGACACTGTGTGTGTGTGTGTGTGTGTGTGTGCAGGGAGGGGGTAGTGGATATATCTTTATGTGTGTGTTTCTTTGACACCCTAAGAGATAAAACACAGAAATAGTTGTTTACTGATTACAGGTGTCTATACCTTTGCATTTTAATTTTCTCTCTCTTTCTAATTTTATTCCAGGAAAAGACAAAATAAAACACACAAACAAGAATTTTAGATGTACAAAACTACAAAATTATACAATTACATAGTACCCAGAACAACCAAACTGTGACTAATCTAAACAACTTTACAACAAAAAAACCCCCCTAAAAGCCCCCTATTCTACATCTCAGTGCTTTCCAAATTTTTCATGTTGGTGATACACTTTTTAGGCCTGCATCATTTTGCAACACAGTAATTTGGTTTTTACTGGCAAACTGGAGGTTCAACCAAACCCCTTTAAAAGATACGGACACATACATACATTGTAATAACCAAATGCATGGGGACACAACATATCTCATTAAAACGTTTCATTTATATTTTTACAACATGATTCCCTGATTATTTGACATAGATTTAAAGATTTCTTGTTATGCTCATACAACACTACTACCCGTTGGAAGCAACACAAGAATGTGTCACAACATACAGTTTGGAAAGCTCTGCTCTATCGGCTGGTTATTATTTCTTATTATTCTGTTCCCTTTAAACAATAATGTGGTCATGCTTCCACTTTTGGCAATGTTCTGTTAAGTCATTAATCCCTCAGTTGTTTGTCAACATTTGCATTTTAATTCCAGATATATTTAAATAGAAAAGGAAAAATACACTGGAAATTGGATGTTAGCAGTATACATATACAAAGTAAACTCAGTGTTTAAAATAAAATTAGCGATTGCATGAAGACAACCTGCATGAAGTCTGGCGAAAGAAATTAAGACATCTTTGAAAGATTCAAATTTACAATCCCATCCCACAATGTAATTATTGTACACACCCCTTTCTAAAAACATTCAATACCACATTATCTATTTAGTATTAAAATAAACAAACAAATAAATGCTTACTTATTTTTGCAACTTGACTCTAATTAACTACTGAATAACTCATACACCACTACTTATCAATTTACAACCTAATTGTTCTTTTGCTGCAGGGCACACTATTATTAGCTCAGCACTCTGTATATGAGTGAATGGTTTCTTTCTAGTCCATGGAGACTCTGGACTCATTTTGACTAACATTGATCTACACAAGACCAAGGAATAATAGCAATTATAAAAAAAACCTGGAATAAAACCAGAAATCCAGAGTGCATTTAGCAGTCTCAGATGGCACAGCCTATACTTAGTTAAAATGGCTGCAAATTTGCCGACTTCTGCAAAAACACTAAGACCTTTTGTGTACTTTCCAAAGACCAACAGGCTTGTCTAGCACACTCTCTCTGGGGAATGAGATGGTCGCAGTTCTGCTAAGTGCTTATTATTTAGAAACAAATATTCCCTGCACTCTAACAGAACAATTTATTTGAACAATTGCCCCCATTAGCCTCTTCTTCGGTGATCCATTTTATGTATCCCCAAGGAATGATGGAGTGTCAGGGCATCTGCAGGAGAGAGAAAATTCCTGGGTTATTTCCAGAAAGGTTCGCAGAAAATCCACTTCCACACAAAGCATATATTTAATGTCCTTTTTATCTCCACTTCCACAGCAGCTTATATGGACTTTGTGCCCAGTATCCCATCTGACTGACACTGAGAGACCGGCTTAAATTTAACAGTGAAAATGTGCTAAGTGTCTACTAAGCTCTTTGGAGAGAACTCTTGTGTTATTAATTATTTTGTACATGTCTAATGTGTTAAATCTTTCATCCTAGGACTTTGAGAAGAGCAAAAGTCTCTTATTCAGGTGCCTCTGCTGTGATCTGAGCTGGGAACATTCTCCCCTCCAACTTTTCACAGCTGAAAACCAGAACACAAGTGTCATGCAACATTAGACTATGCTAGGACGATAAAAACTATTAAGGAGAGAAGAGCACACAAACTAGGAAGCTGCAATAGTTTGGTTTTCCCCAAATGTTTAAGGAAGGGCTAGATTCTGCCCCTTTGGTTCTTCTCCTCCCTGATGAATTAATGGTGCAAAAAACTATGTTTGTACTTTGATAATATGCCAAAGACAAAGGAGGAAAGAAGAAGAAGAAAGGAACCAGGATATTTTAAAATGAACTAAAATTGGAATGACAGAGGATTAATTCCTGCCAAATCAGGACTTAGAGGGTATGTAATAATTGACAGTGAGGGAGGAGACAGAGGCTGATTCTACTGTCACCTAAATAATCGGTTTATTTGATCAAGGAAAAAATGGTTCCCGTCACTTAAACATAGAAGGAGATTGAGAAGATGGAAACTAAATGAATACCTTTTAAGCACGGAAAAGGAAATAGAGTATAATAAAGATCTATTAAAAGAATATTTCGATTTAAACAATAAAGAGGGGATCAAGAAAGAGTTGCTCTGGGACGCCAGTAAGGCAGTAATGAGGGGCACTTTATTCAACAGGGAGCCCTAAAAAACAAGAGACGTAATGAAAGGCAAAATGAGCTACAGAAAGAATTGGAGGACAAAGAGAAGTTACTCAAAGCAAAACCAGGTAAAAAGAAGATACAGCTAGAAATAAATCTAATCAAAAAAGAGATTAACTCCATCCAACTAGATTTAATGGCAAAAAAGATGAAATACCTCAAAATGAATTATTTTTAAAATGCAAACAAATCAGGGAAATTATTGGCAAAAAGACTAACCAAGAAGAGGCAAACCCAACAAATAACACAGATAACAAAAGAGGGGAGGAACTTCTTCGCGGAATAAGAAATTGCATCCCAATTCAAAGAATACTGTACAAATTTGTACAAAAAAGAGGACATTGATATGGAAAGGATTGTTAATTATATTGGTAAGCAAAAATTGGGAAAAATAAATGACAACCAAAGGGAACTCCTAAACTGCCCAATAAGTGTGGAAGAAATTAAAGCTGTAATCAAAAATATGCCGAATAATAAAGCGCCGGGCCCTGATGGTATTTCATCAATCTACTACAAGTTATTTGCAGACATACTGGCACCATATCTGAAGGAAATATATAACAACATCCTAGGAAAAGCAATACTCCCAGATACCTGGAGAGAAGCAAACATCATCCTTTTACATAAAGAAGACTTGGATCCAACGAATGTGAAGAACTACAGACCAATCTACCTCTTAAACGATTATAAAAAAATTATGACAATATTGGCAAACAGAGTAAAAATATTTCTAAACGAGACGGTAAATGAGGACCAGACAGGCTTTCTGCCAAACAGACAAATGAAGGAGAACATCAGGGCGATTCTAAATACAATAGAATATTTTGAAAGCAACAACCAAAAGAAGGTGGGACTGTTATTCATGGATGCCGAGAAGGCTTTTGATAACACTAGCTGGGACTTTATGCTGCAGTTAATCAAACAAAGAGATATGGGCTTCGGATTTCAAAATGCAATACAGGCAATCTATTCAAATCAAATGGTTAACCTTTTAATAAATGGGCAAACTACAGGGCCCATACAGATTCAAAAGGGTACAAGACAGGGCTGCCCGCTCTCACCCTTACTTTTCATAATGATCCTAGAACTTCTTCTAGATGCGGTAAGAGCAGACAACAACCTGAAGGGAATCAAGATTGGTAAAGAAAAGAGTATAAACTCAAAGCATTCGCAGACGACATTGTATGCATTATTCAAAATCCATTAGAATCAATACAGAGATAGCTGGACAAGATCCAAGAATTTGGGGACGTGGCAGGGTTAGAAATCAACTACTCAAAGACGAAAATACTAACCAAAAACATGAAAAAAGAAAGAAGAGATAAACTGCAAGAAGTCTCAAACTTAGAAATAACAAATAAAATAAGATATCTGGGCATACATGTTACTGCAAACAACAACCAACTGCTCAAGAACAATTATGAAGCCACGTGGAAAAGGATCAGGAAAAAACTAGAAGAATGGAAACACCTAAATTTGAGTTTAGTGGGCAGAATAGCCGTAATCAAAATGAATGTCTTGCCCAAAATGATCTTTTTATTTCAATCTATCCCCATCTTGAAGACAAACTACAGCTTTAATATTTGGAAAAAAGATATTTAAAATTTGTGTGGGCAGGAAAAAGGGCTAGAATAAAATATAGAGTTCTCACCGATAGGAGAGAAAGGGGTGGGTTAACTTTACCCAACTTTCAGCTTTATTTTGAGGCAGCGGCTCTGTGCACATTAAAAGAATGGGCAACACTCACAAGAAGGAAAATGTTAACGTTAGAAGGCTTTGACATGAGAAGAGGATGGCACTCATACCTCTGGTATGAGAAAGCCAAAATAGAAAAAAACTTCTCCAACCATCGCATCAGGGCGGCTTTAATAAAAGTATGGGAGAAATACAAACAGAAATTCTATCAAAAAACCCCAATGTGGATCTCCCCGGTTGAGGCCCAACACAAAAAAGGAATTCCAAGGACGAAGTGGCACACCTACAAATCCCTGCTAGAAAGGAAAGAGAAAGGGTGGTCTCTAAAACCTATAGACAAACTTAGAGAAATAGACAGGGACTTGTCTTGGTTCCATTACATCCAAATAAAGGACTATTTTAACAGTGATATTAAAAAGGACTTTAACACTCAAGACACAGTGTGGGATAGGATAATGAAATCCGACAAAAAACAAATAAGGATAATTTACAGAAAGCTTCTGGAATGGGATACCAAGGCAGAATTGGTTAAAGACAATATGATAAAATGGGCACAAGATTTGGGACACCCAATTATGCTCAACGGATGGGAGGAAATCTGGAAAAACAAAACCAAATATGCTGGAGCCACTGTAATCACAGAGAACTGGTTTAAAATGTTCTTCCGTTGGTACCTCATGCCCAGCAAACTGGCTAGATTTTATAAAAACCTTAACAATAATTGTTGGAGATGTAGAGGACAAACTGGTACCTTCATCCACTGCTGGTGGAAATGTAGAGAAATAAAGAAATGTTGGACAACCATCCACCAACATGTAAGGAAAATCTTGGACATTGAGTTAAAAATGAAACCGGAATATTATCTAGTGAATCTAACTGGTCAGGAAATGGGGGGGGGGGGGGGAGGACAGGTTATTCTTCTACCTGGCAGCGGCAGCAAGGCTAATTATAGCCAATATTTGGAAATCCAAAGAACCACTATCGGAGGTAGATTGGATAATGAAAGTAAGAGAGTTCATGGATATTGATTATTTAAAGACAAGAGTAAATGACTATAAGCAGAAGACTGCAATTGACTGGCAACCTGTAAAAGTCTATATACAAAACTTTAAAATAGCAGAAGGCAATTAGATACGGATGTTGGGAAAGACTACAGAAATCAAAGAAAGAACATGTCAAGCCTAAAGAAATCCCCGTGGAATGGTTCGGAAGACCTGGGACGTCTTTTTTCTTTAATAATGTCCTATTCGACAACTTTGTATCTATTACCAACTCTCTCTTTTCTATTCTATCACTCACTAACTCTTTCCTTTTTCTGGGCTTCTCTGCTTCCCAGGGCTTCTGGTTTCTCTCCCTCCCCTCCACTGTTTACCTGCCCTTCCCTATGTCTCTTTCCTGCTCTTTCTGCTGTTCTATTTCCTTTGTCTCAAGCTATATCTTATTATACAATCTGTAAAAACTCAATAAAAAAATTTTTGAAAAAAAAAGAAAAAAAGGTTCAAAACTTATTTCAGATGTAGGGGGTGCTGGCGATTCAATTCGGAAATTATTTCTGAAATTTTCCAAAAATAAAGTCAGAATTTTCTGAAAATTATGAAATTTCTGAATTGCTTCATTAATGGCAGGCGCGATTGCGCAATACACGAAAACCTGCAAACGAGATAGGCAAAACTTGGGGGATTCCCTTTCCCTCATTTTTAGACTGCTACTCACAAAACTTGCCACAGCGGTAGAAAAGATTCTCCTCTATCAGCATACTAACTTTCAATGTGTTTAGAAGATCCCTGGGTCCTTGACAATTTTTAAAGTAATTTCAGTAATCTAATAAGGAATATAAGAAGAAGAAATGTGCAGCCTCCAGGATTCTTTTGGAAAATTTAAATCTATCTCTCTGTTTTGCATATTTGTCTAGAGCACACCTTTCTGAATATGAGAAAATGGAATTTATCTCATAACATTAAATTAATTCATTACGTTTGCTTGTTTCCAAGATAAGCGGAGGCCAGGCCACTGTTCAACCCTGCCCCATCCTCCCAGATCAGGAGGGAGAAATCCCCAGAGGCCCAATTCCTTCAAGGAAAAGGTCTTAAAACTTGGATTCAGTGGTTCAACAAGGAAATTATTAGCAGATAATGGGATCTCTTGTTTTCCAAAGCACAGAAGTGAAACCTCAGGAGAGAAAGGTCTTAAAACTTGCATTCACTGCTTAGGGAAGGGAATTATTAGCAGATAAGGCAGAGCTGACCAACTTCTACCGGCCCAAGGGCCGGAATTCCGGTCACTCATCACCTGGGGGGCCAAGCCCCTGGCTCTGCCCCCTCCCCACCCCCAAGCCTCCCCGCCTCTCCCCGGCTCCGCCCCCCACCCTATTATAATTATTATAATATCTTATTATGTGAGTTTAATATTAATAATAACAACAACAATAATAATAATAATGGGTGGCTGTGAGTTTCCTGGGCTGCCTAGCCATGTCCCAGAAACATTAATCTCTCCTGGTGTTTCTAGGGTAGCATGGGCATTTCTGTAAAATGTTCAGCCAGGCTTTGAAGCTGCAAGGCCATCCAGTGCTGATCAAGGCGTCCAAGGGCAACCTTCAAACCCAACTCAAGCAGACAAGAATTCCTTCTTTCTTTCTTTCTCCCACCCACAGTAGGGATATAAACCCCACTGGCCAAACCCCAACAGACCTCTGAGGATGCCTTTTTAGCCATAGATGTGGGTGAAACATCAGGAGAGAATGCTTCTTGAACAGGGCCAGGCAGCCATACGGAAAACTCACAGCAACCCATTATTATTAATATTATTTTTCCAAGCCTGGCCTTAATATGCCCAAATATGAACACAGATGGAGTTTGGGGGAAATAGGCCTTGACATTTGGGAGTTACAGTTTCTGGGATTTATAGTTCATCTACAATCAAAGAGCATTCTGAACTCCACCAATGATGGAACTAAACCAAACGTGGCACACAGGACTCCCATGACCAACAGAAAACACTAAAAGGGTTTGGTGGACACATTGACCTTGAGTTTGGAAGTTGTAGTTCACCTTCCACCCAGAGAGCACTGTGGACTCTAACAATGATGGATCTGGATCAAACTTGGCAGGAATATTCCATATGCCCAACTATGAACACACATGGAGTTTGGGGGAAATAGACCTTGATGTTTGGGAGTTGTAGTTGCTGGGATTTATAGTTCACCTACAATCCCCCTCAGCCACTCCAGGAAGGGGCCTGAGGTTGTGAGGAAGGGAGGAAGGCCCAGCCGGGCCCCAGCCTGGCCTGGCCTACCCTGCAGAAGGAAGCGGCCATGCAGCCTTCAGTGTACATACTTGGGCTGAGGGCGAGATAGGCGGACTTGCCTTGGCTGCCCTCGTCCTGCTGCTGGAGGTGGAGGTGGAGGTGCTGGGCCACGGCGACCACCTGCTGCTCCTGCTCGAGGCCTAGCGCAGCCTGAGGCGGTGGGGCGAAGGGAAAAGGTACTGCACGTACCGAGCCTGCTGCGGCAGTGGTGCCTGGCCTTGCTGTTGAGGCAGCAGTTGGGGCTGCTGAGGCGGCGGCGGAGGAGGAGGAAGCAGGAGCGCTGTGAAAGGGAAGGCTGCAGTGGACGCCATGAGGCTGGGGATGGCCGGCAGCGGCTGGGCCTGCACGGGAGGCAGCGGCAGAGGAGGCCCTGCATCACTAAACCTGGCAGAGGGAGCGGGTACCCGGCTTTCCCTGGTGGAGGAGGCGGCGGCGGCGGATGGAGCTTCCCCAGAGGCGTCGCGTTTGCTCTGGTCGCCATCGACGGCCCTTAATGGCGTCTGGGGCGTTTTGCGAAGCTTCCACGCCAAAAGGTTCACCTCACAAAGACAGAGCACGCCGATTGGTGGGGGGGGGAGGGAGGGAAGTAGGAGGCGGAGGAGGAGGAAGGGAGCCTGCTCCTCCTCCCTGCCCCCCCCCGCCCCTTACTCCCCGTCGCGATAAAAAAATAATAAAAATAATATTTTTTTTAAAAAAATAAATATTTTTTTATTTTAAACAGCAGATTTCTTGAAGGAAGGTAGGGGGCTGCATCCAAGGGGCTGGCAGGCCGTGTGAGGTACGCGGGCCGCCTGTTGGGCTGGCCCAAGGTAAGGGGAGAGGAAAAGGGTCTTAAAATCCCGGGAGAGGAAAGGGTCTTAAAAGGGAGGTAGTGTGTTTTTGTAGGTGAGTTGATCAAATATGGCAAGATGGCCGCGTCGAGCAGGCGTTTGAACGCCGAGCTCCGCCGAGGTCCTGGCAGCCTTTCCCGCACAGCACCCCCACTGCTGAGGGGGGCTGCTCCATGCATGAGGAATGACCTACAGGACTCGGGGGGGACACCTTTGGTCGCTACTGGAAGCACCGAAGCGCTCCCTGCCCCTTTTTGAGGCCCTACAAGCTGACGCCGAGTCTGCCTTGGAGGTCGCTCGGGCACCAGCCTCAGTCCTCAGGGCCCTTGCGAGCCTGAAGGACGCTGCGGCCCCCGGGAGGCCTCTTGGCCCAGCAAAGACTGCAGTGACCACAGTGACCCCCCGGAAGTGCCTGGCTTGGTCCCCCGTCCCCTGGCCGGGCCTGGAAGAGGCCGGGACTTCCACCCCCCCCGAATTCCACCCAGGGGGATGTTGGCGAGCAACCCAAGACCATCCGGGATGTGCCGCCAGACCTTACCGGTCTCCTCCTACATCTCGGCCGGCTGGTCGAGCGGCTGGCCGCCTGGCTGGGGGAGCTGGACAGGCTGGGGCCAGTGCTGGCGTCCCTGTGCAGCACGGACGGCCCTTGCCGCCCAGACCCCCGCTCTGAACCTGGAGGGGCTGCGGCCGACGGAGCACCGGGCGTGCCTCGCTTGGACTCCTTGCACCCGGGTCTGGAGGAGAGAGGGATGAGCGGAGTGGTCATCCCCGGCCCCTTGGACAGACCCCCGGAGGATGGTTGGCGGCCTGCTGAGAGGGGCCCCCTCTCCGAGGAGGCCACCCCGCCCGGGGGCGAGGCCCCAGTGGGAGCGGCGGTGGACCGATGGTGGAGCCCGTGGGAGGCGTTGGGGCACCGGGCTTCCCCGGCCCCGACGATAAGGGCGTCGGCTGGCTGCTCCAACATGGCGCCGGCCTTGTCCAGCTCGGTGTCCTTGGCCCTGCCTTCCCGGCCCTCCCAGAAGACTAGGCCTATGCCCCCTGTGGCCTCCACACCGGAGCAACCGCTACCTCCGGTCTTCCCACCGGAGGCCGCAAGCTCCCCCTTACTGCTGCCCGTGAGGCCCCTGGGGGAGGCATTGGACGTCTCGGGGATCCTGGTGGGGGCCCCCGGGGGGACGGCCTTGGCGTCGGGCGGGCTGACTGCTGGCGATCCCTGTGGCAGCAGCTGACTTGTGGCCCGGGCCGCCGCCTACTGACGACCCGCCTGCTGGTGTCCGGCCAGCCGCTGTCGGTGGCTCTGCGGCCGGGAGCGCGGTTGGCACAGGGGCTCCTGTGGCCGACCCCCCTCCCCGGTGTCCTGATGGTGGATCACGAGGCCGCGGATGGCCGAGAGCTGCCGTGGGTCACAGCTCGAGCTGTGGCGGGGGGGGGCGAACACCTGAGGACTTCCCCGCCACTTCAGATGAGACGGAGGCGGGGCCGATGGCGGGGCAGGGGGTGGGGCCGGAAGAAATTCCAGCTCTCCTCTGCACTACCCCTTCCCACAGCTGCTGGCCCGTAGAAGGTGACCCCCGGAGGGTTCCATCCCAGGACTTTCCGGAACGTCAACTTCAGACGCAGGGTACCTCCCTCGACGAACCTCCAACCCAGGAGGATGGGCAACCCATCAATGCTGGGACCCACACTGCAGGCCAGCGTCAACCGCCACCATATGGACCTTGAGTACCTAAGGACGCTGTTTGACCTGTGGGACCCTCCACGGCTCCCCCCGTTCAATGGACGAGCTTAATAGCTCTGATCTACCCCTCCTCTTGCTGTGTCCACCCCTTGTTGATGCCCTCATCTTGTTGTATGTTATGTATGTTTTTATTCTGTATTATTTGTTTTCAACTGTGCACCGCTCCGAGCCTACGGGGAGTGGCGGTAATAGAAGTTTGATTATTAAATTAAATTAAATTAAAAAACTTGTATTCTGTAGTTCAGCAGGGAAATTCATAGCAGGTAAGGGGATTTTCAAAGTTCAAAGGGACTTTCTGAGATTCCAAAATCCAAACTGTAACCCAAAGGGGATTGAGGTGTTTTGAACGGCCTGCTACCAGCCGTTCTCCCCATTTTGTTCCCTTCCCTAACCCTGTTGCTCCCTTCCCAAGCAGTGGCACTGTTCCCACCCAAGCTCCCTTCCCATTTGTGTCCCAGCTCTCAATGAGCCCATGAGGCACGCACATCCCTTTTTAAAGGGCAATGGCTGCCGTGCTGAAACCCTGCCCCTCCCCACATGGTTTCCCCTCATTGGCTGGAGGCAAGCATCCCCGCATGCAAACTGCTGCTTGCCTCCAAATGCTGAATCATTTCAGAATCACTTCCTGAGTTGGAACAAAGATGGCGACAGTGGCTTCGAAATGGCAAGGATACTTCTAAGTTCCCAAATCACTTCAAAATCGCTTCAAAAAGGAATTTGATCCCAATTTAATCCGAATTACAAAGATTTCGACTGGACCTAACCATGCCTACTAAATAATACAACTTTATACCAATCGTATTGGAACACATTGCAATAGTTTGGACAGAATGGCCCTTGTGGCCTATGATTCTATGATCCTAAATGACATTCCTTCCAATATGAAGACACAATCTGTTTTCTTCTTCTCCTTTGAAAAAATTGTTTTCACATCAGAAGGCAAGGAGCATTATTTCTTAAAACAATTTATATTTCACTCTGCCAGTTGGAAAAAATGTGGTTTTTCAAATATTGTGGTTTTACATCCAAATTGGGATTATGGTGGATTTTGGGATGGGAAGGTAGGAGAAGAGGGAGCCACATTTAGAAACCTATGTCACGTGATTTTTCCTCCCACAGAAGACTAGCTCTGTTGTTTTATTGGCATACAGAAAATATCATGTTACCATAAAAAATATGTTTATGTGAACACAGTCACAGTTCAGCATTTCACCTTCCCTTTCTCAACAGGCTTCACTTTATATAAACTGGGCAAATAGAACCAAAGGAAGACAAAGGTGATTTGATTACAGTAAATATGCAAACATATGCATGCATTGTTAGAATCCTCCACTCACAAAACAATTCTTCCAATAACATTGCATCAGTGGCATTCATGTGCTCAAACACTTTCCAATAGTGAGTATTTACTCACAACAGAGGCATTTCATTGCCCTGATATGGCTATGTAATGGAGCCCCATGTAGCTTTCCTAATTGATTTCAGTTTGGATTTTAAAAGATATGTGTGGCAGTAAAGTGGTCAAATTAGGGCAGTGATTTGTCTTGAGACGCAGGTCTCAAATAGATTTGGTCAGAGATTTAGCACTTATAAATAGGCAAATATCTGTGAATTGTCAACGTTATACTCGCTAAATTCTCTCTTACAAGTAAAATTGGATTTACAATGCTTCACATTCGAAATTAGGGGTGGAAAAGAATGTGCAGCACTGTTGTTTTTTGTGCAGAAAAAGCTGTTTTCTAAACAAATCACCCATGTGCAACTATTGTGTAAAATAATGCAACAAATTACATCAATAGCCCAATCTGTTGTTTTCAGACAAATAGTAGGCTTGCATTCTATTCACAAAATAATCTATTGCTATTCCTAAACTTTCTTTCTTCCAGTTATTGCAGCTAGAATTTTATAAAGTTTGCAAAAGAGTGATGATGTCCCACCAAACTACAAACCCATGGATTCCATAGCAATGCACCATGGCAGTTAGAGTGGTGTAACACTGGATTAGTGTCACAGTGTAGATGTACTCTTGGGCTGGATCTACACTGTCATATAATCCAGTTTCGGAATGCAGATTAAATACTTTAAACTGGATTATATGAGTCTACAGTGTCAAATAATCCAGTTCAATGCAGTTAATCTGCATTCAAAAACTGGATTATGTGGCAGTGTAGATGGGACCATAATTCACCTTTTTCTGTTCCCTTTTGGATATATGCACAACAGCTCTTTTTTCATGATTTCTTCTTGAATAAAGGATATTTTTCTCATAACCAGCCCATTGGGAAACAAGAGAATAACTATTATATCATGATTTGTATGTGTATATGTCTTACAGTCATCCTGTCTACTTATGGTGATCTTGTGAATTTAATAGAGTTTTCTTGGGCTTGGAAAACTCAAGTGATATGTTTTAAAAAATCCATAGCACCTGTTATTTCTCTATCCAGACCTGAACCTTTTCAGCTTCCAAGGCCAATCAAGATATAATGCCTTACACACTCTATCACTTGTGAACATTTGACAATTTTACTTCAGCTTGCATTTTTAACAGAGTTCACTACCCTTCGTATAGGCGTATATACATACTGAGCTCAGAAGAAACTTGAGGCTAAAGAAATCCAACTCATCAATACAGGACCCAAGTTTTGAGACAATTTGAAGAACTCCTGACAATAAACAGGCAGCCTCCACATTCACAGGGGTTAGGAGAATAGGATCCCCATGAATGTGAAAAAAATGTATAGTAAAATGGCTACATATTTTTACCTGAGAGAGCACCTGTCTAGGAATTTCTAGATCTTCCTGCATGATTTTATGGTTAACTTCTGCTGGAAGCTGAGCATAGAATTGCACTGGAAAACTAAGACCCTATCTAGAATGAAGAGAATGGAAATGTACCGAGGAAGCCAGTGGAAGGTTAAGGCAGAGGGGATGAGGAATTGGAGGAGTTGAAAGCAAGATGAAACTCCTTGCTAGTCTAAACAGCAGAACAAATAGAAAATTGAGGAGATGAAAGTGAGAGAAGGTTCAAAAGGGGGACATTATGATCTAAAGAGAAGGGACAGGGAATACAGGAAGAGGAGAAGAAAAGGGGGAATTGTTGTGAGGAAATTGTTGTAATATTTTATTTATTAATTTATTATTCAAACTTATATACCGCCACTCCCCGAAAGCTCGGGGCGGTTCACAGACAACAGCACAAACAATAACATTCAGAACCAAAAATTAAAACCACATTAGTATTCAAGATTCAAATGCTTGCTGAAACAGGTGAGTTTTGCATGCCTTGCAGAAAGCTGACAAATCCCGCAGGGCCCGGACTTCTGAGGGCAAAGCGTTCCATAAAGATGGTGCAATGATTGTAAAGGCCCTGCGCCTTGTTGCAGTCAGGTGAAAGATCTTAAACTGGGAATTTCTAACAAATCTTGATCTTCCGAACACAGTCATCTCTGGAGTTTGTAAGGGATAACATAGATAGATAAGAGATGCCATGAAAAAGGCAAAGATGCAGAGAAGTGGGAATGGGAGAAAAAGCTTGTATGCACATGTTTAATAACTTTAGAAACTATAAAAATGCCAAGTTGCACCTCACGGAGCTTCAAGGCAGCATGCAAATGAGGGTTCAAAATGGAGGACAAAAAAATAACAACCTGATAACATGTCCCACCCAATGTGGGTCCCAGGATTTCTTCCTCCTTCGTCCTCACAGGCTTCCTCTCTGCTGGATCACGATGGAAGGCGAACAGAGGACATCAGGCAGATGGATTTTTTGTTTTTGTTTTTGTTTTAAAAAACCTCAATTATGTGCTGAACCATTAATGCACACAGGCAAATATCTTAATAGAAATACAAGCAGTTTTGCATATGTGCATATGAGGTTTAGCACATAATAGAAGAATAAAAAAAACTTCTGCCGGATTTCCCCCCCCCCCCCCCAAATGGTTTATTCAAATTCTGTTTAATATTATAAAGTTTAAAACAAAGAGTTTCAGAGAGTCCTGATTGTTCTCCATGTTTCCTTTATTTATTTATTCATTCAGTTTTTTATGGCTTGCAGAGAATATAAAAAACATACCTTATAACAACCAAAAGAATTAAACTTTTAACTAAAAAGTATTAAACTATTTACAGCTGATTAACCAGATCAGACAACGAAAGCCTGCTGGAATAAAAACATCTTGCACACTCTGAGGAACTTTGTTAGATCTCTCAAAGCTCACACATCTTCTGGCAAAGCGTTCCAAAGAGTTGGAGCTATGATCGTAAAGGCTCACGGTCTTCTTGATGTCAGCCGAAATGAGTGGCAGCTAGGAATCATCAAAAGATTTTGATCAATGGAGTGCAGTGATCTCTGAGGCTGATATGGGGTGAGATGGTCAGCTTTAAATCAGCTGTGCATCCATTTCACAGTCCAATCAGCTGATAAGTTATTTCAGGCTTTTTAAAAGCAGACATGTGCTATAACACCCTCCATGGGGAGGGAGGGTGGGTGGGGGGGAATCATATGATTTTTACAAGTACAGAGATATACAGTGATATACCCTTTTACCTTATGTTTTTTGTTTGCAGTGAATCAGCAGGGATTTATAGTTAACGCCATGTACCCACCCCCCTTTTAACCCAGGAAATACTGTTTTAGATGCTGTGTAGATTAGCCCTCAGCCTCATGGGCACTATTTTCCAATAGCTTTGTATGGCCAAAATAAAAATTTCATTTTGATCTCCTTGCTTCTATTATCTGATTGAAACAGAGATACTTGGATAGGATTATATGTCAGTGTAGACTCATGTAATCCAGTTCAAAAAGATAATCTGAATTATCTACTTTGATAATCTGGATTCTATGTCACTGTAGATCCAGCCTTAGAGAGGTGTTTTCTGTTGAGTCATTATGGTGAAAGCAAAGGTTCTCGATGAATTTCTGGTTCCTCCATCATAACTCTATAGTCAACTTCCTAAATGTAACATTTTAACCAAATTTGTGAATAATCAAATCCACAAATGTCAACACAAATGTCAAACCTGCAAAAGTGGGGCGCCAACTGTATTACAGAGAGCAGGATTTGGTTGTTTGAATTGATCATATTTTTCTCTCAAGGAAGTGATTGTTCCGAACTCTAACAAGAATTATAATTTGAAATACATCAAGAATGGGGATGAATGGTCAAAGTCCTCAAGAACTTTCTTAGTAAATTCCAATGCCTTTTCATCTACCACTTAAAAATTCTGAATTTTCCAGTGTCATCAGTGGGTTTCCTGTTACCTTTAACTCTCCTTCCAAACAGCTGTCAGAGGCAAGACTGGAATGAAGTCTCATTATGCTGAGTGGCCAATTTGAGAAATCTAACAGGGTCAAGATTCTGCTCATCGTTATCTAACGGAGGACAAAGTTCAGCTTTTATTTGCTTGCTACATTCTATAAAAATCTCAGCTAACATGCACTGAAATAAACATGAAGAAAGAAATAAAACATTTATTTCCAGGCAGTGGATCACTGACTAAGAGAGTTGAGCTTGAACTCCTTTAAAGAGGTCAAACATTTGGAGAGTGTGGGCAGGCTAAATCAGAATAAATATATCTAGAAATTGAAATGGAGTAAAATATAATTGCCCTCTCCCCCACTTACTCTTAATGAGCACCTGGAAATTTTTATAATGCAGTTTTTTCCCTTTAAAAAAAGTCCTTATACTTGATGGACCATCTCCAAATTGAACTAAGGGGAGTTTGTTAGGGGGACTGTGAAACTTTGCTATGAGCAAGAATGTTTTTCACCCTCATTTTTCCAGTTCCTTTGAAACAAAGAACAAACAACATTTTTCTGTTACTGATGTTTTCCTTTCTCTTCCTTCCCAGCCCTCAGCCCATTCCTTCAGCTGTGGAGTTACTAAGGGCAAGGTTGAATAATATTGTATTGTAATTATTGAAAATATGCTTCCATCTTAGTCTATTATTCTTTAAAGGTAAACATTCTAGTTTTGAGCAAATAAAGTAGAAATGAAAGTTGATTGCATGTTGCAGATGAGAATATAAAATTGGGAAGAAATACAGTGTGTACATCCTTGAATGTATAGATTTTATTAAACTCTGATGATCAATTCCTTCAAGAAAATAGGCCACCTTTCTATTATGAGCAAAAATGATCAAAGTGTGAAGAAAGCAAATAAACATTTTATTGCATCAGGATTTTTTTTTAAAAAAACAAAAATTCTATTTAATTTCACAAAAATATGTTGTAATTTCTTATCCCACTGGAATATTTTCTCTAGTTCTTGGTTATTACAAAGTCATATGATGCACTAATCTTGCTGAACACCCAACTCCTTCTATGCCTGGAGCAACCTCAGTACCCGACAGTTTCATCTTGTGTCTCGAAGCTGTGTCAAATTGGCTGCGTGCCAGCAGATTGAAAGTGAATCCAGCCAAGACTGAGATTTTGTGGCCTGGCCGCCCAGTAGGTGTGCTGCACCATCTGCCCACCTTTGATGGTGCTCCCCTATCTCCATCGCTACTGTCAAGAGTTTGGATGTGGTTTAAGACATACAGCTAACCAGAGTCCCAAATCACTGCTGTTAGCCAGGCAAGGCAATTGGCTCTATACCTTTCAAGTGAGGCCGTGGCAACAGTCATCCATGCCATGGACTATTGCAATGCCTTGTACGTTGGCCTCCCTTGGTCAATGACCCAGAAAATTCGGATCATCCAAAATGCAGCAGCCAGGCTACTTGCTAAATCACTGATGAAATGCCATATAACTCCTATGCTGCGACATCTCCATTGGCTCCCAACGGAACATCGGGCCCTGTACAAGATGCTGGCCCTAACTTTTAAAGTCTTGTATGGCCAGGGGCCAGCATACCTCAGAGACCGCCTCTCTTCTCTCCACCATCAACGGTCGCCTCGTCCCAGTCAACAAAATATTTTGTATGTATCAGGTCCCAGACCAGGCCTTTTCTATTACTGCTCCTGTTCTAACATTGAATGAATGAACTTGATCATATCTGGGTTTGGCTAGACAGAAAACAGTCTAAAATATCTAACAGTCAACAAAATCCAGAAATTTTTGTATACTATGTATATCAGGTCCCAGATAAGTACATCTTGATAGTACGGGACGCAGGGCCTTTTCTATTACTGCTCCTGTTCTAACAAATATTAATTGAATGAATTGAATGAATGAACTTGATCATATCTGGGTTTGGTCAATTTCTAGACAGAAAACAGTCTAAAATATCTAACACTGAAGTGTATACTTCATGAATGTAATACATGGAATACATTTCCAGAAATTTAGTATCTTCTGGTATACTACTGTGGGCATTTCCAGAAAGAGTGCTCAATGAGGTATTAAATTTGAATGAACTCTTATTGCTGTATGAAAAATCTGCATCCAATGGATTACCACTTGAGACTCAGAATAAATTTGTATGCAAGGAGCTCAAGCATGTTTACAAAATATTTTGTTTTCAATGGGAGGCATTGCCCAGTGTCATTGCTTTGAGCTAATGGTAACTCTTATGGGAAGACTCACCTTCACATTGAGATAAGGAACTAGATCTTTTTTCTTCTTCACTGTTTTAATAATTTCCACAGAAAGCCTTTAGGTGAAACTACTGGTGTGAGAAGGCACTTCCAGACAGCCTCATAATATGGGACAAATAAGTGGGGCAAAAATTAATGGTACCTGATAGCAAGTCCAAACATGAGCTGTCAGTCCCGATAAATGCTCCCCCACCACCCTGACACATTCGTTTGTAGTGGATTATAGAAATCTGCAAAGTGGACGGGCAACATCCAGCAGAAATTTTGATTTTTTAAAAAATTGACTCTCTGAGATGTGCTGGGCCTCATAAGTGCTGAAGATGATATCTAAATGTGCACACAAGCAAATTTCTTGTCATTATCTTTTCTCATCCTCCTACCACCTTTATTTTTTCCCTTGTGAACCCCATTTCCCTATGTGGTCACTTGCCACCCGTGCTGGTGTCCACTGTTTAAATTAAAATATGTTTAATGTCATAAACATTGGAACAAAGGAATGTTTGTATAGAGTTCTCATGCAAATTGCTTTCCAGTTGTGCTTTCAACCTATGTGTCCATGGCTCCATTTGTTTACAGCTCTCATCAGCTGTTTGGGGATTTTAAAACACAAACATGCTCTGGAGCAGTCCACACCAGAGTATAGGAATGAAGTCATGTGTTTTCCTTGAGTGCAGGGATTTACAGATTTGCAGCCAAAATCAGATTTTAAGTATACATGTAACATGGGGGGTTTTTTTGGCTGCCAATGAGATTTCTGAAGGAAAAGAGCAAAAACCCTCGGGGGTTGAGAAGAAGCGGGATATAAATGGTGGAAATAAATAAATAAACATGTTTAAGCTGTCCTGGTTCTGTACTGTCTTAGGAAACATCTTCATCATACTATATTACCTGATAAATTCTCATGTGAATTAACTAATACCAGTCTGGGGTGTTGTGAGTTTTTGGGCTGTATGGACATTTTTCAGTAGCATTTTCTCTTGACACTTTCCTGCATCTGTGGCTGGCATCTTCAGAGGTTCTGTTGGCAATGAACCAAGAGGTGTGTGTGTGCGTGTATGCGTGTGTCTAGAGTGGGAGGAAGATCCCTTGTCTGTTGAAGCCAGTGTTAATGTTGCAATTAGCAAACTAGAATAGCTTCAGTAGACTTGCAAAGTCAATCAGTACCTCCATATAAGTATTTATTTATTTATTTATTTATTCCTTCTTGTATTCCGCTCCTCCCAGCAGGCTCGGGGCGGATAACATCATAAAAACCGGCTGACATGTACATTCATGTCGCCGTACAATAAAACAGCATAAAACAACATAAAATACAACATTGGTCCCGAGTTTAAACAATTGTGTCAAGCCATGGCATTCCAGGGTCCGGGTATTAGTCGAAAATGAATACATTTGGCTTATTCAACCTAGCCAAAGACCAGTTTGAACAGGGCGGTCTTACAGGCCCTGCGGAACGGAATAAGCTTCGTGGCGGCACGGACATCGTCTGGGAGAGAGTTCCAGAGTACCGGAGCCGCCACGGAGAAGGCCCTCTGCCTAGTCGCGGACAAGTGGCAGGTACGGACTGATGGAACCAAGAGAAGATTTGACTCCCCTGAACGTAGTGATCTCGGGGGTACGTATGGGGCAAGGCGGTCCCTCAGGTACGCAGGCCCTAGGCCGTGTAAAGCCTTAAAGGTTAACACCAACACCTCGAAGGCAATTCGGTACTCAACCAGCTTGAGTTTCCGAACTGTCGCCTGGGCTTTGTTGCCTGGAGGCTTCCTGTGTTTGAGAGGTGTTAATTGGCACTTGATTTTTTGCTGTCTGGAGTTCTGTTTCAATATTTAATATCTTGTTTCTGGTGTTTTCTTAATACTGGTAACCAGATTTTGTTCATTTTAGGGCTTTAATTGTGCTTCTTTTTTGACCTGAGAGATGGTTGGAGTTTTTGTGTAGGTTTCTATCTGTGCACGTAGCCTTTCTGTAAACTGTGTATCCCAATTGTTGATTTAGTTTGCGGATGACTTGGACATCTAGAAATGGTAGTTTTTCCTTCATATTCTTTGTTCCATGGTCAATTGGATGTCTATGCGGATGTTGTTAAGGTGGTCCAGGAACTTGTTTAGCTCTTCTTCACCATGACTCCAAATGGTGAAAGTGTCATCCATATATCTGAACCATATAGTGGGCTTTTTTGCTGCTATTTTCAGGATTTGATTCTGAAAGTGCTCCATGAAAAAATGTGCTATGATGGGGCTAAGACAGCAACTAGTAAGTTGATTAAAATGCTCAAGATGGGGAGGTTTCACCAATACAAAAACTCAAAATTATGTTTTGACAAGAACAATGGTAGGTATCTTTGTGAACAACTATGGACTTGGGCCATAGTCAGGATATATGTTTTTTCCCTAATTGCGGAATCTTAATCTTACTCTCTAGCTTACTCTGAAGAAATAATAAAAGCAGTAATACCCTTAAAGTATATTCTCTTTACAGGTAGTCCCTGAATTACATATGACTCCTAGTTACAAACAGGGCGAGACAAGAGGAAATGAATGTACCCCTGGGAAATTCACTCTGTAAGAGTTATCATGGGGAAAAGGCATCTCCACTGAAGGTTTTACTGAAATCCTTGTTTCCATAACAAGCCATTTTTTCACAATCGAATTATCACAGGGAAAGAAAGCGAGGTGAAATCTTATGAGCAGGGGCACAGGCAGCAAAGGAAATACTACAGGGGTGTTAACCCTTCCATATGCAATCCAAAACTCTCTCTCTCTCTCTCTCTCTCTGTGTGTGTGTGTGTGTGTGTGTGGAGAGAAAGAGTTGGAATCGCACTTAAAATGTATTTGTCCTGACTTATATACAAATTGAATTTAAGAGTAACCTGAGGACAGCATGTACTGCTATGTAAGTCTACCTTACTGTAATGTCACAACTAAGAAAGCTTTGTTTTTAGGTACATCTATATTTTCAGTCATCTGAGGCACCAAGCCACCTAAGATGATTTAAATGCCTGTAAAATACATATAGATGTTCCTTGAAAAAAATCAGGCCCATGGCATGGGAACATTGAATTAAGATTCCACTAAAATTATCAGATCTTGGTTATTTGCCATTTAAGGGAAAACACCTACCCATAGAGTTATGAAACAACACAAATGCAGCAAAAAAAAAAAACCCCACCAGGAAACATCAGGGAAATGGCACACAAAAAAGTTAATTTCACTTTTGCATTTGCATTCTGAAAATTTTTTATAGAAAACCGAAAGGTAAGTATCTACAATAATCCTTACAGCTTTATCTAGTTTATTTCTCAGAGCTCTATTTGCACAAAGACCTTTTGATATAGTCCCTATAACCCTCTTTTACTCCCCCATGATACAGTATAATCTGGATTAAATGAACTATTCTAGTGTAAATATAGATTATTTTACACTTGTGCACAAACTCTACAATACTATGAAGTACTTTTGAAGTATTTAATAGCAAAATCCCAACAGTGTCTACTCAGATCTAGTCCTCATTAACTTCATTGGGACATGTGTACAGGGTTGCCAATTAAATCCACAAACAGCAAAGAAGTAGTCATTGCAAAAAAAGTTGTCAAAGGAAAAAATGAAGACATCTGAGCTAATCAGCTCAACCTGGATTGGCAGAACAGAAGAGGAACAATAATAAATCTGGGGGGATAATGAACATATAATTATGCTGGGCCAAGAAAAAGTGCTTTCTTACTACTAGAGTATAATTAGTTCCATGTACTTACATATATTGCTTGAATTATGTACCAAAATGTAGATATAGTCAGAATGATCCATGAGTTAAACTCTGGGAAAAAAATCCCACTTCAAATAAGGTGATGCTGCTTGTAATTATATTGGTGATCAATACATTCACAGTGTTGTCGTGCTTCTGCAGTAATTAACTATAAAAAGTGACAAGCCAAAGTGAGTTAAGGCCACTGAACTTTCTGTTAGTGATTCATCTCAGTTAGTATAGCAAAACAAGCTGCCTAGTTTGTTGTCATAAGTTTGAGATCGTACACTATAAAATGCATTGTTTCTGCATAAAACTGTGTTATCTGTCAATGGTAATATGTCCTGATTTGGTATGCCTTTCTGGAAATAAAGCCTTTTTTACATATAAAATATTTGAATCAATCAATATAAGTGCAGAAAGCATTTTTTCCACTGAAGTGAATGGGAGAGATTAACAATAAAAACCCTCTATCTAGAAATCTGTGGATTGTGATCATGGAATTTAGTCTGAAGAAGCTAGATTGACTCTAAATATTTAAGATTGCATCTTCATTGTAATATTAATGCAGTTTGATACCAGTTTAGCTGTCATAGTTTTAGTCTTCTCTATCAAAGTGCTGATGCTGCATCAAACTACAAATGCAGGATTCCATGCCATAGGGTCATGGTAGTTAAAGTGGTGTCAAAATGCATTAATTCTACACTGTAGATATACCAAGGACTAGCAAAATCAGAAGAGAGGAAATGACATCTACTTTTTGTATGAATCCACTCAATCAAGTTTTGGTCCAATCAGCTGAACCATTAGTAACTTAAACCTATTTAATTTCTTCACTGTTTTTATTCATGCAGTTTTATACCAGTTTAGCTGTCATAGTTTTAGTCTTCTCTATCAAAGTGCTGATGCTGCACCAAACTACAAATGCAGGATCCCATGCCATGGGGTCATGGTAAAGTGGGCCTATAGTAAGTAGTATGATTAGTTTGGGATTCAAAACATTGTCACAATGCTGGTGTTTCTTGGTATTCCATATATTTATTGTGGGCAAAGTTAAATATTGCCAAAAGCATGATGTTACTGAAGAAATGAATGACTCTATGTCTAATTCCTCCTGTCCAGCCTTATAACAGCCATTAATGATGCTAGTGGCACAACGTGATGTTTCTCAAATTTGTGGGAGCTAATGTTGTAGAACATGTTCTGAGTATTTGGTTTTCCAGAGGTATTAGACGTCATCCTTTCGATGTCCCATCCAGAATGACCAATGGTTAAACAATCTGGAAGCTGAAATATAAAACACGTGGTATCTTTATTGAGAATTATTGGTATAAAGGTCAGAGAAAACTGTGACATGATTATATACTGATATTGCTGCCAGTTATGCTGGCAACAATTGCTTTTATGTAATGTGTGGTTTTACTATGCTAAATTGGGATAGTCTATACTAAATTGCGATGGGTAAGGTAGTGTTTTCAAATCAGCAGATAGTGTTTTCAAATCCCTTTCAAGTAATTAACCAAACAATTATTCTTATATGATTGTAATACTGATTTGGGAGTAAGATTTTTTTTACTGGAGATATGGGATATAAATTATAGTTGGATTCAAACGAAAGGCTTCACTATCTCTAATAGACCTCCTTCCACTGTCACCAAATAGAAAATTAAAATGCTTATGGTGAAGGCAGAACAAATTAATTAAAGAACAAAGTAGTTACAAATTATTCAGCTTTTCATTTTATATTTCACACCACACATATGACAATAGAAAAAATGCATTCATAAAATTATGAAACTTCATTCTTTGTGCATAAAAGATAAGATGGCACCATTCCAGAGATTATTAATGTCAAATAGACTCTCTTTGTATCTTCTGAGTGAATGTGTTAATTGAATTACAACCTGATATTAAAAATTGAAGACATAGTTAATTTCTATATGACCTGTGCCATGAAAAAAAATTAAATTAGAAGGACAATTAACATAAAAGAAAAAAAAGGAGCTTGCATTTTTGTAAATCTGTAGATTTCTCTAAAAGGAGGTTTAAGTAATTTAATAGAGGCTATGTGTACTTAAGAATAAGAAATATTTTTGCTATGGGGAAACATTGAAACATTCTGTGTTCTGAAGAAAGATTTTAGTTCTTTATGCTACAGTATATGATGTGATAGCTAAATGACTAAAAAAATCATAATGGCCTTAGGAAACACATATTGGTAAGAGACAGATATTCATACAAGTTGCTTATCAACACATTTTGGCAATCAAAGTGACAAAGACAAACATATTGTCGTAAGGCAGAGACCAAGTAGCCAAACCCAAGAGTAAAAAGGGGATAACAAAAGTTTATTTAGACAATAAATGGTAAGGGGCTGAACAAAAAATCAGCCAACTCGGCTAAAAACCCTCAAAAATCCCAGGAAAGCCCAACAAAAATGCTGAAGCAAGATGAAAAACAAACACAGGATGTCCGTCTGCGACGTCCGATATGGGAAGATCCAGAAGAGTAGTCGTAAGCCGATCCATGGGTCAAGGGCAGGAGAATGATGGATGAAAGGAGGAGACAGTCCAAGGTACTAAGAAATATAATGGACCTATGGAATAAATACAAAGGACAACTAAGCAGTAAGAATTCTGTATTAACACCAATAATAATGGAAATAGATTTCCCAAAGGAATTAAAAGGAATATTAGATAAAGAATTTGAAAAAGGGGAACTAAAAGGAGTAGGAAATTGGATAGAATGGAAAATGGAAAAAAGTAAAAATGAGAGAAGAACTGAGGGGAATAAATATCTCATGGCTCCATTGGATTCAAATGGAAAAATAGAATAAAAATTGTTGGGTCAGAAATAAAACTGGAAAACAAATAACACAATTTGTGGAAATAATATTGAAAGGATTAAAAAGAGAAAACAATGAATAATTAAAATATATGAAATAATTAAAGACACAGGGAAAAAGAAATGACTAACATTAAGCAAGAAGTGAAGGTACCATCACCGGGGCTTTGAGGGAAGGGGCAGTGTTTGTTTCCCTTGCTGCCTCTGACTCAGCTCCTGTGGACTCACTCCTGGCAGAACTGAAGCCCTGACTCAGCAACAACACCTGCATGCCTCAGAGGCTGGGGCATGAAAAGAACCACATCCGCAGGGCCTCAGACCTAAGCAAGAAGTGAAGGTACCTTCACAAAGGGTTTGAGGGAAGGGGCAGTGTTTGTTTCCCTTGCTGCCTCTGGCTCAGCTTCTAGGGATTCACTCAGCTTCTGGAGACCGCTTGGTGCTGCCGGACTCTATCTTGACTAGCCTCCATTTCAGCATCCTTGGGTCAGCACAGAGATACCAACATTTGTTTCTTCCAGCCATGGCCCTTGATTCACCTGGCCCTTGATTCACCTGGGCCCTCTTTTGAGTGAACATTGCCACCCCAGTTTGACATCTCATTCTTCTTCTGATGGAACATCTGCTCTGTTAAAGCTATATTTTAATATGTTTTATTGCTAATGTTGTAATTGTTTTATAATTTGATATGTTATATTTATTATTTGCTGTATAGGGATACAAGTTGATTTTTTCCCAATCTGATGGCCATTCTTGTGTTTTCCATATTTGCTGGCATATGGCATGCATCACCTTGACAGCATCATCTTTCAAGATTTTAAGCAGTTCAGATGGGATCCCATTGTCTCCTGCTGCCTTGTTGTTAGCAATGCTTCTTAAGGCCCATTCAACCTCACTCCTCAGGATGTCTGGTTCTAATTCGTTCACCACACCATCAAAACTATCCCTGATATTATTATCCTTCCTATACAGATCTTCTGTATAGTCTTGCCACCTTCTCTTGATCTCTTCAGCTTCTGTTAGGTCCCTGCCATCTTTGTTTTTTATCATGCTCATTTTTGCCTGAAATTTACCTCCAATGTTTCTAATTTTCTGGGAAAAGTCTCTTGTCCTTCCTATTCTGTTGTCTTCTTCTACTTCCATGCATTGCTTGTTTAAAAATAGTTCCTTATCTCTTCTGGCTAACCTCTGGAATTGTGCATTTAACTGGACATATCTTCCCTTATCACTGTTTTCTTTGACTTTCCTCCTTTCTTGGTCTACTTCCAGTGTCTCAGCAAACAACCATTTTGTCTTCTTGGTTTTCTTTTTTCTTTGGGATGTAATTTGTTTTTGCCTCCTGAACAATGTCACATGCTTCTGTCCATAGTTCTTTTGGGACTCTATTTATTAAAACTAGTCCTTTAAATCTGTTCTTCACCTCCATTGCATATTCGCTAGGAATGTTAGTGAGATCATATCTAACAAGTCTGTGAGTTTTCCCTGATCTATAGCTATTACTGAAAAGACATGATGAGAAAGAAAAGAGGGGAAAAATAGGCATGCTTTTAACACCAGCTAGATTATTAATAGCAGAATATTGGAAAGGGGAAATGAAAATACAAATTACTTAATGGTATAAAGAAGTATTGAAAAGGAAGTTAAATCTAACATCAAACTGAAAAGTAAAGAAAGGACTATGGAAAAAATGATTCTGAAAGTATTTGTAGAAAATTCTTAGAAAAGGTATCAGAAAAAGAAGACTGAATTTACCTCCACATGAAGAACTGAACTTCTGGTGGGACGTTAGAAGAAGACATGACTCTGGAGATGGGGCACACAAAGGCGAAAGAAAATAAAACAAGGAGGGGGAGAGATGTACAGTATATGTCTATATAATTGTAAATCTTTCTATAAAAACATTAATAAAAATAAGTATGTGAATATCCTTTGAGAACTGATGTGTGTCATAGGGTTGTGCATTCAGGGTAAACCCTTGTCCTTTTCATGTTCTGGCTTTCGGTGGGGGTTCTGATCTGTTTTTAGGCAGGTATCTGTTTTTGCTCTCTGGAACTGAAAGGTCAGATTTCTATCAGCTTATTATGGGGGCGGGGGTCTTCCCACTGCATGCTTTTAGAATGCTTCTTCTTACCTTCTCTTTCTACTCTAAAGGAGGTGTTTGGCTGCAGGCCCTGGCAGGTGCAGGCACTCCTGCATGCCACACACACACTCTCCTTGGAAAGAGTGTGGGAGTTTGTGGTGTGCTAGCAGACAGAACCCATGCCTGCCAGGACCTGCAGCTGAGTGCCTTACTCTAGAGTGAGAGGTGCTTAGCTGGAGGCCATGGTAGGAACAGATGCTCTCGGATGACACACACACTCACACCTTATACCTGCCAGGGCCTGCAGTCGAGCACTGCTTACTCTGTGATGCCAAAAAGCAGGCCAGGAGCAGGGACCTGATACTACTTGGTTTTGTGTCAAGCTGATTTTTGTACCAGGAAGGGCATTCCTGTTTCATGCTCCTGAAGAAATGAATTAAATGGAAGAAACAAATTTTGCACACAACTCTAACTTGTCAGAAACTAGCAAAACAACTGGATTTGAAATATATACAATAATGGAACAATGCCTTGTTAAACAAATTGGGTAAAAAATAGTGTGCAAATCTCAATTAGAAAGCCATCTCAGAAGAATATTGAAACAGAATTTTCTTCTCTCCCTACTTTAATTCTGTTTCAGCAGCAGCAACGGAAGGTGTATTCAAAGTAAATCATTGGTAGCATATATGTGAGACTTAACTGGATAGAATCAATAGAGATATTTGAAAAAGTTATTTGAGAAGAACATATGTGATTTTCAAATCCTTATGTGAACACTTTTTAGAAGGCAATAATAGAGCATTTGAGTTTAATGACTAACCAAACCATCCAGTTGAGAGATACAATATTTTATTCTCCCTATTTGAAGGTGGCAATGAAAAGCTTTTGCATAAAAATCTTATCTCTGTATTACTATCTGGAAGGAAATTGCAAAATTACTTACTATTATATGAATATATGTGTAAGAGAGGGGGTGGTATTTTTCTCTATATATTACTGCATTTCTGAAGTCTAGAAAGAAGTGTAAATGGTCTTTGTCCTGTCAAATTAACGGAAACAAGACATCAATATGCACCCATGGATTTTGCTTGCCAATGGCTTAAATGCACAAAGACTTCAGGATCAACTCTGACACTAAGATGGAAACTCCATTCTGTAATGATTTTGGAATTTGGTGAGAGGGAATTAGGTTTCTTAAAATGAAAAAATGTGAAGTTTATGAGTCAGCACATGATGAAAAATTGTCTGGTGAGGCAAGATGGAGAAATATGTGGAAAGCTTCTAGGAAGCGAACAACCTCCTTGTATCTCTGCTGGTCAAGTTTAAATTTCTGAATAAATGAGTAAACCTTATGAGAATAGAGGGATATATCTCTGACTCAAAGGCCCCCCAATAGCAATTAGCATAGTTGGAGAGCAGCTCACTAAGCCTTAAACAGTGGTTCTCAGCCTGTAGGTCCCCAAGTGTTTTGGCCTACAACTCCAAGAAATCCCTGCCAGTTTACCAGCTGTCAGGATTTCTGGGAGTTGAAGGCCAGAACACCTAGGGACCCACAGGTTGAGAATCACTGCCTCAAAGTATTAAAAAAAGGCCTGGGTGAATGTGGCCTCATGAACCTCAGACACTCAGAGAAAATTTTTTGCAAAGATTTTCAATGAGTAATCCACTTTACATTTACCTGATGTTGCTAGGGTAATTTTGCCGTTGTGCTACGGAAACACATTGACTGAGACCTCAGACCTCAAAACCTCTGAGGATGCCTGCCATAGATGCAGGCAAAATGTCATGAGAGAATGCTTGTAGAACATGGCCATACAGCTCGAAAAACCTACAACAACCCAGTGATTTCGGTCATGAAAGCCTTCGACAATACATTGCTAATATTCTGTATGCTAGCAGTGTAACTAAAAGACCTACTCAATTGGTCTTAATTACTAGTAGTTTCCATTAACCCAATTATTATATTTTTAATTCTAGAAATTAATTTCCATTTCTCCATTTCCTTTCCTCCAGAATAGTGGTCCATGATTGTTTAGGTAAACAGGAAACAGAATTATGAATGTGTTTTACTTGGCTTTCAGGGAATATTTTTCCAAGCTGCTTTTTACTTGGGCTCTTGCATACATGATGTCTCATGTTGACTGTCTAGACTAGCAGCAGGCCTGGTTTAATATGTCACAACCATCATGAGTAACAGACTCAGAAAAGCTTTCAAGTGCAAATCCCAAATGCTATTGTTCTTTAGGTGCAGGTGAAGTAAGGCAACATCTCAACCTTTTGACAAATCTTTTTTTCCTAAAGGCAAAACAAGATGGTACTTTACAACAGTTACCAGGGCAAAATATAGAGATCTTTCAGTAATTTATCCTATTCAGGTCAGGTCAAAGGCATTGTGAATTAGATCAAATTTGCATTTGTTTTGATAATCTCTCTGATTTTATTCATTCACTTCTTGATTGCATATACCACATTTCTTCCAAAATGGGATTCAAAGTGGTTTACACTTTCTAATGTTACAACTTTTAATGTTTGGGCAGATGTTCTCTTAATTTAGGAGTATTTTTTTTCATCTTTTCAATATTCCCTCAAATCTTACAATTATGTCATCTTGGTCTAGTTTAATTACAGTAAGGAACTGTAGTGTGTGTTCAAGCATTATTATCCAGGTGACAGTAATGCCATTTTATTACTTCACATGTTTGCTCAGAAATGAGAAGGGACGCATATTCATGTAAAATTGCAGCTTGGAACCATACTCATTTCCAAATATATAAGAATTAGGTATCGAGGGAATGCAGATTGATCTGTTAATATAGGTCCCATCTGCACTGCCATATAATAGTTTGAAACTGCATTGTATGATTAGTGCAAAGTCATATAATGCAGTTTATTTAGTTAAACTGCATTATATGAATCTACACTGGCTATGCAATGCAGTTTCAAACTGCATTATACAGCCATGCCCATGAGGTCCTAGTTGGGCTGCTACTCAAAAAGCATACCCATGATCTGGAACAGCTGATTTTCAGAGGCAATAGGCAGATCTATACAACCCTTAACACAATTTTTTTGTTAGTGTCAAAGACCTGTCCACGGAATCTCTGTTAACACAGTCACTCACTATCACATAGTCAAAGGCAGTCCAAAGGCATATACAGCAGTCTCAGTCCAACAAAAGCAAAGTATACAAATCGCCCAGACTGCTTTTCAAGAGTCAAAACACAGCAATTTCACCATAGTTCAAAACAAAGTCACCAAAGTCAAGATCCAATCAAACAGTTCTCCAAGAGCCATTCCAGCTGTAGCAATTCCAGCTATTTCTGCCATTTTCCCAAGTGCTTTCACCTGTTGGCCCTCCTCAGCTGGATAGCATCAGTTCTTAATTGCAGCCTAGCTGTAATGCTTAACTCCTAGTCCGATTCCTGGAGCACGTTTCTTGTCCTAACTCTGTATCCCTACTTCCCTGGGGCTCCTGGTCCTGCTCTGCAGAGGTAGGTTCCTCAGTGTTAGGCCATTACTCTCTGCTTGTGCCTGATATAGGGCCCATCCAGACCCAATCTTTATCCCAGGGGCCCCTGCAGCAAAATGGAGGGTGGCCAAACAACGCTTCCAGTAAAAGAGGATTAATTTGAGACAAAACAGGAAAACCCTGCTTTATCCCAAATTAAGATAGCTCATTAGGCCTGCACCTTTGTGAAAGGCCTGGGTCTGATGGGCTAAATGGCCTGTATGGACAGGCCCTCTGAGAATACTGGAACTTCTCTGGGGTCTGTCCATACACCCATCCCACACCTTATGGGGTCTTGGAGCCCAGAAGGTGCAAGATGGCTCTTAACCCCCCCCCCCCCCAAAGCCCTAAAATGGTGAAGAACTTATCAGGTTGCCATTACGCCTCAGAACATGCTTCCTGGAATGTACCATTATCTGCAAGAAAGCTTTCTCGCACGTAATGGTACATTCCAGGAAGTGTGCTCTAAGGCCTAATGGCAACCTGATAAGTTCACCATTTTTAGGGCTTGGGTGTGTGTGTGTGTGAAGATTCCGAATGCTGCCTATGATTAGCGTCGAAACCCCTCGTAAGATTTAAACTGACCACTTCGTTGTGAAGACGCAGCCTAAAGCATGTGTCCCACTGTGAGAGGATCTTTTTCCCAATTACGCTGCCACCATATTAATTCTGGCTACCGATGTGAGGGTCTTTATTAATAAACGACTTCCACAGATGTTCTGTTGAAAGTGTTTAACAGTTTATTACACAAACGGGTACAATGCTTAGTTGGTTTCAGACTCTGAAGAGGTACACACTTGTATTTCCAAACTAATTTAACACTGGGGTATAACTTCCCCTGACACTGGGGTATAACTTCCCCTGACACAGTTATAAGCAATTTACTACTACTCTGCTTCTATAGGTAAATAACCCAATAACCTATTAGGTTACTTCCACTACTAACTATTCAGGACCAAACTTGTCCTCAACTTGGGTTTCCCTAAACCCCACACAGAGCTCTGCACACTTGCAGCTCTAGCAGATAGCTGGCTATCCCACCAACCGCCAAATACCAACTGACTCTGGTCACATCTGCTGGCCAACTGACATTCTTCAACTGTCAGATTCAAACTCTCCAGCATTCTAAGCTAGCCTCCTGGCTGGCTCCGCCTACTGTCACTATGGTAACACATTCCCCTAGGAGGGAAATGCCTTTACTATCATAGTTAACCCTTTAGGGTCTGTCTAACACTTAACCCCATATTCCAACAATAAAACAACACATACATTTTAACTTCATTACACAGGTTCTTGGTGTCTGGGCGCCTTGCTGAAAAGCCCAGTAGGGCACTATAACATGCACTTTCGGGGGGTGAACTAGAACCTGGAAACATTCACATTTTATGCAATTCTCTTGGCTTTTATTTGCGAACGAAAATTCAGGAAGGACTTATCCCATGCTCTCTACAAGCACATTGATGATTCGGAGGTTGGATGTGTCCGAGCCTGTGCAGTAGATTTTTCTGGTGGAGTGCAGCACGCACAGAACTGCCCTCGCCCTTTAACCAAAGGTTTGTTTGCTGGGGCAAGCTGGGATGGTGGCAGCGAGGTCCTCAGGTCATAGGATTGATTAGAGTTGCCTTCTCTTAGATGGTTGACCTTACAGAGTTAAATGAGCACCATCTGCCCAGGTTTGAAATCAGAGTTTTCTTTCTCCTAGGATGGTTGCCAAAAGGCTAGAGAGCCCATCCTGCCCTTTGACACTCTTTGTCAGACCCTTTGGTTGTGACCTGTCTGGCATGGTCAGCATGGCTCAAAACTTCATTAGGATACGTAAGCCTCTCCCCCTCGACAAGGGGTGCCAATGGAGGGGATGCGATTACTCCTGGGTTAAAGTGCTCTCTGGAACTGCCCTCAGATGCTGGGCTAAGAAGCCCTTCATCTTTGTTCTCATTACAAGCCCTGGCAGTTAGAATGTTTATGTATAGAAGGGATGGTGACCAGGGTGCTTATTTACCAGGAATTGTGCCTGTGCCCTACACATATTGATAGGCAAATGAGGAAAATCTTACTCTTCAGGACCTCATCCAACACCAGGCACAACAGCAATGAATTTCCACTCAAGATAATAAAATTAAAAAGAAAGTAAAATTCAGTTGTGACCATGTGTCTTCTTATCACAAAACATATCAATGCATATGTGTGATGATGCATAAATATCCACCAGTTTTTTCCCCACTGGGATTCCTCTTTCATTGCTGCACACAAGTTCAACTGATGACAGACTATGCATGGTGAGACTGGTGGCATACTGGGAACCATCTGGCTTCAGTTTTCCAAATTGGGGAGGGGTGGCGAGAGGAACAATATTAGAAGACATTAAAAAGTGTTGAAAAATATGTCTCTTTGATGCTGGGAAACCTTGAAGAGAATCCTAGTCTTTTTCTGTACCAAACGTATATGCACTAAAAGGAACATTTTTCTTGTAGAACATATACACTGTACTGGTAGTATATAATCAAGTGATCTGTATCCACAGATTCTGCATCCATGGATTTTACCATCCATTGCTTTAAAATATTTATTTTAAATTCTCAAAAGCAAAGCTTAATTTGGCATTTTATATAAGGGACATCATTTTTGCATCTTTGTATGTAATGGGACTGGAGCACCCATGGATTTGTTATCCACAGAAGGTCCTGGGTCCAAACCCCAGCAGGTCCCAAGAGCCCACTGTACTTGTTCTTTTCTTTTTAATTTATTATATTTTAAAGTTTTCAAAAATATTTTAGCTTGTATATTTATCTTGTATTTTAAAATAGAATTCTGTTTTCATTGTGTCTTAATTTTTGTATTATTTGTGTGTGGGGTGATACTTGTATAGCGATTGCAAACTACCTTAGATTCTATGCTGGGAGAAAAGTAGGATGTAAATGAATTGAAATAAATATACAAATAAATAATCTAAAATAGCCAAACTTTGTGCAGATTCCATCCTGGACTGCCAATCGTCTTTTTTAAAAAAAATAAAAAATCCAAAAACAGTCCAGTTGTTATAGCAGGAAGAAAATTTATAAAATTATACAGTGCTTGCTTTGAGGATAAAATTCAACAAATAATTACATCCTTAAAGAAGAGTCATCACCCTCCTGGATCTCTAAGTAGCACTCATGTAATTTGGCATTTTATTCTTCATTTTATGTACAGAACTGTAGCTAGATTTTTGTCTAAGATCCCAGTGCCTTCATCAAATAGGATTGTATTTGGTTGAGAGGTTTTTGATATGAAATATGCCACCTTCCTCAATGGCATAATGTGAATGCCTGTCTACTGTATGTCAGTACCAAAACAATGACCTATATCTCCCTCCAAAATAGAACAAATAGATTGTGAAATTAACTATATCCATGGGCATATTTCTATTATGATACTCTTTGGGATGTTACTCTTGGGATGTGGCATGCAAAGGACAGTAAATGGCAGCAGAGATTTCATGACTTCCTTTTCTGATGGGCTAATATTTTATACAACTGTCAATAAATTCGTCTAATCAGTGTGTTAGGTGGGACAGAGCTAGAAAGGTGAAGAAATTCTGTAGGTTGTTTTTTTTAAAGGCTGCTGTTGATTTCATGGTTGACTTCCTATTCAAAATTGAAAACAACACTCAGCATATTGAAAACTTGAGAACTGCATAGCTGTTATTCCTTCATTCACTGTATTTTCCTATTACTGCTCTAAAAAAAATAACAGAACACAATCTATTTGGCTCTGGGTATTTCATGCATTTATATATATGGGAACAAACATCCAAACCTACAACTGTAATCATTTAAGTACTTTCATTCTGATGCAGTTTTTGATATATGAGAATATTCATTGCTTCAAAGATCTACTCTCAATATTTGGGGGCCAATATTTCTGTGTATCTAGCACAATTGAAGGGTTTGAAATCAGAAACATAGCAAATTCTGAAACAGAGCAAAAGGCAAGTTAGGGTGGTTCTACACAGACCAATAAAAGCAGATTCAGTCCAATTTGTGGGATACATCCTACTGCTGTTCTGCCTCCTCCCCATCATTATCCTGTCCTTCATTGTTGATAGGTAAAACCTGTCAACAGCTTACAATCCCATCCCTTACCTTATTGGTGAGTCTGTTCCATTTCAGTTTCAGCATAACAGCAATAATGTAACATTAGGCGGTAGGTTTCACCCATTTTCCTCTCCTCCTCCTCTTCTTTACCATTTCCATTTCCCATTAATTTAAAAATGTATAGTTACATTTGTCTTTTGTTTCATTTTTCAAAGTTATAATTGTTGCACCGCTCCAAAATAAAAATAACTGTAAGAAATCATGGAACAGTAGAAGTGAGGGAAGGCAGGGCTATGAGGGTATGCAGAAATATGAGTGTAGGATCACAAACTGTTAAATTGGGACAACTGAGCAGTTGAAGAGAGGTGCAGTATCAAAGATGTATTTATTCACTATAGATCGACTGCAATGGAATAGTGAGTTTGTGTGATAAAATCCACAGTAGGCCAGGGAATAAAGATAACAAAAAAATATTTTATATCATATCAACTTAGGACATTCCAGGGAATTGCCCTGACTCACAAACATCCAGAAGACTCAAGAATTTCAGATTATTTTGACTTCCAGACAAACTTAACATGTGTGATTGGAAAACAGATCTGTAACTGGTGTTTGAGATGAAAGTTTAACATGAAATCTGAGATATCTATTCAACACATATGTATCAATATATAATTACTGCTTTTTACTGATCATCATGTGCTGGAGTTCCCTGCTAATACACTCTTCCATGTAGTTCTGAAGAGTCCCCCAACAGCCTGATTTTCAGGGACACAGAAAGGTGTATAAATAAATAGAATTAAGGAAAAATCCTTCCTTCCTTCCACTCATGGGAGCTTTAGATGCAATTATTGAACAGTAACAACAATGAACAAAAGAATTTATATGAATTGGGAACCTACGACTTTCCAATGTGTGTAATGGTTTTGTATGTATTCAAATTATGCTGCTGTTCTGTTCTGATCCTCAGTACATTCAAAGAATGGACTCCCAGTTAAACACAAAGATCTCTGGTTTGGTTGTGTTTATAATAATTTTGATTTAATGCACTTTTTTACTAAGCAAGTTTTTGCCAAACTACTGAAGACTAGAGGGGGGGAATTTTGTAAATGGATTTTTAACCTATGCCTTAACATATTTTAACTCTATGGCTCTTGCTAATTGTATATGTCTGGTTTTAAATGTGTTATTGGTTTTAGTGTTGATATATTGTATTTTATATTTTGTGTGGCAACATTGTGTACTATTTATAAGCCACCCCGAGTCCCTATGGGTGATGGTGGCTGGGTATAAATAAAAGATGATGATGATGATGATGATGATGATGATTTGAAACACAACAAGATGAGTCCACAGCAAACAAGATCACTGTGCTGGCTGTTGTATTAGATCACACATCGGACACTTCCCAAGTGTCTAGGACTGTGTGATGTATCGGCAAGTAATGCATGCAGATCCCAATAAGTTGGCCTTTTGTAGCTGGCAGATGGTAATGTTGTCAGTGCTGAATGTGTTTAAATGCAGGCCAAGGTCTTAGGCACTGCACCCAGTGTGCCAATCACCACTGGGACTACCTTTACTGGCTTCTGCCAAAGTCTTTGCGGTTCGATCATATTGTGTCAGCTTTTCCAGTTGTTTCTCTTTAATCTTGCTGTCACCAGGGATTGCAACATCAATGATCTATACTTTGTTTTTTAACACGATTGTGACGTCAGGAGTATTAATTATTATTATTATTATTATTATTATTATTTTCCACCCTAGACCTTGCCTGGATATCTACTACTGTCTAAATATGGAAAGGTGTGGGCTCTTTTTGTAGTAGTTGTGTTTCTTGTGTCATGTCTATGAAAACCAAAGTTCCAAACAACTTCACATTTTGCCACCATGCAATGGAGGGGAAACATTATGCTTTCACCTTTGGCAGTGTAAACTATTGTCTGAAATGTGTTTCAAGGGTGGATAAGAAGAAATTGGGCAAAAAACAGTTCATCCAGAATGTATTTCTGTTGAATATTAATCTTCTCTAGAAATGGAAGGGGCAAATGGCATCCAAATGATAAATGATTGGCCAATGGCGTCCACCACCTCCCCCCCCTTTTTTTTTTACTTCACACATTGATTTTATTTTAGGGTTTGATTCATGCTTATTTGCCCTTTAGGTTTCAATTCATGACCTGAATACAGGGATTATCATAAAGAACCAAAGAAATCTCACTGTTGTCTATGAATCTGTTCTATGAAGTCCTTATATTTTAGCATTTATTTTAATGCGATGGTTAATTGTCTTTGTCCTTTTAAAATGGATGAAAATGTTTAATGGCCTTTAAAAACACAATTATAAACAGATAAACTAGGCATTTGAAATGTACAAGGATGTTGATGATTTTGTTTAAAATAAAGAACACAACGAAAGCCTCCAGCAATTTTAAATAATATTCGTATTAGTTATAATTTACTACTGCAATTTTGTATGTTATTTTCAAAATCTATTATTAGATTTCTAATTAATGTCTGCTGCTCAGGAATATCCATAACTATGGTAAACAAATAACACAGTTTTGCAACATTTTATTCCATAATATGTTCACTCTTCAGTAAAATACCATTGTACATACATCAATTTATGAAATATCTTTTCATATTTCCATTTAGCGGTTTTAGCACATTCCAATAAGTGTGCTCAGGTAGATAAAAGAATATAATCATAATATAATATGCCTACTGAACACATGTCATGCAATAAATATTTGTTATTATATATCATATAATGAAACAAAATAGTATATATAAAAACAACACTGCACTGTGCCTCTTGTAATCAATTGATATGTTGCTAATTGTAAAATTGGGTTATTTTTTTCTTTAACACTACAATTTTCCTCCTGTTATTTTGAAGATCATTATTTAGAGTTTTGGGGCTACAATTCCCAGGTTAAAGTTCCTGAGAGTAAGCCTTCTGAATTACTACTAAGTAAACATATATAACTTTCAACCATAAGATAAGTTACATTGGGTTGGACTTTTTATTCCCTATGACAAAGGTTTTGCTTGTTCTTTGTTGATATATGTTATCCATTGTTCACCACAAATGCCTATAATTAAAGTGTAGGGTCTTAGCATGGCTACCCATTGAGAATTTATTTGTCATTTTCTGTATAATGGATTTGTATAGTATGACACCCCCACCCCATCAATGCATTTAATATTCATTGTTTCACTTATCTGAACTGTGGAAGGACAGTTTTCACCATGATGCCCCCCCCCCCCCAATGGTTCAGAGCATTGTTTTAAGGTGCAATCAAAGGAAACTGTCACATTTCACCACCATTTTGGTCAATTTTCAACTAATTTCCTTTCAGTGTTTTCAGACATTTTCTGGTGTTTTGGCATTTTTCTTCCTTTTTACAGTAAGAAAAATAATTTCCAAATCAACAATTTTTTAAGGGTGGTTATGGATAGTTTGAGGTCAATAATAACTTTGGGGGCTGCAAAATTGGGGATCAAGGATGGCCCCAGTAGTACAGCATCAGAAAGTATCCATTGGTGTCACCATCTGCCAGGTTCCAAATTCTATAGGTCAGTTGAAGATTTTTCACTATGCCTCAACTGCGTAATTTGGACTATGAAACTGAATTTCTTCAATAACGTTGTGGTATTTATAAGCATTTTTTATGTTTACAACTTTAATTTGCACATGATATACCAAATGTAATGATAGCATTCAATCACATAAATTAATATTCCCAAAAACCAGAAATGGAGATTCAGCACCTTCTCCCAAATAATTTATAGTATTCTTATTCTTACTTAACTTTAAAAAATTGAATCTATAACCAAAGATGTAGTAAATACTGGTGTTTTTTTAATGATCTTACTTTTAGCGACCTAAAGTACTTCAGTTTGCTATCTTGTCCTTCAATTTACATATATGATATAGTTCAATTTCACTTGTGAAAACAGAATTATTCATACTTTATATTTAAGGTATGGAACATCATGATTATCTCTGAAGAAACCTCATTGTGTCTCTGCAGTTTCCATGTAATTCATGGTTAATCTGGAGCAAAGTAGATGACTCATATATATGCATTGAATATAGTGATTATAAACTTCAGTACAGAGAAAACAGTGACTTTCCTAAATCACAGGCACTATCTGTCCATGCTCCATGACTGAAACAATGGGGATGCATAAATGACTCATGCAATGATGGAAATCACAATATATTCCTGATGCTTTACAGCTCATACATCCTACTTGGAGCACAGCTTTCCCTACAGATAATGCCCAGTAGTGCAGAAATTGCTACTTTATGCAACAGTCAAAGTAGATCTGTCATTAAGTGGGTAGATTGCCTAACAAATAAGAATATGATAGCCACTAAAGCAGGACTTATGAGTCATCACATAAAACAGACATTCCAATTAGTAGAAAATATACTTATCCTGCACTTTGCTAAAATAGGATATTTGAGAGACCATAAATATAAGTCAGATAGTGCAAAAACAATTATTGTGTCAAACTGGCCTTTGATTTTAGGAATCATGTATCCATTTTTATTTATTTATTTGCTTCTGTTTAGTTGTATATCAGAGATAGTTACTTGATAAGAGAGTTCACTTATTTAGCACATTGTATTACAGCTAGGGGGAATTTCATACATTAAATTGTTAAATTGCCCATTTATTTTTCCCCTAGCATTGATGACCTCAATATTTCTAGATTGCTACTGACATTAATTCTACAAGTTAACAAAATAATGTAAGTTATGATAATTCATTAAAATGCAGAGAGCTCTCTCTGTATCATATTCAGTAAGATTGGAAGGTCTCGAGAGAAGAAGGAATAAAATCTTTAGTTCTTTTTAAAATAATAATTGTATTTTAACATTATAATACACAAATAATACACATATACAGACATGTACACATACACTTACATAGATAACCCACCACCCACATTGCATTTACCCCCAGTGCACTCATCACCTTGACTTCTGTCACTAATGCTCATGGAGTTTATCCTTATTTTATTTACCCCTCTATAATTCTAAATCAATAGATTCCTCTTGTTTTTATTTCTTAAATTCTCCTGTCAGATATGCTATAGTCAGCTTCCAGTTTCTTCCAAAACCTTCATGACTCTCATGTTTCAAATTACCAGAAATCTTGGCCATCTGTGTGTAATCCCACAGTTTGTCCCTCCAATTTTTAGTGCTTAACGTTTTTTCACTTTCCAATAGTTTGCAATTGTTATATGTATAGCCGCGAAGCTGTACTGGCAACTTTATTTTTGGTTCTTGTGTGACCTTGTCTGGAGTGAGAGAATGAGATTGAAGAGAGAAATTATTTGAATTTTTCACCATGAGACTTTTAGTTAGTCTTGGCTATTTCAGATTATTAGGCTCTGTAAGGTTGAAAGGTGATGTTTTCCTACAAACTTGTAATATTAACTTGGATGGAAGTAGCTGACATTGGCATCAAGTATGGGGATGGTATGGAAGTAAGTATGAGTGTTTTCATTTCCCCTATTTTGTTGATTTTATTTCTGGGTGAGGCTGCCCATGTCAGGGCTTGCCAGTACCCATGGGAGGCAGGGCAGTCCAGACCAGGGCTCACCAGGCACCACGTGCAGTAGAGCTGCCCTTCGTATGCAAGGGGACCAGGGGGCCCTGAGTGTGCTTTGTAGAGCCTAAAGGCTCCAGGGAGCACAGTTTGAGAATCACTGGTATAAGTAACCAAAGGAAAGATCATGCTGTGGCAACCCAAGTATACATGTAAGCTGCTGTGTAAATTTCTGTAGGGATTGTATTATATCACAATCAAAAAACTGGAGTCTTTCCTTTTGTATTGTTTTTTTCTCCTATATTTCTAATAACCATCAAATGTACAGAAACCAAGGTTATGGCACTTGCTAAGGTGAAAGGAGATTTGCCTTAGCTCAATTTTGATGGGAGGCAGACACATTAAATTTCTACTTTGGGGAGGTATTTTTAGTGAATATGATGATATAATGATGATAACAATGATAGTGGAGATGTAGCTGCTGGTAGTGGTGATGATGCAAATACTTTTCGTATCACATTGAGGAAGAGGAATTATAAATTTTCTGCCTCAGCAACCAAAACTGCTCAATCAACTTGAGGTGTATGTATGTGTTTGCTGCTTCACCTCAGGCAGTAAAATGTTTTGGGCTGACTATGTTATTCAGGTTGAAATCCTCCTAATTTTTCTGTACAGACTATGGTGAGAGTTAATGTCTATCTAACCTAATATATTATATTCTATTTTTACCTTGTCCTTCAATCACCAAGCTTCCCAGACTCATTTCCCAGAATTGCTTATAATGGCGGCAAAAAATGAGCAAAGAGTTGAGGAGGAGTTTGTCTTCTCTGATGTACTGTGAGATGGTGGCTTTCTCCGACCACTTCACAATTTGCCATGGCAGCCCAGGGCTAGCCTAGCTGCTTTATATATATATCTTTAGCTTTCTAATCAATCCAGCCAAAGAGACAAAGCTGAAGATGTTCTTCCAGGCTGATTTACATAACCCTGACTGACAATAATGATTTTTGGTTAGAAGAAAGCATTCCCTTAAATGCAAAAATAATAATACTCCCCCCCCCCAAGAATTCACCAGCCAATAATGGCAAGAGTTCTTCTCTGATTTCAAATGCAATCTGAATCAAATAGGGATTACAGTAAATACATAAATAATAAATTGTAAAACTTCTACATGCATTCCTGCTTTCCAAGGGCACTTTACCAAGTTCCTATGGTTCCTTGCAAAACCTTATCAGAAAAACTACATGCTTGTGTTGAAAAGATTAAAATTGTGAATTGATTGAACCTGTGCAAATACCAAAGGAAATTACATACATGCACTTTAAATTATTAGTTCTTACAAACTAGTCAAAAAAGCATATGTGGGAGGGAGTGGTTTTCATCTTTTTTCACAGTAGTGAGTCATCTGATGGTGTGGTCTGGGTTTAATAAAGGATACAATTCCATTTGAAATAATATGCAATTTGTTTGATACCAGTATAGGAGTGACTGCTTCTGAAATTATAGTGGAAGGCCAACTTTAGCAAAAAAATTGGCTTTAATCAGAACACCCCACTGGTTTGTTCTCATATAGCAGACATAAGTGTCATTCCAAACTCAGAGCAAAGCCTACAATTACCAAAGGTTTCACTTCCAGATCTTTAGTTCAATCCAACACACAAGCCAGGTTGTTTGAGAAGTTTAGGTGAATATGCCATCCTTGAAATTAAGTATGTACCTTCCCACATAAGGGACTTCTCAAATCTCTCTCCCCCCCCCCCCACACACACACACACAGAGTGAGTGAGTGAGTGAGTGAGAGAGAGAGAGAGAGAGAGAGAGAGAGAGAGAGAGAGAGAGAGAGAGAGAGAGCAACCAAGCAACTCTAATCTTTTTCCCATGGTCTTTATCTTTTGCCCAGACAAAAGAAACCAAGACTAGTAAGTACTGGACATAATATGTTACCAGCTGCCTTAGATCTTGTTTGAAGTTGGCCGATTCTAAAGTTCCACTCCATCAGTTTATGTATATGTTGTTGAAGAAATTTCCCACTTTCTAATATTGTTGAAACAATTCTGGTGAGCAGAATGGACCCAGCCCAATATAAATGCTCTCCCATTGTTATAGAAAATAATTTGATACACAGAAAGAAGTTCACTCCAAATTATGATTGCCGTATAGTGAATTTTCCATGACTGTGTTTGCTGTTTTCTCAGTACAGTATCTAGTAATAATTAGATATACATTATATCTGGAAATGGTAATTCCACTGAAAATGATACTAGCAATAACTATTGCTTGCACAATAGTTCTGTGTGACTACATGGCCCTCTATTCCATGTTAATTATGGGTAGTGTAAAAAAAAAAAAAGAAGCCTAATTCCCTTCATTTCTCCTGAATCTATTGCTAATCAGTTCCAGTTGATTATCCTGGATTCTACTAATATGAGAATGAGGGAATGTATTAATAATTGTTTTACACATATTTATGATGTCTTCTCTTCAAAAATGTCCCAAACCTTTGTAGCCACCTCCTCCTCCTTCTCAACCTCCTCCTCCTTTTTCCACACTTTAGGTCACGAAATGGCTTATAACAATTAAAATGAACATAGTTATTCACAACATGCAAACCATAATAACATTAAACCAGTTAAAACACAAACTATTAAGCAACAACAGCTCAATATCTAGCACCGTATGCAAGGGCTGTTTCCAATACAAAATAAGTTCTCAAAGGCCAGATGGAATTTTTTTACTTATTTATATAAAGATATTAAACTGGATGCAATTCAAATTTTTCTGTGAAGAAAATTCCAAAGATTAGGACCAGTAAGTGAGAAGGCCTTCTTTCATGCCACTATAAAATAGAAATGTGTGAGATGGCAGACATCCATTTTAGATTCATTTCAAATTTTGGATCCCCCCTCCCCATTTCATTTCAGGAAGATTCAAAGGGGAGGGCATTTCAATTTATAATTCAAAATCTGGAATTTTGTTGTTTTGGTTCAGTCCATTGGTGCAAATGGGGAAACTTATGTCAATTTAATGGCTATCAGGATGAAAATTACTACACTTCTAGACCACATTAATGACTGCAAGCCTGCCAAGTTTCAACATGTTTTGGTCATCCATTGATTTTTAGGATTTTAAAAAAGTTTTTACAAATAAAATGCCATTTTAAAATCTAAATTGGTATCCCCTTGAATTTCTCCACAGTGACAGAACATGAGTAGAGCATCATTGCTGTGAAGTTTCAGAATGTTTAAGTAATTCATTATCTTTAACAGATTAAAATAAAATAAAACCACTTAAAATGCCCTTTAAAACTCACCCCACATTCCCACCCACACTTAAATTGGGTTTTCAACTAGTATAGACATTGGATTTCGAAAATAAAAGTTGGATAATTTCAACAGAAAAAAGATATTGATGAAAGGACACACACACAAATAATTCTCAAAAAGCTAAGCTATCTGGTAGCTAGATAGTGTGCCTATAAGTTTTAAGAAACTAAACAGAGCCAAAGGGTGCATAACTATATAGAGACAGTTTTGCAGACAGCCATTTGATCAGCTTTCTTTTTCTGATTGGCTGACAAGGAAAAGACTCAGCATGCAGCTGCCCTTGTCAATTACTCTTGTCACTCTGACTGATGTTAGGAAAACAGAGAAAAGGCTAGTGCCATGTAAAACCTGGACACTTTTGCAGCGAGGGGGGCTGGGGGGGGAAGAGGACTGCTATCTCATATTGGGGTCCAGAAATTGGAGTGTTCCTTGACTTTTGAGCCAGTGAGTACAGTTGGAAATGGTTCAGTATTCTGGCCCAGAATTTAGAGTAACTGGCTTTTGGTACAGATCAGCCATCTGTAGCATACAGTGGCTGTGGGTTTTATCCAAATGTACACAGGCCTAAGTGTTCAATGTAGATAGGGCCCTAGTCCTCAAACATCCTGATGTGTTTTGCTGATAAGTTAGAACACTGCGTCTCAATTTTTAGTTGAAAACAAGTGTAGTTTGATCACCACTGTGTTGCAAGCATAAAACTGACAAGCAGTTTGTAAATAGTTTTTGCTTAGTAATTCTTTTTCTGGAATTCCTTTCCATGGGAAGCTAGTCTAGCCTTCTCCCTATTTTTCTTTTGCCAGCAGACAAAGCCATTTCTGTTCAAGCAGGCTTTTTATATGGAATTATTCTCAGGGAGAAAGCTGAGGTGCATGCCCTGATTTTTTAAAATGTTTTAAACTTTTGTATCCTTTTGCTTCCTCCTTCTTGTTCTGGTGTCCAAGATAGCCAGGAGCTTGGATCCATGACTCACTTGGAGTGACATAGACATGGTCCATCTTATATCCCTGTGGTGATAAATGCAAGGCAAATTTGATGGCATCAGTATCCAATCAGTGGGCAGTGAATCAGAGCCAATCCCTGTCCAGATGGACCTGAAGCTGCAGAATACTCCGACATTTCCAACAAACTCTAGAATATCCCTTTGCTCAAATTGGGATCAAGCCATTTAAAGCAACTATCCTCCCTACTCCCCTGTGTGATACTCACCGGAAGCCACTGTGCATTGTGGTGACAGCAAGCAATCAATTCTGGGTGGGGTTTTCAACTAGTGTAGACCATGACAAGTCAATGATCAATTAATTTTACATGTGCATTGGCCTCTTAAAGGAGAATACTTGGGTCTTCATATTTTGCATTTGAAACCTATTTCTCCAAAATTTCAGCATGTGAGACAGAAAATGGCTTCATAGATTGCTTTTTCATCTTATCCAGTATAATAATCTTTGGATGAACATTCTGGTTCAACATTTCTGTGGTTTCTTTAGCTTCTCTCATTTCAAAAGTTATGTCACCTAGATACTGGAAATGATCTGGTCCCATACTCCCATGTACTATGCTTCATATCAGCACATGATGCTATCCCCACAAGCTGGTATCTCTTCTATTATCATATACACAGGAATTGATCCAAAGAAAATAAACATCAGTGCAATCAAAGGCAGTGTTTTCTTTAAAAAAAATATGAACAGCACTCCATATAAATGATAGCCTGCTCCAAGGTAAAACAATAAAGAAGGGAATAGGCTAAACATAAGTTATTGTATTTAATGAGTAGCATGGGTTTTGAATTAGGGATTTATTATAATTAATGTTTTGGGCCATTTCACAATTGTTCCTTGGGGTAAAATAATGAACTTGACAGCTTTCAAGGAACGCTTATGCAAGAATATTGTTCTTTGATTAAATATAAACAGAAGAATTCCTTAATATGGAAATGAGGTGATGGAAAGGACTGCATAAACAGGCCTTGATTTTGTTCTAGTGTTAGAATTTAGAAGTTATGATAAAAAACTGCATGAATAATAACTGTTTATATTTAATCGGAAAGTGGCTCTTTTAATCTTTTTACTCAATAGCAAATTAATACATCATTTCAGTCTCTGGAAGGAATGTGAAATAACATGAACCTCTGATAATAAATGGTACCATTTGCACAATAAGCAGTGATTCAGAAAATATAATAATCAGGCTTAATTATCTTAATTTAGCTACACTTTTGTTTTGTTTTTTCAGGTCAAATGTATTGATACAGAATCATTACATTATCTTCCCTGTTGTGGAAAGCTAATGGGCAATCATTTGGACATGGACCATTTAGTGAGAGGGAGAAAAAGGAGCCAGGAATCAAATATTTAAGGGGTTATTGCATTTCCTGTATGCTCCATGTTTTCCCATTGCATTCATTTCATTGGTACTTTATTGTTTGAAGAGAACATTAACGAATGCAACATTTTCTAATAAAAGAATGACTTTCAAACCAATCATGAATTGCTTTCAATAAAAATTATGGATCGGTTGCCTAATTTTTGGCCAAAGACAAAGACCTAATATGTGCCCATTTGTAAAGGAAACGGAAAGCAGAAAATCAAACCCAGTATGTTATTTGATGGCACTTTATGCATTTTTCTTAACCTTGTTCTGGGTGGTGTGTGTGTTGAAAACATGACTGCATTACTTCAGACTGCAGTTGATCACATGACTGAATTTTCAAAACTAATGATACTGTTAATTCACTGGAGAATGAAAAGGCAGCTACTTATCTTCATAATCTAAGTGGAAGAAAGTGTGTGTGTGTGTGTATACACAGAGAGAGAGGGGGGGAGGGGGGGAGGCTATTCAGGTGTGTTGTATGTCTCCAATACTCGTATGTAATTCAGATGTTTTTGACATTTGAAGCGATTTAGATGCGAATTAGGCAAACAGGAAGTAGAATCGCCATTTCGAAGCCGCCACCACATTTGTTAAGGGCTTGTATGTCATTTCTGCCGTTCTCTAGCTGCCTCTCCTAATTGGCTGATGGCAAGCAGATGGTTTCCCTGAAATCACCAGATTTCCACCAGCTAATGGGGGGAAGGTAGCAAGACAAGGGCGGGGTTTGGGAGAGGCACAACAGCCATAGCCTTTAAAAGGCGAGTGTGTGGCACGCGCAGCCAGTAGGTCTTCGGACGCGCTGGGAGAGGGAAGGGAGAAAAAGGTGGAGAAGCAGGGAAGGGGAGGCTGTGGGAGAGAAGGCAAGGCATTGGGAATCGGCTGTTTGGCTGTGAACATAGCCAGCCACGTGTAGCCCTGCTGGGGAGTGGTGGGAGAAGGAAGGCTGTTAGGCAGGCTGGGAAGGAAAGGCTGTGGGAGGACATTTAAAGCCCCAAGTGTTGCCTGTCCCATTTGAGGTTTTTCTGCAGGTTTTCACGCATTGTGCAATCGCAGACGCTATTTACGAATTAATTTCGAATTTCAGAATATTTTCCAATAACTTTCGAATTTTTCACTAAAAATTTTGGAAGTCTATCAGAAACGAAGTGCAAGCAACCCCTTCGAGTTTTGAAGCATTTTTTGGGGATAAAACAGCCTATATATATGCAGTGGTATGAACCACTCTGCAACCTTAGCTGAAAGTGGTGTAGCCCATATATATGAATTAAGAATCTTAATGGGTCTTTCTAAAAAATCCAGAAAAAATAAGATAGAGAGGAACACAGAGTAAAGTGGGGGATAGTTAATAAACCTTAAAATAATCCTGATCGTGACTTATAGGGTACACTTGTATTCAACTGAAATCAATGGGACAATTAAATCATGTTTGCATCCTCATGATTGCCACTCATGTTGCAAGTAGAAACCTTTCTGTTTAGACTGTAGTATATACATATTATTGAATTCGGTGTACTTATTTCTGGATAGACATTCCAAGATTATAGAATAGAGTTGTACAGGACCTTAAAGCAGAACACTCCACCATTCTCATTGTAATAACTTGGTCATGATCTTATAGTAGTAGGAATTCTTCCCCATCAGGCTGAAAATGTCTAATGTCTTCTGGGGATATTTCAACATTGTAGAGTAAAATTACCACAAAGACCTTTCTGCAGTTGTGGCTGTGGGTACACTGTTATGATTGGTGGGGATGAGAGATGTGGCCTTCTCAGTGGTGCCCCCTCAACTGTGGAGATCCTTCCCCAGTGACATTAGATTGGTCCCATCTCTCTTGATTTCTAGGTCAAGACCTGGTTATGGCACAAGGCATTTGGGGATTAGTGCCATTTGGAACTGACACATAGTAGCACAAATTGACAACGACTGGATGAGATATGAGATATTATGTTTTTCATTATTTTAATTGTATCTATTTTTTTTCTGCTTTAATATTTGTACTGAAATGTAGCATTGAATTTTGCCAAACTGTAATCCGCCCTGAGTTCCCCTCAGGGCAAAAAAGAGTGGCGCAGAATTATAGTAAATATAGACCAGGTTGCAAAGAGCTTATGAGCCACTAAGTGAAAATAAGGTCTGCTTACTAACTGTTGTTGTGTGCCTTCAAGTCATTTCTGACTTTTGGTGGCTTTAAGGCCAGTAGCCCTCATTTTTGCATTCAGAAGCAAACTGAAAAAGCAGAAATTTTATTACATCTTTGTTTCAAAATTTGTGCTCACTGGGTGTAGACAAAATTATGTGTGGAAGGGATGTTTGCTGAGCAGTCCTTGCTCTTGACCAGGGAGTTAGATAAAAGCATAAGCAATCATTTGTGGTTTTGGTCAATTCTGTGAATAAGAAGTTAGGGAGCTACATCAAGGCCAGGCATGTAGCCAGGGGGGGGCTAAGGGGGCTTCAGCCCCCCGAAATTCTCAGGGTGGTCCGTGAAAAGGCCTTACTGGTACATTATTTAAACTGTTATGTTTATTTATATCATGATCTGATCACCATACTCATTATATCCCACATTAATGGGGTTATTGGGATAACAATACAAAAGGTTTGCTAGGGTAGACCCTCTTCCATCCAGTCTCAGTCCCCCCAACCAAACTCAGACCCCCCCCGAAACAAAAACATGGGGACGGCCCTGATCAAGGCAATGTACTTTGAAGGTGTAAATAGTTAGTGTTTTGGTTAAATCAATCATAAACACCTGCACCATGCCCAACACATACATAGAAATAATAACTTTATTATTTTTGTTTGTTTATTTTTACCCAAACACTTTTCTTTGGCAACATCTCAAGTGGCCAAAGTATCAAAGTATCTTATATGCATTTCGCAAATATGAAAGCACAGGTGCAGAAAGGTGGAAAAAAATACCAGCATCCGGTTTTACAAATATGTTTGCTGATAAATACCATAGGGTTTGATATTTTATCTGTTCTGAAGCACTCCTTCAATTCTCTGTACAATGAAAGTCCAGGGGCACCTCTGAAGCATTTAGCTTCTTTTGGATGAGAGAACATTGAAGAGCCTCTTTGTAACATCTGCTTTTTATTTACAAAAAAAACACCAAGCAATGCATGGTAGAACAAGCAGGCTACTAAAAACATTTGGAGCAGGGGAGATCTCCTCAGTTCACTCTGAAAGAGAAGCCCCAAAGCTACCATGAAATTGCTGCACCCTAGCTGCTTCCATTCCTCTTCAACTCCCAGGTTAGGAACATCCATAGCTTTTGGCAAATGACCTCCTTTGCTTCAAAAATAACTTTCCACTGGATGGGTGCTTTATTTTTTTACTTTAAAAAAATGTGTTTTGTCTTTCTGTTTTTATTGTTTCTATGTTTTAATTATATTAATTTAATAATGTATTAAAATAAAACAATCCTTGGCTTCATTTGTGAAAGAAAGAACATAAACAGAAGAAAAGATCTCTCTGCCATCTCTCTGTCCCTGTTCACAAGTGCAAACCACTCTCCATCTTCTGTATGATCATAAAACCTCTTTGCAGCACATTGGGCCCTGCAGGTAAATTGACCACTCATGAGAAACACACACACACACACATTTCCTTTTGAGGAAATACCAGTTCATTGGCAAGCAACTAGTTTAAATAGGATATCTCATTGGTTTTATTACTTTTTAAATTTTAAAATGTTATAAGAACATCTCAGTCACAATAAGCTCTTGAAGACCACATATTTTCATCTCATACACAATAAATATCCCTTAGTATTTTTTAAAAACATTTCCCTCCTAAATTATTTATTATGGAGATTTCCTTGAGGTAAGACATTTTTTACTCCTAGGAACAAGGTTTTTTTTGGGGAGGGGGGTTCATTGCATTTTTACCATTCAATAACTGCAGATTCCCGACAGCATGTCTCTATGTAAACAAGTTTACCAATCATAGAAATGCCTAATGTGACCTCTAGAACTGAGATTAAGGGTTCATTTACACCAGCCTTTCTCAACCTAGGGATGGTGAGGGGGGTTTCAGAGGAGGTCACTAACATCCTACAGAAAACACATATTTCTGAAGGTCTTAGCAATCCCTTGGGCAGAGAAGGCTGAAGATCTCCCTGCCTGTCATTCTCTTCCTTTTTGGAAATAGATGGCAAATCCTCCCACCAACAGCCCTCCTCTTTTGTTATTGGCCAGCCTCTCAGCCAGCCTCTCAGCAAAAGAGGGGGCTGTTTCTGAGACTCCAAACAGGGAGGGGAGAGCAGGCATGCTCAACGCATGGCAACATGGTGTGAATGTGCGGGCGAGGGAGAATGTGTGAGGCTGGAAGGAGGTTTGCACCAGCGAGTTCCTTCAAAGCATGGGGGTTCTGTGGGGGAAGTTTGGCCCAATTATATTGTTAGTGAGGTTCAGAATGCTCTTTGATTGTAGGTGAACTATAAATCTCAGCAACTACAACTCTCAAATGACAAGATTTATTTTCCCCAAACTCCATCAGTGTTCACATTTGGGCATATTGAGTTTTCATGCCAAGTTTGGTCCAGATCTATCATTGTTTGAGTCCACAGTGCTTTCTGGATGTAGGTGAACTACAACTCCAAAACTTAATGCCCACCAAACTCTTCCAGTAATTCTGTTAGTCACGGGAGTTCTGTGTGCCAAATCTGATTCAATTTCATCGTTGGTAAAGTTCAGAATGCTCTTCAATTGAAGGTGAACTATAAATCCCACCAACTACAACTCGCAAATGACAATCAGCCCTACCAGTATTCAAATTTGGTTGTATCGGGTATTTCTGTCAAATTTGGTTCAGTGAATGAAAATACATCTTGCTTATATATATTTACATTACAATTAATAACAGTAGCAAAATTACAGTTATGTCACACGCCAGCCGGGAACCAGGGCCCTTTAAATTTTCACACAACCTCAGCTGAAAATAACAGTCTATTTATTGAAGCAAACAATGCCCCAAAAATAACAGTAAACATGAAAATAGCTAAGGCAAAAAGCATTCGAGAAAATCCCAGGAAATGTTCCCAAAGCCTCAGGCTAATTAAGTTGTAAGGTCTCTGAATATAAATCCACTAAGAAGCAACAAAACTTAAAACTAGGTTAGTCCCCCCAAAAAAGGCAAGCTCAAAGTTATGTCATGAATGACCAAAGAATCATGGAATCAGGAGTTCATGGAACTGCTTGCAGTAGAATCGAAAGTTGACCAGGAACTGAATTTCAACCTTTACAGGGCTAATAACAAGATCTCAACATTCTAACATTTCCCTCCCTTTTCCCTGGGAAAGTAACAGCTGCGGCTAGAATCAGCAAGCCAGGTGTCTCAATTCCCGCCCACTGGACTCTCAGAAAAACTAAATTCCCTTAACTGAGTTTTTTCTTCGTGGGCTCTGTGAATGCACACTTATGAAGTTTGCGCGCCAGCGCGGGCTTCCAACAGAAACTTTTCCCAGTTTGAAAAGTTTTAGCGGTAGCCCCCCCCCCCCAGCCAGCTCGGAGGGCATAAAAGCGCCTCCATGCGCGCCCACCACATTCCTTTGTTTTCCGCCACTTGGGCAACATCGGAAATTCTCTTTGTGGTTGTGTGAGCATAGCATGTCCATAACCAGCTTTAAAAGGCGCATCACCTGCGGTAGCAAGATCCCGGACTGCGACAGGCATTCGAAGTGCCTTCGGTGCCTTGGGGAGGGACACGTCATTCCGACCTGTCGACACTGCCAGGCCTTCTCCTCGCAGACCAGGAAATCGAGAGCCCGAAGGCTTCGGGCCTACCTGCTTGAGCAATCCCTTGCTCCTCCAGAGATGGCTACAGCTGTCCCATCTTACCTCCTCGAGGATTGGGGCGGCTGCTCTGGCCCCCTCCGTGTCGACCGTTCACCCGGCCGGGAAGAAGCATCCACGGAAGGAGAAGGGCACAAAGTCTACCTCATCCAAGCTTTCGGCTCCAAGACCGACCTGCACGGTAACCACTGAAACCGTGCAGCCGCCTCCAGCCCGACGGACGTCAGTGAGCTCGGTGGCATCAGGCCTCTCCCAGAGGTCGGCCATCTCGAGAACTCCCTCCAACAAGGCCATGGAGATCGCCTTCCAGAGGTCGACCAAGGAGGCCCGTAGAGCCCAGACCAGAGGCCTCGTTCCTGTGGCTCCGGGCAAGTCTTTAGAGGCCTCGAGACCACCGTCTCCGAAGAGATGCTGAACGGCACTGTCCTCGACCTCCACCTCGTCGAAGACGCCCGTGTCGGCTTCCTCCTCCAGCGCCTCACCTACTCCCTCCCTCGCTGTGGAGAGAGGGGTAGAGCAACCGGCCAACTCACCGGACGACTCCGTGCAGATGGTCGTCAGAGTTCCCCCGGCCCAGCCATGGGTGAGACAACTCTTCATGGCTTCAATGCCGGAGAAGGGCCGCCAGATGGCGAGACTCGCTTTGGCTTCAGCCTCCAAGAGGCCTCCTCCTGCTTTGGCAGTTTCCACCGCCCCAGCCCCATCTGTGTCGGTGATGGCGCCATCTGTAGCGACACTTCCGGCTGGAACGGAAGTCTTGGCTACACCAACACTGTCGGATGACTTAATGGAGGAAGGAGAGGCCCCACGATTGGTGATCTCAGGGTCCATCTTGTCGGTCGCCATGGACCGTACTCTATCTCTGAAAGGCTGTGATCCTGAACCCTCCTCTTCACCTACAGACTCAGCTAGAGCATTTGGTGACCAGATTGGGAGGATGGCCAGGGCCCTAGGTGTCGAAACCTACGTCCCAAAAAGGTCCAGCGCCTGTCCAGTCTTCAGCCGTGTTCAGGTGGAGGACGCTGCCCAACCTCATCTCCCCATGCTGGAGCCCCTGGAAGAGGTAATAAAATCCTCTTGGAAGACTCCATCATCGATACCACCAACCTCTAAGCATATCGAGGCGTGGTACAAAACAGATGAGAGGGAGAAAGACTGGTTGCATGATCATCCAGTACCAAATTCGATGATTGTCACCTCCTCACAGGCCTCAGGCAGAGAGTCGACCGCCCCCAGCGATCAAGAAGGCAAGAGGTTCGACACCGTAGGTTGGAAGATCTACTCGGCCGGCCTTCTACTCACCAAGATGGCGAACTACGGGGCGTGCATGGGGGCGTATCACCAGATTCTGTGGGAGAGGGCTCAACCCTTTTTCCAGAATCTGTCCGGAGAGCAACAGGTAGCCTTAGCCTCCATCAGCCAGGAGGCGCAAGCCCTTGCTCACCATCAGATCCTTATGGCACGCCATACAGGAGATGGCGTAGAGTGTCACCATCAGAAGGCACGCGTGGTTAAAGTCGTCTGGCCTGTCGGCGAATTCCCGCCGGGTAATCGAGGATCTGCCCTTCAATGCCCAGGGACTTTTTTATGCAGGCACCAACGATAAGCTAAAAGCTAATCACGACTTTAAGATCCTGACGGCGAAGCTCGACCAACCACCACCGCAGCCCAGGGCCAGGTAGTACCAGCGTTCTAGCTACCAACCTAGATCCCAGTACCGCCAGTCACCTCGACCGTACTCGGCTCCCCAGCAACAGCAGCAGAAGCAACCCAGGAAGCAGCAACAGCAGCAGCAGCAACAAAACCACCCCCGCCAGAACCAGAGGTCCAGACCACGGCAGAACATGGGTAATGGGCAATCCAGACACTGTGTTTGACGGGGCGAGGGACGACACCGTTTCTTCGCTCGGTACCATTGCCGCCTCCATGCCTCCTCCCACCTTCCAACCTCCACCATCAAACCCGCCGTTCAGAGATCGCCTGACCCACTTCATCGGTGCTTGGCGACGCATCACCTCTACTGCATGGGTTCTCCGGATTGTCGAAGATGGCTATGCCTTGGAATTCGAGGAACTCCCGCCAACGGGGTTCATCGTCGAGACAGAGCCGTCCGAGGTGATCCTGAGGGAGGTCGACAATCTGCTTCAAAAGGGAGCAGTTTTGCCGTTACCGGCGAGCCAGGAAGGAGAGGCATTCTTCTCACAGTACTTCACCGTGCCGAAGCCCGACGATACCCTGCGACCCATCCTGGACCTCAGAGACTTAAACGCGTACGTTTTGCCGAGGAAATTCAGGATGGTGTCAGCGTCGTCCATTCTCCCACTGCTGCACTCCAGCGATCACTTCGCTTCAATAGACCTACGGGACGCTTACTTCCACGTCTCGATTCGTCACTCACACCAACGCTTCCTCTGCTTCAAGGTGGCCGGGCGAACATACCAGTTCAACGTTCTGGCCTTCAGCCTAGTAACCGCCCCAAGGACATTCTCCAAGTGCATGTCGGGGGTGGCTGCGCGCTTGAGGAGGCAAAATATTCGGATTTTCCCCTACCTGGAAGACTGGCTGCTGGCAGCTCGGTCTCCTGATATACTTTAAGAGCAGATCTCCACGACTCTACGACTACTCTCTTCTTTAGGCTCAACGAAGAGAACTCCCAGCTCGTCCCTACAACTTGCATAAAGTTCATCGGGACGATGTTCGATTCAGTCGATCAACTCGCCTTTCTGCCCAAGGTCAGATTCCAGGAGCTTTAACGAGAAGTCAGCCTTTGCAAGCAGCCGTCCATCACAGCAAAGCAGGTCAGGGTCGCCCTGGGACACATGGCGTCAACTGTAGCAGTTACACTGCTAGCAAGACTCCGCTTTAGGCCGCTGCAATGGTGGTTCCTCGACCACTTCAACCTGGTCGTGGAACACCATTCAAAGAGACTCTCCCTACCAGAACCGGTCAAGGACTCTCTAAGGTGGTGGACGGTCAATCGCAATGTTTGCGTCAGAGTTCCGTTCCATACAACACTCCCATCCATCACTCTGACGACAGGTGCGTCACTGCTAGCCTGGGGAGGCCACACAGGAGGGCTGTCGATCAACGACCAATGGTCGGCAGTAGAGAGGTTACACCACATAAACTACCTCGAGCTCCTGGCCATCTTCAAGACCCTTCAAGCCTTCGCTCCCCTGGTCGCAGGGAAAGTAGTACTGGTCAGGACAGACAACATAGTGGCCATGTACTACGTCAACAAGCAGGGCGGAACCGGGTCAAGAAAGCTTCTGTCCCTCTCCCAGAAGCTGTGGGAGTGGTGCGTACTACACCGAGTCGTCCCCAGGGTGGTCCATCTTCCCGGGATCCAGAACACGGAGGCGGACTCTCTCAGCAGAACCCGCTGGTAGTCCCACGAGTGGATGCTTCACCCAGAAGAGCTGCATCATCTCTTCCAAGAGTGGAGATTTCCAGACGCAGATCTCTTCACGTCACCGGACAACAACCAGCTGCCTCGTTTCGGTGCCAGGCTTGCCCCGGATGTTCACCCGGGTTGCCTCGGGGACGCCCTCCTGCTCGACTGGTCGACAGGGTTCCTGTACCTCTTCCCTCCGTTCCCGCTTCTCCTCCGGGTCGTCGAGAAGATACAACTCTCCGGGACTGACTGCATCCTCCTCAACCCCTATTGGCCGAGACAGGTCTGGTTCCCGACCCTGCACCATCTTGCCAACGGCACGTATCGACACCTGCCATGCCAGCCGGACCTGCTGACACGGGAAGGAGGCCTGCTATTACACCCAGACCTCCTGTCTCTGCACTTGACGGCATGGAGAATCCTGCCCTCACCGACGTCACCCCAGCAGCAGTGGCGGCGGCACACAAGCCATCGACATCCAGGGCCTACTCGGCTTGCCTTGCTCGCTTCACCGAGTTCCAGGCCACCCGCACCAATCGTGCCTTCCCTCCTTCGGTGCCAACTGTCCTCGACTTCCTGGCCTCACTGGTTCAGAGGGGCCTCTCCATGTCGTCGCTGAAGACTCATCTCACGGTGCTGACCTGGCATAGCCAGCAGAGAGGCGGTGCTTCACTGTTCCAGTTTCCAATGGTCAGGACGTTCCTGAAGGGGGTCAACAACCTTCATCCCCTGGTACATCCACCGATGCCGGGATGGAACCTCGACTTGGTGCTCTCCTGCCTCACGGCTCCACCATTTGAGCCGATTGCTGCTGTGGACCTACGCCTCCTTTCTTGGAAGGTGGCGTTCCTGGTGGCCATCGCTTCGGCGTGTCAACCGTCGGAGTTAGCAGCACTGCGTGTGGATGAGCCATACCTTCTGTTCCTGGCGGACAGAGCCATCCTCAGGACTGACATCACCTTCCTGCCGATGGTGGTGTCTCCCTTCCATCTCAACACGGACATTGTCCTGCCGGACCTTTTTCCCGCACCGACCTCAGAGGAGGAGAAGTCTCTCCACACTCTCAACACCAAGAGGGCCCTCTTGGTCTACAAGTCTAGGTCGGCAGACTTTAGAAGGTGTAACAGGTGAAGTAGCAACAAAAATAATGTTAAGCTTGGAGGTCAAAATAACATGAGGAACTGGGTCACGGCATTAGGAAGGTTGAGAAACACTGGTTTACACTGTGGAATTGATGTAGTTTGACGCTACTTTAACTGCCATAGCTGAATGCTATGAAATCATGGGGGTTGTAGTTTTACCAGCTTTTAGCCTGCTGTGCTTAGCTGTGCTGGTGCTTTGTCAAACTACACCTTCCAAGATTTCATAGTATTGAGTCATAGAAATCAAAGTGGTGTCAAATTGTTTTAGGAGAGTAGGTGCACCATTAGGAGAATTTTTATACACATTGTTCCTACACACAAATATTGCAAGGATTTGTCCAGTTATTGTATTAACTGCTGAGATGGATTGTTTATAGCCAACAAGACTGTAAGTACCTAAAAGGATGCACCGTGCTGCTCCACAGGGTAGGCTGTAAGCCTAATTAATGTTGACTTGGGGCTCTGAAAAGGCTACAAAGGTGGCTAATAGCACAGCAATTACCACAGCAGGGTGAGCATTGCAACCAAAATGTTCTCACTTTTCGGTATCCATGCTGGGACAGTGGTTTTCAGACAGGTTTCTGAAGAGATTGATGAGAAAGGGGAAATGGGCGAAGACTAATGGCTTCTCCCTGTGAAAAGGTGTCCGGTGGTTATAGCAGACAGAAGGCTACCTTCTGAACCGTCTTTCTGAATAGAGGGCAAACTGCCGCAGCTTCGCTTTTATATAAGCAGAATGATTGATCATCCTGAAAAGAGATCTTCCCTTCACACAGATGCCTCTGAATATTCTCTTCTCATAGTTATAATGAAAATGGCTCTGTGGGCTGAAAAACCGCAAGCGTGGGGGGCAAAACTCATTGCATCCAGATTATCTCAGGAAAGGCAAGTCTAATAGCTTGCGCATTACTTTTTGTTCTTATAATGATGGTGGAAGAAAGTTCAGTGCCAGCTACAAGTACCCTGCTTTTTTATACAAAAAATCCATCATAAGAAAGAGAGGAGGATCTGGATAAATGTCTCCATTTTACCTAAAGTAGTTTGATTCTTGATATTTCTGGGGCATAGAAAAGGTTTTTCTCTAGCAATCTGAGCATACTAACCAATGCAGTCTAGTATTTTCTCTGTATAGTATATATGTATATCAGATTGCAGAGAAATGAATTAAATGATACAGCAGTAATGGATACCATCAGGAAGGGTAACAGCTCTGTGGTGTTTGTTTTGCTATCTGTGCCTGCTCAGAAGATTTCACATCATTTTCTGTCCCTGTGATCAGTGTGGAGTCAGATAACCCAATTAAAAGCAGATATTGTGGGATTTTCTGCCTTGATATTCTGGATTATATGGTTGTGTGGAAGGGCCCTGAGTTTTTTAAAAAGCATACTGATGATTTTTAAGGAAACATGTAACAATTTTGTTGCTCTTGAGAAACTGTAAAACAAATTACTACTTAAAATATAAACAGAATGCTAAGTGTTTGTGGAACTGTAAACATGATGAATTACTTTAGAGCAGTTTCTCTAGTCGCACATCAAAAAAACAAAACAAAAAAACACCAAGCAAACTTTAGAACAACTTTCAAAACTCTGCTCTTGGTTTGATCTGTGTGGCAGAAATAAAAAATGTTTTGAAGTAAGTAGTCTTGTTTAAAATTTTCTGTCCATTTGTGAAAGGATAGCAACATGAGTTGATCTCTTGGTGCCCAGATACACTCATTAGGAGCATCTTGCCAACAACAGTGATTCTTTGGGCTTAATAACAATAATTGTCTACTTTGCATCTATTTCTGGGAATTCATAAAAAAGAGATACATTATTTCCAAATATACATAAAAGAAAAATGAACAGGGCATCATACTTCACCATAACTGCATATGGCATCAACAACATGGTGGTTGAAAAATGCCAAAAATGACCACTAGAGGGTATAGAGAACATTTCCAAATTGGTTGTAGCTCTCCAGGACCGCCTTCTGACACATTTTAATATTTTATTTCAATTTGCTTTCTTCTTTTTAAAAATATCCCTTCAAATGCCTCAAAGTGTCCCCTGCAGTACGGGACCAACTTATCTAGGTGGCTGCAAGAAGCAATATTTTTTAAACAAAAATCTGGTTCAATCCTCATTAGTTTTGCATACTTTTATTAACCATTATGTCATTTACTATTAATTGTCTTGAAGGACTACATTAGCCTTTTGCTATTTTTATTTATTTATTTATTTATACTTCAAACTTGTATACCGCCACTCCCCGAAGGCTCGGAGCGGTTTACAACAAATTGAGGTACAAATGGGGAAGGGGGGGGGAAGGGAAAGAGTCCAACAATGATGGCCAACTAAGGTGCCACCCTGCCATCAAAGGGTGGCAGGCGGGGAGACCCCAGTAGGATCGCTGGTACCCAGGCACGAACAGGGGACGGCACCTGCAGACTCCCAAGCGGGCGTCTGTGTTGGATGGTCCGGCACATCCATAGAGTGTCCGCATCAGCTGCACCGGCCCTCACCGTGGCCAGATTTACCGGTCGAAGTTCTGGTTGTCTATAATGAGAGCTCCAAAAAGTCCTAGATCGAAAGTTCTGAGGCCCTACCACCTTCGGTGAGGGTCGTCTCTTCTCCAGCGGGACAGTGGGAGGCCCAGCTCTGGGGGCTCGACCTCCTCGAGAGGGAGCCACTCCAGCTGCAGGCTCTGTCCTGTTCTTCCACCTCCGGCGCCACCGCCTCCTCTTCCGAGGGGCTTGTTACATCCAGGGCGGGTCCACGTTGGGAGCCAGGTCCTCCAAGGGTGGCAGCTTCCGGGTCCTGTTCCTCTTCCGGATCCAGGCGCATGGTCCTCATTAGGGGCAAGGTCCTCCAAGGGTGGGACTTCCGGTAGGCAACTGCTTCCAGGTCCTGTTCCTTCTTTGTGCCCAGGCACATGGTGAAGTAGGGCATCCTCAAGGCCAACCGCCATGCTTGGCTGCTCCATCTCCAGTTGGCTCTCCCAGCTTCTCGCGGCATGGCGCTGATGGGCGCGGGGGTTCCGAGGAAGAGCCAGGATGGCCGAAATATCCAGGTGGACCGCTGATGGGTCAGCCAAGACAGTGGACCCTCCAGATTCATCTGCAGGTCTCTGGTTGTCTCCTCAGCTGGAGGTAGGCAGCGGGTTTCTAATCAATGGGTTAGTTGGTCAGGGGGCTGTGCCTGGTCCGTTGTCGCCAGCATCCCCCCAGCTGACTCCCCCATCCTCGGAGGGTTTTCATCTATGGTGGCTGGCCCGCCTTCGTGGCTGAGGGCTAGTCTCTCTTGGTCTAGCCTCGAGCTCTCAGTGGGAAAATCCCACGAGTTGTCCCAGGCAAAGTCTGGGTCCAGAGGGGGTGCTTGTTGAAGTCCTTGTTGGGGACTGGTCCGATTTCTGGGGTTGCAGTCCGGGAGTGGGACCTGAGGGACATGGGGGCACGGCATGCCCACCCTCTCTAGTAGGTCCCCAAATCTCCTCCTGAACTCCTCAGTATGGGCTGCTAGCTTGTTGTATTCCTCGATTAGCTCTGCAAGCATGTTGGGGTCAGGTTGATCGGGCTGATCAGGAAGTAGGCCCTGTGGTACCGGCGAGCTGCTTCTCAGGATCGCGGGTGCCTTAAGGAGTTGATGGTCCCGGCCTGCTGCAGGCACCGCATCCGGGGGGGGGGTGTCTTGGTTTACCCCTCCTGCCGAAGGCTCTTAAGAAGAGTGCGGAGGCAGGTGTTATCGGCCGGACGAACCATCGAGTCTGCTGCTCCCGCTGCCCAGCATGGCCCTCACCTGGTGCAGGCCTTAGAGAGGGTGACCCGCCCGCTGATCCTTGCAGTTTCAGGGACCTCCGGCGCAAGGTTGCTGCTTTCCCCAGCCAAATCAGGCAGTTGGGGGTCTGTGGGTGACCAAAAATCATTTCCTGGGATGAGTGATCCAGTATGGTCAACCTCCGAAGGGATCCATGGGACTGGCAAGTAGAATCCAGGGCAGAATCCAAGACAACTGGCAGACAAGGCTGGAGCTCACCCGAAGGGACCTCTACAGCCGCCGCCATCTTGGTAATATTGCTATGAGCAATAAAGTTTATAATTATCTTGGAACTGTTTTAAAAACAAACTTCTTGTTTTCAATAGGGAGAAATCATATGTTTGTGTAAGCTTTCATTCTATGAGCTTCAATCCAATACTTCCAACTAAATATTGATAGATTCATACAAGTGTGAGAAAATGCATATATTCCTTTTAATGCATTTTAATATGCATTTTCAGATGAAGAATTACGCATCAGTTGGGGGGGGGGAGCCTAAGCATCAGTTTGTTAAAGCACTATAGTCTTTTTCATGTTATATCTGTCCATTGATTAATTCTATTTATCATCATCAGACCAATTCATTTCAATTCATGGGTGTAAGTAATAAAAGAAGATTAACATCAAGACAGTATGGAAAATCTGTGAATATCTAAATATATTCTCACTAAAATATATCAACATCAGTGTACAGTGTACAGTTTTATTTATATAATTTATAAATAAAGTTAGGATTGGATTAAAATTTCAGTAGCTTCACAAAACAGATTGATTGATCCCTTCATTAACCCAGCAATAATATATATGTGTAATTAACCATAATTTCAAGAATCTGGGAAGGGAGTTTTTGGCTAGAATTAAAATCCAAGTCATGTAAAAAAAATCAGTCCAAAAAGAAAGAAAAAGAAAACAAAATTATAACAATGTTGACTCCCATGTAGATTTTAAAATTTGCTGACAAATTACATTTTTTTCTGATGTCATCTTTCCCCCATTTTCACCATGAAATAACTATATAACATGTTCCTGGATTATTATTTATCAAACTTTATTTGGGCTGAGGTTTCTCCCCTGGGGAGTTCAGAAAAAAACGTGTATTACATTCTACTCACTTAGGCAACATTACCCATTGCAGTTGGAAATAACTTAAATCTTGAGTGTTTCATCCAACTTCAAAGGATCAGAAGAGTTAACAGACTAAAGTGAACTGCTTCTGTGGGTTGATATCTTCAACATCAGGCAGGCCTGGAGTTCATCTGGATCTTTTTCTGATCTTTTCTCTGCCACAGAGTGACTTTATTGCATATCCAGCAAGATTACATGTGGATATACCTGCATAAATAATTCCTGAAGGATTCACATTAAGAACGATTTCTCTACAATTCCAAAATACTATTCATGCTAAAGGAATATTTATGGGAAAATGCAAAATTTTATTTCAAAGCAAGACAATACTCTTCTCACTACGGAATTTACAGTCTGGGTTTGGTTACGATAGACCTTGACCTAGATAACTGAAAGAGGAAGCACTGCTCTATCTCACTGGCAACAACATTTCTTAAATTGGCTGTTTTACATCATGCAAGTAAGACATTACAGATAGAGAGAACAGTCTCTTTTTTATCAGATAACGATTTAAATTTTTCCATCTCCTTTTCATATTTTTTCCCTGGGAGATAGATAGATAGATAGATAGATAGATACCATTTTAAAAGAATACACATGTGAGATATATATATATATATATATATATATATATATATATATATATATATATATCTCACATGTATATCACATATATATCACATGTATATTCTTTTAAAATGGTACTTATAACTTGGTTCAGGCGCTTTCTACTTTTTTCTTTTCAAGAGGAATCAGTCATTACAAATATTCTCTTCTAGCTGTGCATTTTTTTAAAGCTACATATTCTTTTGTCAGCTATGAGAAGTAACTCCATGGGGAATAAGAATTTGGAAATGGTGATAGTAGATAGTAAACACTCAGATCTCCTTGTGGCAACCTGAATCCTGAACTGGACTACAGCATCATCTACACATTATTTTTGAAATTTAAGTGTAAGATAGTCTCCTTATGGAGCCCCTTGTGGCACAGCTGATTAAACCACGGAGCTGTTGAACTTGCTGATCAAAAGGTTGGCAGTTTGAATCTGGGGAGCAGGGTGAGCTCCCACTGTTAGCCCCAGTTTCTGCCAATCTAGCAGTTCAAAAACAAACAATTCTGAGTAGATCAAAATGTACTGCTTCAGGGGGAAGGTAATGGTGCTCAATGCAGTCATGTCGGCCATATGACCTTGGAAGTATTGTATAGACAACCGGCTCTTTGGCTTAGAAATAGAGATGAGCACCACCCTCCAGTGTCAGACAAAACTAGACTTAATATTATTTATTTATTTATTTCCAACATTTCTACCCTGTCCTTCTCAACCCTCAAAGGGGGACTCTGGGTGGCTTACAACGGCAGCAATTCGATGCCGACAACATACAACATACAAAATACATTACAACAACATTATTGGAGAAATTATTCGAGAAATAAAACATTGGATTAAAATACAGTAAAGCATTAATATCCATCAAGTAGCTGGAAAGGGGAAACCTTTACCTTTAACCTTCTTTAAAAATCAGACCAAATTCTTTCCCCATCTCTAGTGGTATTAGGTACAGCCTCATCATGCCTAGGCCCACGAGCAGATGAAATGTTCTCCATTCTAACTGACACTGTCCTGATCCTGAAGGGAGAAAAGAAGAGTCAAGCACAGCTCTATCTTGTTTAGAAGCAGATTAAAATTCTTCCCATTTCAGCTGCACAGCCCTGGCTTCAGAGGGAGAGAAGAAGAGTCGTGCATAGCTCTACTATGCCCAGGCTCAGAAACTGCCTATCATATATAATACCTACCTGCCAACTCCATAGGAGCACTGTGCTTGTAGCAAATGTGTATATGTACATTTAAAATAACTAAGAAGTTTTAAAATTAAAAGGCAGTGGCATATCTGATTTTGGGAAACTTAAATTAATCGTCCTAGGGATTTATAAAATCAGAGAGAATTCCCACAAATTTTCAGAAGTGACATTAAAATATTCTATAATAAACCATTTAAGCTCTTCTGGAGCAGCTTCTTATGTTTTTAATGAAGCCACTTTACTCCTGCAAGTCTTTACTGAAAGCATGGAAGACCACTGCAGCATTAAACATGGAGCCCTTTTCAGCCTGTGGGTACTTGTCTTGCAACCTCCATGAGTTTTATGCCAAGATAAGTAACTCATCAAGTCAATTGAGCTTGTTGCTCCCCTCAGGCTTTCCTTCTTAATCAGCAGGAGATTGTTGTGTTTCCATGTTTGCAAAAGCATGAGCTGTTTACTGACTGATTTCAGAATGAGTCACTTTATGTAGCACCTAGATACTATAGCCTCTGTTGAGCTTCTTTCATTAGAATTGTTCCTATAAAAGAATTGGGCAAAAATTTATATTAGGTATCTTTGTTGATTCAGAGTTGGCAGAAGAGAATGACTTTTAGTACTCTGCTCATGGCCTGATACATGAATGAAACACAAGGCTTGATTATACAAGCATTAAAACACAGACTCATGCCGATTTGGCTCCTAACTAGCATTATGAAGTTCCTGGTGAGTATTCAGTGTTATATAACCAAACAGCCATAAGCCCGTCGGCGACATGGGGATTGGTTCGTTCTGAATAGAATATTGATTGCCGTTCGGGTACGCTGCTGTGGGAACCAGATTTGGGACTACACTAAGCCTTGAAAAAGACTTATTCTGGGAGTCGAAACGAGAGATTGGAGTTCTCTGCTAATGTGCCTCGTCGGCTGTGTACACCCTTCTGTGTATTTCACCACCCCCATCGCCCGCCATAGCGAATTTCGCCGGAATTGGGGTATTGCCTGACCAGGGGTGGGACATTTTGTGTTTCCAGACACGGCTTATTGGAACCATGTATGGATTATGTTGTTACCTGAATACCACGGAGATGCCAGCACTATGAACAATTTGATGGACTGTATATCTATGGCACGTGGATTATAAATAGACTTTTGGGTTATGGACATTGAGATTGGACTCTTAATTCCAAGATACGGCAATCCCATTGGGGAAGTTATCATTATTGTGATTGTGTGTAATACGGAGACCTTTTGGTCCTTTGCTTTTGTTTGAGTATTCAGTGTTAACCTGAGTTAAATCAACGTTGCCCAAATTCAGATAAAATTGGGGGGTGCTCTAGAGTTTACTTGAAACTCTGGATTATTCCATGGATCCAGGGCAGCAAGGACAGCTGAATTGAGTCATATTCAAACTAGTTGCTCTCTATTTGGGACATTGTCCCCATCACCATATCCCTGCACTTATAAGCATAAGAAGCATTGTCCATATCAATGCTGTTGCCACTCCCAGCCAACTACAGACCTGCAGGTGGGTTCCTGCCTATTGTGAGTGCTCCTTTGTAAAATCAAGAGAGGCTCCTGTGAGATCAGAATGAAAGTGGGGGAGATCAGCCCCTCATTCTTTCTGGTCATGTTGGCACCTCTACAGATGTCAAAATGGGACATCCACTTTGGCCAGGAGCTCATAAAGAACTTTGTAGCTGTCTGGGAGAAGCAATGATAGCTGTCCAGCAGAGCCAACCAGAGACTCCAACCTGCCACTACAGCAAGTTCAGTAGGTGCATATGGTCATCTCTGGGACCAGTTCGGAACATTCAAGCTCCATAATGGCCCCAGAGTTAAAGGTAGCCTTGCTTCAGTGGTGAGAATAAACAGAATGAGGGATTGAAAGCACTGGAGTTGATGGATATTTGCTTGTTCAAAAGTCTATAATGCTATCTCATGCAATCATGCTATGCTTTGTAATGAACAAGCAAGTCTGAAGAAGTATCTGACTCCATCCTGAAAGTCAGCCACATAATAATGATCGAGACCAAGAAGGCAATTCCATGGTTTTCAGTGCTACTGTAATAATTGTGCTTCTGGCTAAAGGAAAGAAGCCAGATACCTCTCCAATCAAGCCTGCTTGCCACAAACATGGAACAGCTATATAGAGTGACTTCAGGGTCTTTGCTATATAAATGATTATAGCATAGGAATATATGCAGATATTTACTGACTGAGGCAAAATCAAATTGAAGACATAATTTGCCCTGCACAAAACTAACACACATTCTCACTATAAGATAAGCTTTCCTAATTCTAAATGATACACAAAAAGACCAACAGCTGAAAAAAATCACTATGCTTTAGCTAATTGATCCAGCATTCCCCTGCATCATGTTATAGAACAAAACTTTTAAACAACTAATTCTATCTAAATAATCCCATGGCTGGCATGTCAGAAGTTTATATCTATTCATCATCATCTATCATTTTATTTAGATTTTGTTTTTCTCCCAGGCTGGCTCTCAAAGCAGAACATCTTTCTGATAACATCCCCAAGCTGGCCTGATTTCTTCTCCCATGATAAGGCAAATATAAGATGGACTACCAAGTTTTATATAGTACAGAAACAAAAAGAAATCCAAGTTCACAAACATATCTCACCCTAATAGCTAGAGAAGCAGGTTGCTAACAAGAACGTTCACACCATCCTTGGTCTATTCCCTGCTTTGAACCTCTTAGCTAAAGTCAAACTATCTAGCTGGATTTATTAAGTACAGACTAATATTTTCTGGAGGAATCTTACCCATAGCAGAAACCACTTTGTGAAAGTAGGACAAATAGAATCAGTGGAGGGAGGTTTGGATAATTTGACACATAGGTTTCAGGTAGATGTTATAGTGTTACAGTATCTCTTTCTCCATGATAAAATTGCAGTAGTTAGCAAAATATTGCAACAGATCATATAGCTCTTTTGTGATAGTGAAATCATGGGGAATGTTGGCCATAAACTTTTTTGTGGCTTGAACTCAGAGTTGTTGCAGAATGTTTTGTTATGATTAGACTTTTATCAAGACAGCATTAACTTTACCACAGTAATTTATGAGATCTGGGGCAAAAATTGCCTTTTAATATCTTGTCATTAGGTATGAAGGAATAGGGGTGACACAATATTCTCGATTAGACCTGCACAACCTTTGGTCCTCCAGGTTTTTGGGACTCCACCTCACAAAAGTCCTAGGACTCTTCCACACAGCCCTATATCCCAGAATATCAAGGCAGAAAATCCCACAATATCTACTTTGAACTGAGTCCACACTCAGACAATGTGGGTTTTTCTGCCTTGATATTTTGGCATATAGGGATGTGTGGAGGGCCCCTAGCTAGCTTGCCCAATAGTCAGGAGTTCTAGAAGCTGAAGTAAAAAAAGTCTGGCAGGCCACAGGTCGTACAGGCCTGGCCAAGAATGTGACCATTCCACTTCAGACATAAATGTGTAGCAAGTGTAATTTTATGAGAAAAAATCACTGAGGGAAAGATGAAAGATAACCAAAATCCAGAAGGGGGAGAATTAACTGCAATAGCAATGTCACCAATACCTTGAGGGTGTGGGTGCTGTAAACTGTGGAGTACACAATAGAAATTGCACCGGGACTGTGGCACAGCTGGCTGGGTGTCAGTTGCATTAAAGATCACTACAGACCAAAAGGTCATGAGTTCGAAGCCAGCCTGGGTCGAAAAAAGCTTCCGGCCAATTGTGTAGCTTTGCAACTCGTAAGACAGTTGCATCTGTCAAGTAGGAAATTTAGGTACCACCTATGTGTGTAGTGGCTAATTTAACAAACATTTACGAGGCCATAAAAAATCTCCAGCAAAAGCATGTGGGGAATGCGGAAAGTACTTCATCAGTGTTGCAGATGGACAGTGAAGTGACAGCTCCCCTGGTGACCAGAAGTTGGAATGTCAAATAGCCCCTGACTGTCTGTCTATATGTGTTGTGTGTCTATGGCATTGCATGTTTGCCATGTATGTGTACATTGGAATCTGCCCTGGGTCCCCTGCTGGGTGAGAAGGGCGGAATATAAATACTATAAATAAATAAATAAATAAATAAATAAATAAATGGACAGTGACTGTGAAGTTCAGGCAGATTGTCTTTTAAAGCAGAGATAGTCCTTCATAGGCAAGACTTTAAAGGAAGAAAGGCTGGCCAAGAATTTTAGAGGATGTATCAAAATTGTTATCTAATAGCCTGTCCTTGAATGGCCACTCCTTGAATGAAAGTAATATAAAGTAAACAGATGGAAATAACAGGCACAGCACTTCTTGAATAAATCATGTACCCTCATAGATGATGTTGAATGAATGAAAGGAAGGAGTTCTGATAATGTCTAGCTTAAACTCTGTTAGCTGTGTTAGAATGAGCCACATGAACTTGTCAGACCATCATTTATTCAACCTAGTATAATAAAGTTTTATTGCTTTCGTAATCTTTTAGCCAATAACCAATGTCATCATCCCTGAAAAATGGTGTGTCATGTTCTGCATCAAAGAAACAACAGGGTCATTTGGAAGCCCATGATCCAAATCAAGGAGGGATTTTATAAGGGGACGATAGAGTAGAGTGTCAGGCCTTCAAGGGTAGGAACTGTGTGGCCAGCCTTGAGAAGGCACTCATCACAGGAAGTAATGAGCCAGCATGGCTTAGTGATTTGATTGGACTAAGGCTCTGAAGAAGTTATTCGCTTTCTCTAATAAATAGTTCTGATGTTTCATCAAACTACAATAATTTCATAGCTTTGAGCCATGGCAATTAAAGTGGTGCCAAACTACATTAATTCTACAATGTAGATAAATTCTGAATCTTTTGTCATTCTATTTCACTGGAAGACTCTAGGTTCATATGACAAGAACATACAGTATTTCTCTAGCCATTTTCTCCACAGCATGCATAATTTTATATACAACTATTATTTCTTCTAAGTCTCAGATAATGTAACCTTATGTAGGGGAGTTGGCATGGTCTTTCGTTGATCCTGTCATCAGATTGTCCAGCTCTACAATGATCTTTTTTGGGTTCTAGAGCAGGCATTTTATTTGCACTAAGATTTTCCAACCATTTATTGAGAATGCACTTACTTGGTGTGGTCACATAGAAATTCGGAGAGGAAGGGTATTATGTATTTATTTTAAAACATCAGTTAGTGGCAGCTCTTTTTCCACAAAATCAAATAGCACAATGGAGAAAAATGATATGGCACTTGTATTTATTAAAATACTTTCCTTCTTTCTTTCTTCTCCTATTCTATGAACAGATGATATCTTCAATCACTTGTGAACCTTTCCGGAACATCAACATTTCAAAGGCATAGTGGTCTGTGTTCAATGATTCTGTAAGCTTTTCTAAAACCAATTCTGGAATTGCAGCTCAGTTCCTTTTTCTATTTTTAACCTATGGCTTTATCGTAGAGTGCAATGTAAATTTCCCATTCTCAATCTTTCGTTTTCCCTGTAGAGTGCTGTTCACTTCCCGCTCCCCAATTCATTCAACCCACTGCTTTAATACCATCACTGATGGACAATAGCAGTGTAATGCATTAGCTGTTCTGTCCATTGTGATCTAATAGCAACAACTAAGGGTTATAGTCTCATCTCTAATTGACACTTAAGGGAGATTGGGTGTCTCGTTCCCAGCACATGAAATGAGAATATGCTCTCTTGATTCCACATTCTTCCTCTGATTAATAGGTTATGCATGGTGTCTCTGCTGTATTCATTTATTCTGAATGTTTTAAAGTTCTGCAGTTGATACACTCCATATTTTTTTCTTCAGAAATGAAGCCGGCTTTTAGTGGCAGTGAAATAAATTCAACAGTAACCTTATTGAAGCTGATATAGTTGTTGTTTATCTATTTACTTATTTACTCGTTCATTCACTCTTACCTGTGCCATGGTGACATCACAGCTATTTCTGTTTGGAAAAGTCCATAAATATTTTGTAAAGGCTTCATCAAATATGAACTCAGGAGACTAGAAATGACAGTATTAAATAATGTTGTTACAGTAAAAGAATCTTTCAGCTCTTCCTTGTTTTTTTAAAAAAAGAAATTGATCAAAGCCCATAATATCTTTGAATCCTGGGCATAAAGCCAGAACACTGAAGCACACTGTCATTCTAAATTTAGTACTCCACTCAGGCAATAAATTTATCAGCATGATCAAACCATATTTATCAGACTTTTTTAAAAAAAAGATTCTAAAAATAATTAAAATAGCAGTATCTGAACTAGTAGTATATTCTCATGCCCCTTAAAAAGAATTGTGACATCTGAGAGATAATATATAAACATTATATGAAACTAATATGATGGACTCACAGGGTTGAAGCATCAAGACTTTTGGACCAGCATAGTGGATAATGATCTCATTTGCTACATTTCAAAAGACTTCGCTATTACTTAAATAAAATGTAGAAACATGTGTTTCGAGTCTATCCAAGAAAGGGAGAATCTCATCAAATTAAATTCTTGAAGTTAGAAATCACATTAATATGTACAGGCTTAAGCAGTGTACAAAGGCTAAAATTATTTATTCTATGTTGTGTATATTTTATTAGACAATTATGTTTTGCCTTAACATTTTATATTTATATTTCAATGTTTTCCTGTTTCCCTAATGACATAGAAATATATACATGCCAAAACTCATTGCACTTTTAAAAAAATGAAGTAGCCATCCACTGATATATGACTTCAGTTTTTCCTGTCCAGATTTGATCTCTTTCACTTAAGAGTAGAGTCATTGAAGCAAATGTTGAATAGCAAGTCAAAAAGTAATCCAGATTCTGTACAAAGGGCTCTAGTTAGCTCTAAACATAGAAATTTGGTCATTGGTTATCCTGGACTGGGATAAGATAGGAGTGTGGACCCTTAGGATTGCAAATGAAGGTGAAGCCGGCTGAAGGTGAATCCGTCGAAGACGGAGATCTTGTGGCCCGGTCGCCCTGGGCTGGATGAGTGCCGGTTGCCTCCCTGGATGGCGAGCAACTTAGCACGTCATCCCTTGTAAAGAGCTTGGGTGTCCAATTGGACCCATTGCTGTCCATGGAGACCCAGGTCTCCATGGTCAGCAAGACATTGTTTTTCCATCTTCGACAAGCTAGGCGACTGGCACCCTACCTGTCCAGGGATGACCTGGCCACGTTGATCTAAGCGACTTTCATCTCAAGGCTGGACTACTGTAACGTCCTCTACGCTGGCCTTCCCTTGTCGACAATCCAGAAACTCAAGCTAGTGCAGAATGCCGCAGCCCGCTTACTGGTGGGAGCACCAGTAAGGGAGCACATTACTCCCATCCTACGGCACCTGCACTGGCTTCCCATCGAGAACCGGATCGCCTTCAACGTGTTGGTTCTAACCTTCAAGGCCTTGCACGGTCTAGGGCCTGTGTACCTTACCCCGTACGTTCCCCCAAGATCACTGCACTCAGAGGAGCAGAACTTGTTAGTTATTCCATCAATCCGCTCCTGCCATTTGTCCACAACTAGGCAGCGAGCTTTTTCTGCTGTGGCACCTATGCTGTGGAATTCACTTCCAGCCGACACCCGTGCGCTCCCAGAGCTTGTCCCTTTCCGGAGGGCGTGCAAGACCGCCCTTTTTAGACTCACTTTCGGTTAATCCAGAAATGTCCTCATACGATCTCATCTATGAGTTTTATGGAATTTGTAATTTCTTACATTTTAACATTGTTGTACCTTGTTGTTTTTTATTGAATGCTGTAATCCGCCCCGAGCCTGCAGGGAGGAGTGGAATATAAAACCGAACAAATAAATAAAAAAATAAAATAAATAAATGTAATTAGAGTAGGCCATTATAAAAGAGGCAAACTTAAAAACAGCTGATATTTTTCTTACATTCCTATACCTGTGATTTGAGGATTCCCTAATTGATTTATGCTAATTATCTTGAATGCATTTGCAGCAGCTACCATGGGTCAATAAGGAACATGTGAATGCAGTTCACTTAATAATCCTAGGTTTGCTTAGCAAAAGCAAAAACAAACAACCATGGGATGATATCCCTCAAGGAAAATCTCTTCTACAAGACACAAAATCAAAGGTATTAATATTCTTGTAACACAGGATACAGCAATCTGCATACCCAGTCAAAGCTACATTCTACAACATTACATGAAAAAAACACAAACAATGACAGTTACTCTCTCACTAACAATTTTATTGCACAGTAAAGTTGTAGCAATCATGTTTTTGGTTTTTTTGAGGATTCTGAAATGAATCGGCATTCACATAGATCAGTGCTGTCCAACTTCTAACCGGCCAAGGGCCGGATTCCAGGTCAATGATGACCTGGGGGGCCGCCCGGCCCCACCCCAGGCCATGCCCCCGAGCCACGGCACCCCCTCCTTCCAGGCATCCCGGCAGCAGCTGAAGCTGGCACTGGCTTCAGCCGCTGCTGCGATGCTTTGCAAGGGAGGGTGCCGCCGGGGACCCCCCTCCTTGCAAAGCATCCCGGCAGCCGCAGAAGCCGGCGCTGGCTTCAGCCGCTGCTGCGGGGGATGCTTTGCAAGGGAGGGTGCCGCCGGGGACCCTCCTTGCAAGGCATCGGGCGCGGGCGAGAGAGGGAAGAAGAGGGCGGTGCAGGGAGGAGGAGCTAGCCCTCTTCCTCCTTTTACCACCCATTGTCCCTCTCACCGGCGCGCGATGCACCGGGCGGCGCGGAGAGGGACGGAGGGGTGCAGGGAGAAGGAGCTAGCTCTCTTCCTCCTCCCTGCCCCCCCCTCCCCCCGGCCGCCATTTTTAAAAAGAAATTATATTTTTTAAAAAAATTTAAAAATGGCGGCTGGGGGCATAGCTGGGGCCGTGCCCAACAGGCTGGGGGGCCAGATCCGGCCCCAGGGCCACCAGTTGGACAGCCCTGACATAGATGAAACCATAATATTAGAGGTTCTTTCAGTGAAAAGTCTGTCCAGGTTCCTGGAAACAATACTCCGTGGTTTTGCATGTCTATATCAAATAAATAAAATAAAATCAGACTCCCCATTTATTTGGCAATGAACATTCCTGAGGAAAGCATGGGATGATGTTTTTCATTCTATTTCCCACAAGTTCTATCCTGCCTGGCCAGTGGGAAGACTTCATGGGAGTAGTACTGCAAGACAAAAACAGGACTAGAATTCTTCAAATGTACTATCAAAAAAAGTAATATTTCCACATTCTGGGGTGAGGGCCTAAACCGCCCTCAGCCATGAAGACCCACTGGATAATGGTGAGCCCTCAGCCATGAAGACCCACTGGATAATGGTGAGCAAGTAATATTTTCTCACATTAGAGGAAGGAAAAACAAAAAAAACCACACACACACCTGAACAAATCTGGCCAAGAAAATTTATTCATTTATTTAAAACTTTTATACCCTGGCCTTCTCACCTCCGAAGAGGGAATCAGACCGGCAAACAGCAAGTATTTAATGCTAACATTTAAAATATAAAAACATCATAAATTTACAATAAAATTTACAATAAAATACAATACAATAAATACATTTAAAAAGCCTTTCACCAAAGTAAAATCAAGTCCAACTTAACCCATATATTCGGTCCATACCAAGTGGTTAGTGACTTTAGTCGCTTTGCGATCTCCTCCTTCATTCTGCGAAGGCCTCATTGCACAGCCACATTTTCACCCCGTTTCCTAAAAGTCAGGAGGGAAGGGGTGGATCTAATTTCATTTGGGAGGGAATTCCACAGCCAGGGGGCCACCACAGAAAAGGCCCTGTCCCTCGTCCCCACCAGACGCGCCTGCGAAGGTGGTGGGACCGAGAGCAGGGCCTCTCCAGACAATCTTAGCACTCTTGACGGTTCGTAGGGGAGAATACGTTCAGACAGGTAAACTGGGCCGGAACCGTATAGGGTTTTGTAGGTCAACTCTCAAAACAGGGGGCAACACCGTAGTGAGTAAACCAGAGAAACTAGTCAGAGAAACTCATTGTTTATTGTACTCATTGTTCTACCTGACTAATTTCTTTTGTAGGTCAACACCAGCACTTTGAATTGTGCTCGGAAGCTAATTGGCAGCCAGTGGAGCTGGTGCAACAGGGCAGTTGTGAGCTCCCTGTACCCCGCTCCCGTTAGTAGTCTGGCTGCTGCGCGCTGGACTAATTGCAGCTTCCGGGCAGTCTTCAGAGGCTACCCCACATAGAGAGCGTTGCAGTAGTCTATACGGGATGTAACCAGAGCATGGACCACCATGGCCAAGTCTGACTTCCCAAGATACGGGCATAGCTGGCACACAAGCCTGAGCTGTGCAATAGCTCCCCTGGCCACCGCCGAGACCTGGGGTTCCTAGGCTCAGCGATGAGTCCAGGATCACTCCCAGACTGCGAACCTGCGAAAACCCCATAATAAATTCACCTTAGAATTGTGATATGTCAGAAATCATTTGAAGGTAAACAACAACAACGAGTTAAGTATGCCTCTCAACAAACCAAATGTCTCCCAAATAGCAGTTCACCTTTAGTCAATTCATGAACTACTGCATTTCAACAATGTATACTTTGCAATCTGAAGGATTTTGGTCATCAATGAGATTCACTCACTTATTACATTATATAGTATAGTAAGTAAGATGTCTAACTGCCAATTAATCCCCAAGGTATTAACTGTTTGATATATATTTTTCCATTTTTCTTTTTAAATGTTGTGGTACATCAGGGAAAGGGGATATATCAGTCAAGAGCTTGCACTCCATAAAACCCTATGAGAACTGTTACCACTTGTTGTACATTATTTGACAGCTTATCTGAGACTGATACACTGTCAAAATAATGTCTGTGTTTATAATGCATTAATGACTTTCTACAAAAGCTGGGGTGACCAGATTGCAATGCTGGAGGGCTTTTGACTCCACACAGCAATCTGTTTGTCTCTTGATAATAAAAAAATGCACAGTTAAAATGTTTTGGGCACCACATTCTGTTGTGGAATGACAGTTTTGTGTTGGAGCAGAAAGCAAACACATTGGCTTTTGAAGCATCATTACACAGTTCATTGGAATAAAAACTGTTGTTTCCTAATAGGGGAACTAATCACATCTCAAAAGCAGGCAATACAGTCATCTAAATTATATTTTATATTATAATTTTTTTAAAAAAATAAGATGATGCATGGATGTTATTTAACACCTGAAAAGGCTATCAAAATATGTCGACATTCTTCAAATACATGTTGGGAAGGTAAATAAAAAGAGGAAACCTTTTACCATATATTGTGGACAGATAAGAAAGAAAATATTAGATTTTAACACAGAGTTACTAAAAACAATCATCCAATTTAAATTAATGTTCTTGAATTAATGGAAAATGAACTTCAAAAGAAATGTGGAAATATTTGTCAGTGTATGATAATTGCAGCTTGAGTGTTTTTCCAGATAAATGAATAGAACCTCAGATATTCTTGTGGACAAAATGAATAAAAAGGCTTTAAGATTATGTAGAGATTGATAAATTTACCATGTTCCTAAGAGGGGGGAAAAGTAGAAAACGTTAAAGAGAGAGAGAGAGAGTCTAATGACACCATACTTGAAGAAAATATGGGTCCTGGGATTACCTTTAGTTTTCTTTAAAATAAGTAGGTGTGCTTATATGGCAAAGTAGTACTTAAAAATGCATTAGTGGGATAAATGTTTCTCTTTTGATAAATTGTAGAAGAGAAATAGTATAATATATAGAATCACAACCTCGCAAGTTGGAAATGACATATAACCCTTGCTTATTTAGTTTTATTTAGTTATTGTAGAGGTAGTATGCTAGTTTTAAAGTATTTTTAAATAGATTTGTAGTTGTGATATTTGTCGTGCCTTTTTGTGTTCTTTTTATTTTTATATCCCCATAATATAGTGTTATGTAGTTAAAAATGCCCTGCCCAACTTACTGAGTAGGGACATTGCAGTTGCTGGTGCTCCCGTCTGCCATCTTCTCCTGGGGCTTCTCCTTCCCAGGAACCCCTTGTAGCTGGCACATTTTGACAGGTGAAGAACTGGATTTTAAAATACTTACTTCACTCTGCACTCCATTAATCTAGAAGCATGAAGTTGGACCCATGAATGAAATCAGTTACTGGAAGTATTCCAACATATTTGTAAAGGAGAGGTATGAGTCTTCTGCCACAGATTGACCTTGAATTCTCTTTCTCTTTTCTCACTGTGATTTAGCAAGGTTGGAAATCTGTCATTTCCAATTATTCCTATTTTTAAACAAATAAATGTAAAGTGGAGGGATGGATATATTCTCTAAAAATAAAAATCTTCTTGTTGTTTCTGACTTTCAATTGGCAGTTATAGTAGGTTCAGCTATTCACACCATGGAGAAGACTATTCATAACCTGCCTGAAATATAAGGGCAATTATGAGGAGGCCTTGGAGCAGTGGTGAGATGCAATGACTGAAATATACCCTCAGCATCCATCTCTGAATGGAAGTGAATGGGAAAAGATGATAGGGCTGATAAGTCTTCAAACATATATACAAGAAATAGAAAGAAGAAAAAATATACTATGGCACCAAGCTTTTTAAAATCTCCAAAATAAGGTCCATATTTGGTAATCTTTAAGTGACTATCTTATTCTTTCCATAAATATTTGACTGTTCAAGAATATCTATGGATAAACTAATGTGTTACTGAATTCACACATTGGCTTATGGTTTAGTGTACTAGTCTGATGCTGCTAGAAATTGCAAATGCATTGATAGGATTATTTTATCAATTGATATAGATATTACATTGTCTAAACCAGGACTTTTTAAATTTTTCCACTCACAATCACTTTAGTCCCAAGACATTTTATGTTACCTGGGATGTATATAAAATAGATATAAAAATCAAACATTTACTGATAACTAATCAGCCTTTGCAAAGCTTGCTAAATAGGCTGATTTTCTTTTTTATGAAGTACACATGAAGCATCTCCTGCAGATTCCACTGTAAATGTTGCACAAAAAAATATGCAAATACCTAAAATAGCTATTGGGTGCTGTTCAGAAAACTTTTACTGTTGCCATTTCTTTTCAGGACCCCAGCATTGAGCTAAATGAAGTTCATTTGGTTTCAGGACCCACAGTTTCAGAAGCAGTAGTCTAAACTGCTCTAAAAGTCCAGGGAACAGGACATATTAATAAATGATTGCTGTTGCTGTTTGTCTGCAAGTCATTTCTGATTTTTAGTGACCCTAAGGGGAACCTATCACCAGATTTTGTGGGGGTGAGAATGTATGATTTTCCAGGATCAGCCAGTGGACTTTAATGGCCAAGTGGAGAACTGAACATTGGTCTCCAGAGTCAAATGCTAATATCACTACGCTAAGTTGTCCATCTCTAATCATGGTAAACAACAGTAAGCACTGCCTAACAACTTGAAAGACACTCAGTACATCACATCTAAAAATTTAATGTTTGAAACCTTCAGTATTTTACAGACAAATGTGTTTTTGTTTTGTTTGTTTGTTTGTTTTTTAAAAAGTACTTTCATGTGTTTTAGCTACTCATCCAAAAGGATTAGAATAAGTAAACTCAAATAGTATTGCAAAAAGTTGGAGCCAAGAAAGAACACTGATAGCATTCCAGATTGACAGGCACATTCCACAAACCTAGCCAAGAATCTTTGTAATGGAAAGAAATTACATACTGAGCATCAAAATCGAACATAAATTCTAAGAGAGAGATCTGGTTGCAGAGGTTTAAACAGTGGAATATTATTTTACCTGAAGGAATTCATCACTGAGAATCTGAAGGTTAAATTCCACTACATATTGCTGAAAACATATCTAGCTCTGAAAATATTTGCATTTTATAGAAATAGAAATTATCAATAGAATCATGAACAATTTGTTCATCTTTCAAAATCCATCTATCACTATTAAGTCATCCATTTATATAATGTAGCACAGTGTATTTTGATTAGAAAGAGATCTTTCAACTTTTACCCTAGGACAGTGGTTCCCAATCTTTGGTCCCCCAGTTATTTTGGACTTCAACTACTAGAAATCCCAGTCAGCTTATCAGCTGTTGGGAGTTGTGGGAACTGAAGTCCAAAACAGCTGGAGAACTAAAGGTTGGAAACCACTACTCTAAGATATTTCTAACTCTTAATTCAGTTATGTTTTGAACATAGGACCTTCTGAATTCGAAATGAGTATTCTCCTATTGATCCTTCCCATACTTTCTGTGACATAACACAATTTATGTGCATGTCACTGTACTTGCTGAAGAGTTTTGTACATCCTTGATGTTTCCACTTGTTACTCCTCTGTTAACTAGCCAGATATTGCTCATATCCAGATTTTACACACCTTGAGACAGTATCTCATACTATTTTGCATTTCCATCAACCTGTTTGCTTACAGAGCTATAAAAAATGTTGGGACTGGACCATGGGCCATGACCTGGGAAGATAAAATCATGGTTTTAATCAAAAAGTCAACACTGAAGAGGAACTAGAGCATTATCAACTAGAGCAGACCTAATGAAAACAGCAAAGCCTGAGAAGATTTTAGTCTTCAGGCTTGACTAAAACAGTAAATCCATTATACTATTTCCTGATAAAATGTTCAGCCTGCTAGATGAAAACAATCCACATTCTGAAGATACTAAACTAAAAAACATACTCCATATGTTCGATAGCATGTCATAGAGAACTTACATTCAAGCATCAGAAACCGCCTAGTACATGGACCAAGTGATACTGGCAAATAATGTCCTGAAACCTGTTAGTCCCAACTACAGTACAACCATTGATTCATTTCTGAATAATCCCCTTTCTGTTGACACAAATCCTTGGATTTAGATCAGTATTTAACAATTCTACTTGCCCTGTTCTCTATTTTAAAATCTCCTGTAAAGCGTTATGAAGTGATAGATCTCTCTCTCCTTATTTTAATTTCTCAGCCAATCAAGGGAGTATGACCAGATATATTTCATGCTATGCTAAACTTTAGTTTCATACTATGGTAGCATCCTACCATGGCAGTGGAGAATTAGCAATTTACTATCAAAAGGCTAAATGTTCTTTTTTGGGTTTCAGAAAGATTTTTTGGCCAGTTCTACCTATTCTATTGCTTGGGTTCATGAATTAGTTTCACTTGACCTAAGGCTTTCCCCCATAAACAAATACTATATATTGGGTGTAATGAAGCATTTTTGGAACTCAAACCGTGTAATGGCTACCACTAGGGATATCTTCTTTCCTGTCAGAAATCTCTTATTTATTTCTGACTTATGCTGCCACCATATATTCCAACACACACAGAGAGACTTGGGTTTTAAGAGAAACTGTAACTTGGTTTATTTTAAGATAGCGTTCTTGTATCAAACCCAAACAGATGCTTAATGGTTACAAATATGTGAATACTTTCTTAGGATGACACTACTAAACGAAGTTTCAATACAGGTTTCATTCAAGCCTTTCCTCCTTCCGAAATGACTTGTATCTTAACACTTAAAAGTTGATTTCTCACAATCTTCAACTTGCTGTCAGTTACTGCCTTAGCTATGCCTTAGCTAATTCCTCAGCTGACTTTCAGCTAACTCCCTAGCTGCTTCAACTGATCCCTGCCAGCTTCAACTGGCCACTACTATACCAGGTACTTGTTGCCTTTTCATCCCTCAGGCGTTATAAACAGACTAGCTGACCCGGCCACGCGTTGCTGTGGGATTTTTTTTAAACTTGGGGACTGTGTGTGTAGTTATGTATATGTGTATATGTGTATGCATGTATATGTTTGTACTTATGTATATGTGTGTTTGTATATGCATGTGCATGTATATGTGTTGATGTGTGTAAGTACAGGTGTGTTTATGTATGTGTATATTTCTGCATGTATATATGTGTGTGTGTATGTGTTTCTGTGTTCCTTTCTTCTCCCCTCTTTCCTTCCTTCCTTCACTCCATCCTTCTATCCTTTCCTTCCTTTTCCCTCCCCTCCTTCCTGCTATCCTTCCTTTTTCCTTCCTTCTCCCCTTTCCTGCCTTCCTTCACTCCATTCTTCTATCCTTTCTTTCCTTTTCCCTCCCGTCCTTCCTGCTATCCTTCCCTTTTCCTTCCTTTCTTATCTCCTCCTTCCATCCATTCTTCCTTCTATCCTTCCCTTCCTTTCTTCTTCCCTCCTTCCTTCCATTCATTCTTTCTTCTATCCTTCCTTTCCTTTCTTCTCCTCTCCTTCCTTCCTTCCCTCCCTTCCTTTTTTCTTTTCCCTCCTTCCTGCCATTCCTCCCCTTTCTGTATCAGTCCTTGCTCCCCTTGTCTCAGTCCCTCCATTCCTTTCCCTACCTTTCCCTACCACCACCAACATTCCGACTCTCTAAACTGCAAGGGGGATGGGGTGGGGGCTCCCAGCCCACATTCTAACTGAGGGAGTATTTGCATAATGTCTCTAATAGGTCAGCTCCACTAACATTCCGATGCTGCAAACTGCCAGAGGGAGGTGGTGTGGGGGATCATGGGAGTTGTAGTCCATAATGGGTTTTTTGGACTTGTGGCCGTTGGCTCTTTTTTGGGCGGGTGTGTGTGTGTGTGTTTTGGTAAACATACCTCGTAGGGTTTTCTGGGTATGTGGGCTGTTTTTGTGTTTCTGCCTTGTGTGGTTTCTTTGTCTATAAGACAGGACCCATGACATGGAGGATTTTATATATAGATTGGCTCGCAAGCACAATCTATCAGAACTGTCTCTCTACAGCTCTAAAAACAACCTGCCCAGCCGAAGCTACCCTCTAGCTTTGCTGATAGGAAAACTCCAACTGCTCTCTCTGAGCCTCACAGCCCTAACTAAATTCAAATCTCTCAGCATTCTGATCCTAGCCTTGGCTGGCTCTGCCCACTGTTACCATGGTAACTCCACCTCCCTGCAGGGGGTGGCCCTTAATATCACCCTGTTACAGCCCATGTTACCTTTAACATTTAACAGATATATAAAATTACATTTAACCTGTAATTAAAAAATAACACTTCACCACATTGGGTATCATAGTTCTCTGGCTCAAGAACATTTGAAAATGGGAGACCTCACCACCACTACACTCATACCTAGCTGTGTTGGCTTCAGAAACCATTAAGGTGGCAGGGCTTTTTCTGTATATGTTTCAAGTCTGTGATCAGTGAGCATAAAAGAACAGTTATCTATCTTATCCAATTTGTCCCAATCAAGTTGAGCACATATTTACATTACCTGGTGACAAAGTGGTTTTTCCTCATCCTCACCTAGTGGTCAATGTGCCTGGATTGATTTTGAGTAAATAACAACAACAACAACATTTTATGTTCTGCCCTATCTCCCCGGAGGGACTCAGGGCAAATTCGAAACACAAAAGGAAAACATTCAATGCCCAAACACAACAACAATACACCCATAATAACAAAAATTGACAACATATAAAAACAAATTATGCTTTATTAACTAACATTAAATAAAAATGCAACCTGTTATGTCAGACATAAGACAAAACATCAAACATCAAACAGAAGCATTAATTTCCCATTTATTTGGGGGTAAATAGATTGATTATTGATCAAGATGTCTATTGAGCTGGTGAGGCAAACAGGGCACGTATACAGATGGTAGCTATTAATCAGAGGTATAATGGTAGCATCACCATCTACTCCTCCTCCTCCTCATAGACCAGTGAGCAAAGGGATGTCTTCAGTTGTTTCTTGAAGGCTGGGGGGGGGGGGGGGAGATTGACTGTTTGTTTTCATTTAATGTAAGCTGTAGACCAAACCATTTGTCATCTCTAGTCTTCATTCCAAAGGTGTCAGACATGAACAAGGATGGCATTCAGTTCTGTGGCAATGCAGCATTACAGTTTGAGTTCAAAGTCAAATCTGTGATATTTCTTACCTCTTCCCCTTACCAAAACAAGTAGAAGCACTCCCAGAGGTGCTTCTACTGAAATGAACAACAGGAGACAACATTGGATGGGAAGAAAGAAAAGGACGAAAGCAAATAAAAAGAACTAGGAAGTGTGGGGGGTTTTCAGTGCTCATCATAACCTGCTCTGCAGTTTAAATCTGATGATCTAGAGAAATAATAATAATTCTAAACTTGTAAATCTGTTGATTGAGAAAGTACTGAACTTGTAACTCTGAAGATTGAGAAAGTACTGAACAAAGAGTATACAAAGAATAAAATCAAACACACATACACACAAAGTATTCAGAGCTGTTCAGCTGCTAGCAGACAGTATTACTAATTATTTAAAATGTTTTGGCTCATCCATAAAGATTTAGTTATCTCCAAACACAGGGACAGAGTGGGTACTACTGTAGTAATCTCATTATGACTCCGAGGTGCAAGGGGATGATCCTTTCGGCAGAGCTGATTTGTAATAGCAAAGCTCTTTTAGGCATATCAGCATGGTAGGGCAGTTGGCAAAGAATGTGGGGAATTACATTATCCATATACCTCTCATATTGATGAAAAGAGCAATATTAATTGTAGGTGGAAGCTATAATATGAATGGGATGAAACTGAAGCAGAAATTCTTTGAAGTTATGTTACCAGAAAGTATTTTTTAGTTGTTTTCTGAGGTAGGGAGCCCTGTAGATGTTATGGACATCAGCACTCTGAAATTCTATCTAGTATGGCAAGTTGTAACAGATTATGGGAATCACAGTACAAAATGTGTATAGATAAAGGTTTGCCAGCTCCACATTATGTACTTACATTGATACTCAATCACCCAATCTGTCCAGAGATCCATGTACCCACCCAGATTTTTTTTGTACCTAAAAGGAGTCAATCAATGTATATTGAATACTTTTGCATATCCATCTTGGCCACTTCTGTTTAAGGAAATGAGAAAGCTTTTGTCAATGTAAAAAGTTCATAATGTAATGCCAGTATGAACCATTTTAGGCCTGTAACAATCATTACATGGCTTTTATAGAAAACAAGTTGTATCCAATAAAACAAAATCAACAAACATGGTAATTAAAAATAAATACTGAATTGACCGAAATACACTGAATATAACAAATATAATTGTATATAGTTTATTTAACACAAACAGCAGTGATAACAAAGATCCAAAATGGAGTCTGATAGATCCATATACACATAAAGGATGGGCTATCTGTAGACATCTTTAGTTATCACCAACTTGCATGCTTTTGTTATTATATAATGTTAGTACAATGCTCGTAGTTAGAAAACATGAAATCAGGCAACCAAGCAAAGCCATACCCCCTCCCTTTCATTAGCCAGAAAAGGTCATGCGATAAGGCTAACTGGTAGAGATAAAGTGAACTATAAAACCATTGTTCATGTGTCAACCATTGTCTCACCTATACAAGGTGGGTTAAGACCCACGTGAATAAACTCTTTTTTCTTGGTTCCAGCAACATCTGCATCATTTTTAACCTGTACTGAAATTTGGGAGCTGTTTCCCCTGCTTGATGCGTAACAGCAGGGATGTGTACATTGCAGTGAATTATAAAATATGCAGCAGATACCTGGCAAGGAAAGTGGTGTAGAAATCTCTGGGTGTCAGCATAAAGAAAAGTGGAAGACGCAGACATCTAAAAAGAAGATAAGAAGATTATACAGATTTTGGATAAGAGCCCACTCTGCCTGCTACAATAGGTTCTGCTATGTGATGTCAAAGAGATATGATGGCAGCATTGGAACCGCAAAGGACTATGCAATAGGATTTTGTATCTGAATCTCAATGGAAAAGACATGCTCTGAATAGGCTGCATCTATATAACCCAGGGGGAAGAAAAGATTTAATAGACATTTATGAAATCTTCAAGAGCTAAGATGATATCAGTAGGAGTTACTATTTTGAGCTTCTTGAAGATCAGACAAGAGGGTGTAATGAAATTAATATGATTGTATTCTCAGTAGATAAGAAGAGGATTCCTTTTCTCCCTCTGTAGCAGAGGAGTTCAATATCATTTTTCTTTCTTTTTTAGCCCAAAGGCAATAGGAAATACAAGGAGAAATAATTTCCTTCTCCCCCCGCCTCTCTTCCTTCCTATCCTGTTTTTCCTCAACCTCAAAGCAAAAACCAACTATACATTAAAAATGATTTTAACACTTTTAAAACAACAATAAAACATTTATGAAAAATTGAATAGTGGAATAAAAAACTACAAACTTCCACTAAATTAACCTGATAATCTCCAGAACATTTTAAAAACTTCAGTTTGACTGCCAATTTAATTTAGTTCAGACTAACCACTGTTGTCCAAATTATTCCTAGAATTGAAGGTTTTATGGATGTGATAGAGGCCAATAAACATGGAATAAATTGAATCTCTCACTCAAGAAAATCTGGACTATAACAACTCTCAGTGGATGAATTCATCATTTTAGAAGGGAGTGCTACCCAATCCAAGATTACTTTAATTCCTGCTCCAGATCAACTCTGGGAATCAAGTTTATTGTTTTATAGGAATCAATATTTGATTTGGTCACTCTCATCTGGGCTATTTTCCCCTTTAAACATGTGTTTAGGACTTCTACAGTCTCCTTTAGCTGGGATGGACTGGGAAGGCAGACATAGGATTTGTGAACATATAGCAGTTCTGATGAGGGCTTCACACTGCCATGTAGGTACGAGATATACCACAATGTAATTCATAATATCCTAAACAAGCTACTTCTGAATGTCATATCTAACTAAAACATGCCAAATAAATGTTTCAATGTGTCTTCCAATATTTCTCAGAATAGTTTCAGATTAAATCTGGGTTTTTTTCTTAAAAGCCAGTGTGAAGGTTTTTACCAGCAAACTGAACTGTAAATAATGTCCATATGAGCAATGCTATTTTGGTGTGTGGTCGAACACACAGTGATCCATGAATCATATTTAGGGAAGCCTTGCTCTGCTTAATGGCTAAATAAAACATGAATGACCAATGAAAACCAGTATAAATAATGCAATGGATGAAAGACTAGATGTGCATGCAATAAAAGAATTGTAATTTTTGACATGAGCTGGAAATTTTTGTGGGATAAAGATTTAGAGTTCATCTCTACACTTTAAAATCAATGCAGTTTGACACGATTTTAACTGCTATTGTTCTAAGCTGTGGCATCATTGAAGCTGTAGTCTTACAAAGTCTGTAACCTTCTCTGCCAAAGAACACTGGTGCCTCACTAAACTACTTCTACAATGTAAATGCATTTCTAGTCATAGTTGCAGTGGAGGCACTTAGGGCCCTTCCACACAACCATATAACCCAGAATATCAAGGCAGAAAATCCTACAATATCTTTTCTTTTCTTTAATAAATTTATTGTGTTTTCTTTGATACATAAAGTGGTTATATAAAAGATAAGAGTGAAACAGTAGTCCAAGAAATTGGAAAAGAAAAGTGAGAATGTGAGAACAGGCAAAGAGAAGAAAACAGAAAACACACACACACAAAAACCCCTCCAATAAAAATGAAAAATAAAAATGATGAGACTTCCCATAGTCCTTTGAAAAAACAAAAAGCAACACAGCGTATATAAGAAAAATGTCTTTATATTTTGTCAGTTCCTTTTCTTTATTTTCTGTTCTTTAGATGTCCATAAAGTCTATGTTGATTGTATGTCCACTGTTTTGAACGAACTCCTTAAAGTTTTTGCGAGAGTTGATCCATCTGTATTATATCAAATGATTTTATAATCCATTCCTCGGTGGTTGTGATCTTATCTTGTTTCTAAACTCTTGCTAATAAAAAAAATCATACAATATCTGATTTGAACTGGCTGAATCCCCACTGCCATATATTCCAGGTCAAAACAGGAATTTTGGAATTTTATTCAGTTGTGTGGAAGGGGCCTTAGATCCATGGGACTTCTACTGAAGTCCTATAAATTATAATGGGTCTAATCTTCCTCTTCCTCCTTCTCCGCCTTCTCTTCATACCCCACTCTATACCTAAGATATCATGGTAGTTTAAACAAGTGACATAAAGAAAACAGTTACATGATTAAATCATCAATGTACCATATAAAGCATCAATCATAAGTTTAAAACAGTTTTAAGGATTTCAACAGTTTTTAAAACTGTGTACACAGAATTTAGATTGAATTAACAAGGTTCAAATGTTTTGGTGCACAGCCAAGTTCTAACTCAATTATAAAAGCACTGGTGTCAGTTAGGCCTCCAGGGGAAGAGCATTCCACAACTGGGGTGCCATAATTGAAAGGGTTCTTGTCATATCCCAACACAGTGTAGTGATGTCATTAGTTGGACACAGAGGAGACCCCCCACTCCCCAGCAGCTATATGTTTGGGGAGAGACATTCCCTCAAGCCACCTATGGCTGAAAATGCCAACTTGAATTCAGATAGAAACATATTGGCAGACAGTGCAATTTTTAAAGATGGGAATAATAGGCTGTAGTGTCTATGTGGTGCTCCAGTAAGCATTTGAGAGCTGTATTTTGCACTAACTGCAGCTTCCAATGACCTCATCACAAAGTGGTAAGGATTGTGAATCCATGGAGCCCTGGCAGGGAGCGTGAAGAACCCATCACTCCATTCCCTGCATCACTCAACTTACTTGGTTGAGGAAGTGTCACTACCCAGCTTCCTCCCATTGTTATGAAGCCTCTCATGTTGCTGCCACCATGTATTTGATACTAGTTCTCCCCTTTTAGCACAGAGCCTAGCTGGAAGTACACACGTGTCATGTAATGTGTTCTCTGTCAAAAGTGGAGAGCAAGTGACATATGACAGGCAAATCAAGCTGTCTGATAAGGTGACAAGTCTCTTTCAAGAGCATTCACATGTACAACACATTACAGGCACATGGACACTGTCACTAGATTATCTCTAGCACCTGTCAAACCTGGCATGGGTGGATCTAGTATCACTTCTAAGCCATATCTTTCCTTATTCAGTGCTTACCCAATTCTTAGACTCCTAAAACACTAATCCATAGATCTTACATCTTATCGGGCTTCAGGTTGAGCTTACTATGTGACTAAAGTTGTTATTATATGACTAAATTGAATTTATACTCCAGTCTAGAGACAACCACATTTACTTCTTGGGTAGGCAGTACCATAGACTTACTGGGGTTCTTTGACTTCGAGATTGATAAAAATGATGATAAAATTTTCTTCTATTTGGCTTCGGCGGCAAGAATAAATTTAGCAAGGTTTTGGAAACTAAAGGAGTCGCCATCAACTCAAGACTGGCTGAAAAAAATTCATGATATCATGAACATGGACTTGCTGATGCAGAAGATTGCCCAAAATAGATCATACACAAATAGAACTATTTGGAGCAAATTTATTGATTTTCTTAAAAGAAACAATTGGAAATACATATAGAAACAGAACATATATAGATATACGAGCTATGGACCAATGAATTTCATCTGGTAGGAAAGGAGAGATAGTTGTATCTCCTTTTCTATTGTAAATTTGATAACAAATAACAAAGCTATCACTAAATGACCAGGAAGTTATTAAAAGAAATTTCATTGTGTGGAGGGTGAAAGTTGGTGGGGGGAGGGTGGGGTTGTATGGGTGGTATTTGTTATTTTATACTAATGTGCGCCTTTTGTATTGTATGGTGTTTTTTATTTGTCTAAGTCCTTGAATAAAAAATTAAATTCTAAAAAAAAAGAATTTATACCCAAGTCTAGAGACAACTTGGGTAGGCAGTACCATAGGCAATGGACCAGAAAGGGGATTGTGGCACTATCCTTTAACATGTTTTTTATTGTGTTCCAATCAGTCTTTCCTTCCATTTGATGTGTATAATCCAGAGTTAAGATAGCCTCATGCCATTTTGGCAATGTTTTAGTTCTTAACATGTTTACCCCTATGTTTCCTTTAAACAGATGCTGCAGCAAATGAATGTTTAAACACGATCTTTTTCTCAGTGCAATTGCTTGATCATTGCATAGTGGCATAGTGAACTGGAAGCTCGGCTATTTATGTTGCCATTCACTTTCTTGTCAGTTCCATGCCATAACTCACTGTGGCTGATCAGAACTGGAGAACATTAAAAAGCTGGAATATATATTACTAGCAATATAATCAGCAAAGGAGATTTAGAGATTCATGTTCCCTTATAAAATAAGTACTGCTTGTAAGGTAGTTCTCAGTGCACAGAGACATTAAAATCCATGCAATAGTGTAGATTGATACAACATTTCAGTTCCGTCTACTCTAAAAACATAAATATAAAAGTAAATTGATCCAAGGATTCTTCTAATTTGTACATCAGTGAAGATAAATATAAATCAAATCTATAACTAAGATCATGTTACACTTTCCAGTTATTAATGCTACTCTTTTAAAATTTATAGGCACTGGAACATCTGTAAAACAAGCACATATCCACATCAGATTTTAGATGAAGTTCTGTAAGAAATGTTTTGCTCCTTGAGTCATAGCTTTAGCTATTATAGCAAAGATTCCCAGTGTCTCATTTTACTAATCAGAAGTGGAGAGCTGTGGTGCTCCAGATGTTATTGGTCTGCAACTTTCTTCAACCCCAGCCAACACGGTTAATTGTCATGAATGATGGGAGCTTTATTTCAGAATCTGGAGAGTTACAGGTTTCTCACTATCTACCAAAATCAAATGAAGTATTTAAACCATATGTGGCACCACAAAGGTGATGCAAGTGGAAATGCTTGACCTGTTCTAGATTCTGGGAAGAAATTAAAGTAAAGAAATTACTATCTGAACCTTCAAATAGCAGAAAAGATAAGCTAGTCTGAGCAAAATAATACTGGGAGACTTAGGACTTAGCTGCATGAGGGAGGCAAATCAGCATTGAAGCTGGACCATCATCTTTGCTTTCAGTCTATATTGCATAAGCCTGTGTGCATCCCACTGCCAATTTGCCCTCCCTGTGCAATTAATGTTGTGCTATTGATGGGTAAAACCATCATCTACCTTGTGCAATGGGTCTGTTCCACTACTGTACCAGCTTGCAATAGAAAAGTGATTTCAGGAGCAGGATCCTGTTCCTCTCCCACTCCTCCCTCTCTATTTTCAACCTGTCGGTTCTATGCTTATTTATTATTTTACCATTATATTTGCCTTTTTGTTATTAATTGTTGAAACTGTGAAATTGCTCCCATAATAATAATAATAATAAGCAGCAGAAGTTCATGAAGGCGTCATTATAGAGAGTATGGAGAAATACAATCGTGGGACAATAGATTGGCATGAATGAAGAGATATGCAATATTGAAAGTTCTCATTCCAGAATGTATCTGCTATCTATGATAGTGTGCCTACTGTGCCTGTAGTGCCTGTGGGTTACTACAGGAGATAAAGCCCACATTCAACAAAATTAGAAACTATACAGCTAAGAACTGAGAGACAAACCATTACTTTGCTTCTTAGCTTAATCAAAAGGCAAAGGACGTGGGAACTGATGTTTCGCAATTGCCTGTCTGCTTCCTAATGGGAGTAAAGTTTATTTATACCTTGAAGATGCAATCTTCAATAATGAAATAAGATCTTACTCTATTAAAGGAAATGCAGATCATTATAAATGGCAATTTCATGCACATCCTTGGCTTTATGCAGTGTATCGCAGAGATTTTTTTAAGTACACTTGGCATCAAACTCTTGAAAAGGCAAGATGATAAATTTAATGGAGCAAAACATGTTTCTGAAAGAATGTATTGTCTTCATGGGTGTCTTTGAATTGTATGGGCTCAGGAACATAAAGACAGAAGAAGAAAAATGAGGAAAACCCAGGATGTAAACAGCAATGTCATCACATTTCTATTATTTTGAATTTTTCACTGATTGGGGTTTTTGAATTGGTTGGTCATGTTTTTGGAAAATTGATGCAGCGAGATCTGCATCATTCTTCTCTGTTTTATTATATTTTATTTTTTAGCAAGGAGGAGACCTTAATTGTCTTCTGAAATAAAGCCATATAGAAATCCATGAAAACTTCAGGTTTTTGTCAAACATTCACTTCTATAATTTGATGCATGCATAGGGGCTCCAGAACTTTGGATCACCAGCTATGACACCCAGACCTATGTACAGTTGCTCAGTAGAAAAGGTCTCAATAAGATTAACTAGTCTCTTTTTGAAAAACGGATTCACTTGTTAAGAGCAAAACACCAGTCCTACTTTATCTAATTCAAATGCTATTACCGGTTAGAACAGACTCACTAAATCAAATGCTGATTGATAACTCAATGTTTGCATAAAATCCACTGCTGAATGGATCTACCCTGAGTGGTACTAGCAATTGAATTTGGAGTGTGCAAGCACAGCTGTTTGGTATTCCAGCCAATGGAAGACAGCCATCAAGACCCAGGGATATTGCCAGCAGGATGCTACCAGGGAAAGTAGACGTTTCTGTTATCTGTCTCTAGTGACCCTCTTGGGATATGGAAGGATCACCACATCTTGCATCTAGAAATGGTTCTAGAATCCAGATGGGCACTGGCAGTTCATATCTCCCTTCCCTCCCAACCCAAGTAGCATTCCTAGGACTTCAAAGTGTTAATGGGTGGGGTGTTATAAACATTAAGTAAATGGATATTGACTAGCTCCTTGTGCAATATTTTAGAAAAGATCTATGCGCACATATCTCAATGTTAAACAATCTGTGTCACCAACAGGCTTCCTGCTCCTGTGTGTATTAGAAACAATGCAAAAATCTAACCAATACATATACATACATCATTACATGGTTAAGAATGTACTCAATATAATTATCTTCAGTCATTATCATAACAAAGGGAACTTTTCAAAATCTAGGTCAACTAATAACCAAACAAAAACAAAAGCACCCCAAAGACTATGTTCATCCCTGACACTTTGCCTATTAGCTAGAAGTTTGACAAAGTTTGTGTAGTTGGTGATATTAGATCTAATTTATCTTGTTAGATCTTTTCCCCCAATCACATTTGCAAATGAGAAACTGCATTAAGTGAGTTACTTAGATGAAGAAACGAGACTTCCCCAAAGAAATTTCCCTTGATGTATATAATTAAGTGCCTTGTTAAAGTCAACTCTAGTGATTCTTTCCTGTTAAAACAATATTTTCTGCTAATTTATTCTAATTAAGCAATATGTCACAAGGTCACTTGTCTAGCTGTTCATCTTTCTTTGAACTTCTTTCTTAAAGCTAAATATCAAGTGGCATAAATAGGATGTTGCTGGAGTACAAGAAGTACAGACATTACTCCCCATTAGGAAGATTCCCTTACTGCAACATCTCACCCTGCCAGACTCATTTTAGGGAACAATTCTCTTAACTGCATGAACTCAGAACATTTTTTTACTACCAAGAGAACTGTAGGGATATTTGGTATCTGTATTATGTAGAGTGCAGCAGGACTATTGCAATAAATGTTTGTGGTAGAAAGAGGAGAAATAACTCCAGATACTATTTAGAGGTATAAAATAGGCACTTATTGTCTTGGGGAAACAATTTTAGAATAGTAAAAGAGAATGAAGAAGACGTTGATCTAAATAGGGCTACAAGTTCATAATAACTGGTTTTTACATCTGGGTGTAATCTAGTATTCATTGCTGGGGCTGGAGAACCATGGCTCATCCTTTTATGCCAAAGAAAAAATCCCAAAGAGATTAACTCCTTGTGATATGATGAAAGTAAGATCTGCAGATAAAGAGGAAGAAAATGGTGGAATACATAGATCAAATAAAGATTTAGAGAAGCAAAAAAAACCAGAGACCAAAACATTTTTGTACTTCTCTTTCCCACTAGTCACTTTATACAGGTGCTTATGCCTCTTTGCTCTTAATAAGAACTTACGGCAGGGGTGCTCATTAGGTAGCTTGGGAGCTACTAGTAGATCTTCGGCCCTCTTCCAGGTGATCTTCGGGCCTCACCAGCCGGATTGGGGCGCTCCTGCCATGCGCGCACACACCCTGCATTCACGCGTGCTCCTGCTGCTGGCTTCCGCTCTTGCGGTGCTTCTTTCGCCTGCGGGGCATTGCAGGAAGAAGGAAGCACGAGGCGGGGCCTCTGGAGGGAGTGCTCTGCCTCTTTCTCATCCAGAAGCAGCTGTGCAGCCTCCGTTGCTGGTGAGACAGGCAGGGTGGAGCGGTCCCTCTGGATGCCCCGCCTCGTGCTTTCTCCTTCCTGCAATGCTTCGCAGACGGAAGAAGCGCTGTGTGGGCAGAAAACAGCAGCAGGAGCACGAGCGGCGGCAAGAGCACGCGGCGGTGGGGGCAGGTAGATCTTTTGGACTTGGTTGCTTTAAGAGTAGCTCGCATGCTGAAAAAGTGTGAGCACCCCTGACTTACGGTGTATATACATTGGAGTATTAATGCAGTTTGAGTCCACTTTAACTGCCATGGCTCAATGCATTTGCTCCTGGCATTTGTAGTTTGCTGCGGCAGCAGCACTCTTTGGCAAAGAAGGCTAGAAACCTTCCAAACCCACAGCTCCTAAAATGCCGTAGCATTGAGCCATGGTAGTTAAAGTGGTGTCAAACTGCATGGTCTATAAAAGTTTGTGGTTCCTCATCAAGAGGTTTTACAGAAGTTCCTTGATATTTTTAAAAGAATTAGGGAGTCACCTCTGGGCAAAACATTTCGCCCTGGCATCACCAGCATAATATCTGCATTTCAAATTAATTATATGTGAATTATACTTAACAGTTCTTTAGAAATGACAAAAGCTGTCTTTTGCTTTTGGAGCCCATCTAACTCAATATTGTCTGCACTAATGGGTGGCATTTCTCTAGGCTAACAAATTGATATCTTTCCAAAACCAACCTGAACCTCAGATTATTATTTTTTGCATCTGCAGTTTGTTATTTCTTTAAGGGACATATTTGAAATTTTAATAGTTTTCTCCAGTCCTACATACAGCACTTGTTTCACAAGAAACAAATGTATTTCATCCATGTCCTTGCTTTCCAAATGATGGTATGAAAATGACTGGGCCTTTAACTAATCAGCTAGTTCAGGGCTGTCCAACTGGCGGCCCGTGGGCCATATATGCCCCCCAGCCCCTTCCCCATGCCCCCCTACCCTCCTGCAAGATATCTGCTTTTTAAGATTTTTTTTAAAAAAAATAATTATTATTATTTTGAATATTTTTTGAATATTTTTATTTATTTATTTATTGCGATGGGGGGTGAGGGGCGGGGCAGGACAGGGAGGAGGAGCAGGCTCCCTTCCTCCTCCTCCTTCCTCCCTCCCTCCTTCTCTCTCTCTTTCCCCCTTTCATTCCTTTCCCCTTCCACCACCTGAACAAAGAGGGAAAGAGAGAGAGAGAGTGCACCGAGTGAGAGGGGGTGTGGCCAGAGCAAAAAGGGGCGGGGCCGAGTTCGGAGCACGCAGGGGGGGTGCTCATCCATTCCCTTTCCGGCTTCCTCCTCTTCTGAAGATTCGTGCCAAATAGAAGAGCCGTTAGAAAATATGGAAAAATGGCTCGACAAATTTGAGGAATTCGGTCTGGTGATGGGATTCAAAATAAACAAAGAGAAAACAAAAATATTATCCAAAAACATAGGGAAAGGAGAGAAAGATGAAATAGAAAAGAGATACGGAATAAAAGTAGTCGCTAAAATCAAATACCTAGGAATAACCATAACTATGAATTACATGGATTTAATCAAAAACAACTATGAGAGGACATGGCTTGAACTGAAAGGCAAATTAAATAAGTGGAAACACCTCAATCTGTCACTATTAGGAAGAATCTATATATATATAAAAGGGAAGTGGTCGTGCAACGGGGCAAGTGCACGCCAAAACTACATTCCCCACACACACAACAAAACCCAGGGCCACTCATCCCCACCCCGAGGTACATCACCCACCCACTAAAACACCCCAAAAAACAACAGAACACCCCCATAACATCCCCCGAAAAAAAACATTACTACGCATGCGTAAAAACCCCTGACACACAAAATGGCCGCCGAAAAAACATCACAATACCGAGCATACACTCCAGGACCCGGCCCCGTGCCACCGCCACTGAGCACACCTCCTCCACTACCTTCACAGCCTCCTTCACCGCCTACACGCAGCTCCCGCACCCCACAAGCACGGCCGCCGCCATGCCCACCTCCTCCGCCGCTTCCACGCCGCTTCCCGCACAAAAAGCCGCAACACCCACTTCGTGGGAGGAGGCCGGCACGGTGCCGCCCGCATGACCCACCAGCAGGAGAGGCACAGAAACGGCGAATGAAAACGGCGTGCCCACAGAACTACAAATCCCAGAAGGCTCCGCGCGGCTCACTCGGAGGAAGGGCGGAGACAGGACCGGAAATAGGCCAGAGTAGCCGCGCGGAGCCTTCTGGGAGGCGGGGACGAGGGGTGAGCCTCCATTACCCTGCCGGCGACGGCGCCGTGCCCAGCTTTTCCGCCCCCTTATCGCTCTCTTCCGCCCCCTCTCTACCGCTGGATCCGCGGGAGGCGGCAGCGGAGGGCGGATCGCCGAACTCCGGCCCTGCCTCCCCATGCGTGCCAGGGCGGGAGGCAGGGCCGGAGACCGGTGATCCGCCCTCCGCCGTGTCCCCCGCGGTTGCAGCGACCGCGCCTGAAAGAAGGTAAGCTCCCGGGCTTACCTTCTTTCAGGTGCAGCCGCGCTACAACCGCGGGGGCACGGGCGGAGGGCGGATCGCCGGTCCCGGCCCTGCCTCCCCATGCGCGCCAGGGCGGGAGGCAGGGCCGGAGATTGGCGATCCACCCTCCGCCGCCGCCCCCCCCCATCCAGCGACCGAGCCTCAAAGAAGGTAAGCTCCCGGGCGGGAGACAGGGCGAGAGAGAGGGACTGAGACAGACAGAGGGGGAGGCCTAAGACAGAGAGAGAGGGGGGGAGGAAAGATAAGGGGGGAATCAGAGAGAGAGAGAGATGGGGGGGAGAGAGAGGGGAGAGTGAGAGAGAGAGACGGGGAAGCCAGAGAGAAAAGGGGGAAATCAGACAGAGAGGGTGGGGGAAAAGATAGGAGGGAAGTGTACATACACAGACAAATACATACACACACACACACACAAACGTACGCGCACACATGCATACACATACACACACCAATACATACAAACACACATACACGTACATACACAAACACATATACATACACAGACACACACACATGCGTACACAGACACATACAGACACACACAGAGACACACAAACATACATACACATACACACACACACACAAACACATACATACACACACAAAACACATCGTCACAACATTACCAACCCTTACATACCCACACTTCCTCACATCTCCTAAATAGGGCACAGCAACGCGTGCCGGGTTCAGCTAGTTTCCTTAATAAAAATGAACTTATTACCGAAGATGATTTTCCTCTTCCAAAATATACCTATCATCTTTAATGGAAAGTTCTTCCACAATTGGAATAAAGAGGTAAGAAAGTTCATTTGGAATGGGAAAAAACCTAGAATAAATTGGACAATCATGACAGACAAAAGACAAAGAGGGGGCTTCGGGGTGCCAGACTTAAAAATATATTACGAGGCCTGCGCCCTTGATTGGGTGCTAGAATGGGCAAAACTAAGAAACTCAGCCCTACTTAACTTAGAGGGACATGATTTAAGAGTAGGGTGGCACTGCTACATGTGGTACAACAGGGCCAGCATTGAAAAAACTTCAACAACCATTATATTAGGAAAACCCTGCTAAAAATCTGGAATAAGCACAAGGGAAGACTTTGCGAGAAAACACCCCTCTGGATATCGCCCCAGGAAGCCTTCTATAGGAGACAGCAGGAGAAAAAAACTTGGCTAACATATAAAGTCCTGTTAAAAAGATCCCCAGAGGGCATGATTCTAAAAGATATGAATGAGTTGAAAGAGTTAGACAGCTCTATGAATTGGCTCCAATATTTCCAAATAAACGAGATATTCAAAAAAGATAAAAGCCAGGGGTTTGGAGAGACAAACACTGACTGGAACAACCTTATGCAAAAAAAAAAACTAAGAGAATCACATTCTTGTATAATAAACTATTGGAATGGCAGACGGAGGAGGAAAGAGTCAAGTCATGCATGATTCAGTGGGCCCAAGACATCGGCCACACAATCCCCCTAAACCTCTGGGAAAAAATGTGGAACAAACACTGTAAATACACGTACGCATACGACCTGAAAGAAAATGCAATGAAGATGTTCCACCGGTGGTATTTAACACCGGCAAAATTGGCCAAATATAAGGAGGGTAGTAGCAACAAATGCTGGAAATGTAGAAAGGAAATTGGGTGTTTTTTTCACATGTGGTGGAACTGTCACAAAGCGAGGAAATTCTGGAAAGGGATTCACAGGGAGATAAAAAATATGCTGGAATTTGATCTAGAGTTCAAACCTGAATTTATGTTACTAGGCTTAATTGACTATGAACTAGAAGAAAATAAAGAAAAAACTCTTTGTATATTGTATAACAGCTGCGAGGATGACGTATGCGAAGAGATGGAAGGACAATTATATCCCGGGGTTAGCTGATTGGAGAAAGAAACTCATGGATATAAGGAACATGGACTCACTCTCGTTTGCCTTATCAGAGGAGAGACATAGAATAAAGACGGACTGGTCTCCCATAATAACTTATATGGACAACTCTAAACCGAAATGGACATCGATCCATAATTACTATACTTGATTGTATATGTATAAATAATTGTATATCCCACCTGGTCCACTCAGAGGAGGTTCGATTAGGTGAAATAAGACAATACGTAATTTCATTGTGCATATATTTCTTTTCGTTGAGATAATTATTGGACATACAACCAGGGGAATTAGAGAGAGTAGGAAGTACTCATTGTCCATTTTCTTTTGTCCGTCGGGGTTCGTGCGGGGGGAGGGGAGAGGGGTTGGATGTTGTACTGTATTGTATTTCATGCAGCTCATGTTGCTGCGTCTGTGTCTTTTATCACTTTGCAAACCAATAAAAAGCATTATTTAAAAAAAGGATTCGTGCCAAGTTTGGTCCTGATCCATCATTGAGTCCACAGTGCTCTCTGGATGGAGGAGAACTACAACTCCCAAACTCAAGGTTCAGTACTTTCTGTTGTTCTCATGAGAGTTTAATCTGCCAAGTTTGATTCAACATGGCTGAGGAATGCTTTGATTGTGTTTTCCCTTATGGCAGAAGGAGGTAGGACTGGATGGCCCTTGGAGGTCTCCTATTCTAGGAACCCATTGTAATTATTATTATCATCATCATCATCATCATCAGAGGCTGAATGGTCATCTGTGAGGAATGCTTTGATTGTGTTTTCCCCTTATAGCAGAAGGAGGTAGGAGTGGATGGCCCTGGATGGCCCTTGGGGGTCTCCTACTCCAGGAACTGGTTGTTGTTGTTATTATTATTATTAGCAGAGGCAGAATGAATATTATGCCTTATCATTCAGGGTTATAGGCCTGTGTGGAAGGGCCCTGGCTTCTTATTTGACTTCCTTTCCACACATCTGAATAAAATCCCATGTTATTTGCTTTAAACCAGATTATATGAGTGTGGACTCCGATAATCCAGTTCAAAGCAGGTATTCTGGGTTATATGGCTGTGTGGAAGGGCCCTGAGTCCACACTGCAATATAATCCAGTTCAAAGCAGGGACTGGGACTTGCGACTGCGATTTTGGTGTTCATTTCTATCTCCAAGTCAAAGCCCCGGTGTCGTCCACAGACACCTCCAAGGTGGGGAGGGGGTGGAGCCGGGGAGGGGGCGGACCTGGGGGTGGAGCCGGGGAGGGGGCGGAGCCAGGGGCAGAGGCAGACCCTTCGGCCCCCCAGGTCATCAGTAACCGGAATTCCGGCCACAGGTCTGGTAGAAGTTGGACAGCCCTGTGCTAGTTTAAAGAAAAGACAGCTGTTGGAAATGATGCATGCATGCCAGCAAACCTACAGCCACATCAGTGTCATCTCCTGGTGCTCAGGAACCTGCAACCATGCCATAGTTGCTTCAAAGAATTTGGTCCAGACTGCTTGCAGCCTTAAGTAGAACTGGAAATACATGATTAATAAAGAAACAAAAAGCAAACATTTCCTGTAAGAAACACAAATTGTGATGAATTTATTTAATAGGAAATGGTAATTTGTAGCATAGAAAACTTAGCACTATCCAATAAATGTTCAGCACGTTGAAAAAAAAATTCTGCTAGCATATGTTTCCAATATGCTTAAAAACATACAAATTATGTACAGCTTATTTACTCGTATATCAACTGGGACCAGTAAATTATGCAGCAAAAATGATTTTGTCATGCTTACTGAAAACAATGCTAAGATTGTGACTGGTTCTACAGTGTAGAATTAATGCTGTCTGACATGACTTTCATGACTCAACACCTCTTTGCTCCCAACCCTGGGATTTGTAGTTAGGTGAGGCACCAACATTCTTTGGGAGAGAAGGCTCAAGACCTTGTAAGATTGCAACTCCCATGATTCCATAACATTGAACCATGGCAGTTAATATTGTGTTTGGAGTTGGTATCACCAGTACATAGCTCAATGCTAAGAAACCATGGGAATTGTAGTTTTACAAGATCACCACCACATTACAACTGCCAGGATTCCATAGCATTGAGACAAGGCAATTAAAGTAGTGTCAAACTGTTTTAATTCAATAGTGTAGATGTATCCCAAGCAGTTTTCATGTAGATGTTAATCGGTATGGGGAAAAAGACTAGATCTTGAAGGACCTCACAAACTAATGGCTAGTTGAACAAAAGTCTATAGAGTGTGCCTCTCTAGGAAAGACTAAATCCACTGTAAAACATTGCCTCCTATTCCAATCCCAGGAAAGCAGGTCAGGACATCGGGGTCAATTATATTGAAAACCACTGAGATATCAAACAGATCCAACAGAGTCCTCGTGTCCAGTTCCCAGTTTAGATAATCAAACCTGTCTCTGTCCTATATCCAGGACTGAAATTTCAGATAGATCTGCTGAGTTGTTTGGTGTGTCATTTTGTTTGTTTTGTTTTTCCTGTGTATAAGCTGCAGACTGCCCTCCTTTCTTCCCTTCTATTTCTGATTGTAATAGTATGGAACAATTCATCCATGGAGTTGCAACTCCCCTACAACATTCATGTCAGATAAATCATGTTTGCAATTCAAACAACCACAGCAAGAATACGTTAAAAACATAATACATGTTGATAGAAAGTCAGAGAAGATGGGAATATAGGCATAGATCCAATGAAAAACTTTAGGCACACCCATGGGATGAGGTATCTCTAGAGACATTTTCTACAAATTGCATCTCACATCATACTCTCCCTTGTCAAGTTGGTTTCAAAGGTAATTTGCCATGTGTTATTGAATGGTGTTATTTCAGAAACACAATTCTCTGAGTGCACAAAATTAGGTTCACAATGCTTTGCATCCCAAGAATTATATTACCAACAGGCCAATCATCTGGCCCTATATATGAAATGGACTTTCCTTTGATCCATTAAACACACACACACACACATTGAGAGACCACTTAGTTTTATATGAATCCCAGGGTTCATCACATTTACCAGTTTTCATTTCCTTCTTTTCATTTCTATCATCACTCCATCATTGAGTGCTTAGATTTTTAGAAAGAAAAGGAGAAGAAAAGAAAGGAGGAGGAGGGAGCAGCAGTAATATAAACAACACGGCAACATCTGCATGGCTGCTGTAAATGAACAGCTAACTTCTAAACTCCTTTATTTTATTACAAATAATTATTATTATTGTAATATACTACATGGAAGTATTAATGTTTGGTGAGGAATGTAAAAAAGTGAAAGCTAGAGCACCATATGTTGTTAAGCTTCCTCTCCTCCATAATGTGCATATGCCACTGTAACAAAACCACTGCAGCATGCTATTGAGCTCTGAAAACAATCCCATAGAATGGGGTTAAATTCAGGATCCATTTATTCAGGACAGGGTCTGCCTCTACAGTTTTTGGCATGGGTTTGGGTGCAAGAAAATAAGCTCATGAAAATAAGACTTTGTTGACATGATTGGCTGCCTCTGTTATCTGAGGAGCACAAAGGGCCTTCTCCTCATGTTTTGGTCATTATTTTTAGTTATCATCTCTTTATGCGTTATCACATTATAGCTGAAAGAGTAGGCCAAAGGTATGCATCCCATCTGAAATCCTGTGGTCGCCTCTGGCAGAATTCTAGAACTTGTAGTTTAGTGAGATTCAGGACCTCTCTCTCTGATCATTTTAAAGGCCCCTCCCCTTTAATTTTGTGAGAGGCAGCCACAGGCTTCCAAATGGGATACTCTAGTGCAGTGTTTCTCAACCTGGGGGTCGGGACCCCCAGGGGGGTCGCGAGAGGGTTTCAGAGGGGTCGCCAAAGGCCATCAGAAAACATATATTTCTGATGGTCTGAGGAAGCCCTTTTGCAGAGAAGGTTGAAGGTCTCTCCGCTTGTCCTGTGATTGGCAGGCCTCCCAGCCAAGGGGAGGGCTGTTTCTGAGACTCCAAGCAGGGAGGGGAGAGCAGGCGTGCTTGGCGCATGGCAGCATGATGCGCATGTGTGGGTGAGGGAGAGTGTGAGAGGTGGGATGGAGGCTCACGCCAGCTAGTCCCTTCAAGGCATGCGGGTTCGGTATAGGAAGTTTGACCCATTCCTATCATTGGTGGGGTGCAAGGGGCTCTTTGATTGTAGGTGAACTATAAGTTCCAGCACTACAACTCCCCAAACTCCACCAGTGTTCACATTTGGGTATATTGAGGATTTGTGTCAAGTGTGGTCCAGATCCATCCTTGTTGAGTCTATAGTGCTCTCTGGATGTAGGTGAACTACAACTCCCAAACTCCAGGTCAATGCCCACCAAACCCTTCCAGTATTTGCTGTTGGTCATGGGAATTTTGAGTGCCAAGTTCGTTTCAATTCCATTGTTGGTGAGTTCAGAATGCTCTTTGATTGTAGGTGAACTATAAATCCCAGAAACTACAACTTCCAAATGACAAAATCACCCCCCACTCCACACACAAATTCAGTTATGAAGTAGCAATGAAAATAATGTTATGGTTAGGGGTCATCACAACATGACGAACTGTATTAAGGGGTCGCAGCATGAGGAAGGTTGAGAAGCACTGCTCTAGTGTGATACTGGCCTAGTAATTCACCATTGAATTTGCTAAAGAGCAAAGTCCTTATCCTTCATGATCTTCAAGGCATTCAGAGTACATGGCTGGGAATAGGCTTGATGTAGTCAGCTACTTTGCCTCATCAAAACTTGGTGCTGTGAGAGGAATTTCTGGTGTCTAGACCTTGTCCATAGAAAGGTAAATAGACCTGAAATGGATAGGTGAAACTTCCTTTCATACTCTACCATAGTTTTTCAGTGCCCAAAGCTCTACAAGGCTGATGGTGTGCTTTTATCTGAAGTGGATAACATGTTGTTCCTTAGCAACCTGCAACAAGGGATGAGAGCCATATTCTGGTCTGGTGGGGTAAAGTGACTAAACAGACACTTGTTCTTTGTGTAGTGGATGAAGGTAAAGTAAGAGCTATAGTGAAAACGTTTTGCTGAAGAACAATGTTCTGGAACTGCTTCTTTAGATCCTGCGACCAGGGATGGGAGTGGGGAAGCAGACTCCCTTTGGGGTGGAAATAGGGGCTTTGCCCTCAGTTTAAACCCTGTGACCAGAGGATGTATGTGCCTTGAGCCTGACTTCCAGAAGATGCTCGGACGGGGAATAACCCAGTTATTGGATTGTCCTTGGGTCACTTGTGGTGCACTCTGGGAACTCTGAGGAGGAAGTCAAGGAGGACCCTTGGGCTCACATGACTCTGCACTTAGTTGCTCTCACTCTCTTGCTCATTTCCAGGTTTAACACGGTTTGAATAGGTATTTGATTAAATCATTCACCCTTTTTGAACCCAATTCTCTATTTGGTCTTATTATTTCATGGTCAGTGAAAGATTTACAAAATACTAATGAGCTCTTAAAACAACCCTATAGCATGGGATCTGCTGAAATTAATCCCATCAGATATAAATAGTAGGTGCTTCCAGGTTTAAAAGTGATGAAGAACTGCAAATACCGAATCCTTTACTTTCTTCCTCATCTTATGTATACAGAAGGAACAGATGCTGTGTGACTGCCAGACAAAGGCATGCTAATATTTTACAGTCCAGTTCTCACTTAAAACAAGGCATTTTTATACCTCTCTGACTTCCAACAGATTATGATGATAATGTATATATCCCCTACCCATCCTCTCCAATCCGCTTTTTCTCTGAAGGCCTTTGTGTAAGGGAAAATATACAAGAAAAAGTACAAGACATGGGAATCAGGCTTAACAGCCTCACAAATTTCCATGAGACTTTTAGTGCCAAGATTATTGCAGAATGGAAGCATAATGGAGGAGGGCAGAGGAGAAAGGGAGATCAAAAAGAAGGGAATACACTAAATAAACCCAGAAGCTGATTGGTGCAGCTGCTTCCTTGACTGCAAAAACAATAAAGCACAATTCAGTACTTTTTGAGTAAAGTAACTTTCTGTATGAACAAAGTGGGTCGAGCTGTTAAATCTGTGAGAATGGCAATTGTTTCCTAGAAATTATATTGTTGCTGCTGCTGCTGTGTGCCTTCAAGTGATTTCCAACTTAAGACAGTCCTAAGGTGAACCAACCTATCACAGAGTTTTATTTGCAAGATTTGTTCAAAGGGAGTTTGACTTCATCTTCCTCTGAGGCTGGGAATATAATTTGCCCAAGATCACCCAGTGAGTTTCCATTCCCAGCAGGGATTGAAACACTGGTCTCCAGATCTGGAGCCCAATGTTCAAACAACTGCAGTGTGCCAATTTTACTTCTGAAGGGCTTTTTTCTGCCTTTTGAAGCAATTTGCTTTCACAAGTAATCTGGGCATCCTACAAAACAATTCAGTGAATCTGCTTAAGGCTAGGAAGTCAACTGTACATTTGAAATCTGCACACAATTGCCAGATGGCCTTTGGACAGTTTACAAATATATTTACAAAGGTTTTATAGAGAAAACAAGACCTGGGGCAACCAAAATGCTATTTTCCATTTTCCCCACTTTTGCTTACATTATAACTTTTTTTTTTTTAAAAAAAAAAGAAAGTTAAGTTTGACAGAAATATGGCAATTGAAGAAGGGGTAGAATGCCACAGGACTAGTTTCAAACTGGCATTGAAGGGAGTAAATGGGTTATCTAACTTGAGAAGAAATAACTGAGTATGAATAAAAAGACTCCCTTTTCTCAAAAAAGCAATCACAATCTTAATAGAATACCTATTATTCACTGAGGTTTCTGCTTCTACATTGCCATATAAAATCCACATTATCTGCTTTGAACAGGATTATATGAAAGTGTAGACTCGTATAATACAGTTTAAAGCAGATAAACTGAACTATATGGCAGGGTAGAAAAGGCCTGGGCATTCCTTATCCAAAATTCCAAAATCCAAAAATTGTTCATTTGAGTTTCTGGGATAGTGTCCCCTTCCTTTCTGATGGTTCAATGTATACATTTCATGAACAAAAAATCATATAAAATTACCTGCAAGATAGGGCTTTCCTCCCCACGAAGTGAGGGAGGAGAGAAATTTGCCTCCCCCACTGAAAGAGAAGTGATGGTTCCTTCCTAGAACCATCTAGACCAGGGGGTGTGGCCAGGGCTTGACTGGCCCGCCCCCTGTATCTTCATTCTGACCTGAGGTTCAGAGGGAGAAGGACGTCTCCCTGGAACTCTCTTCTTGAAGAAGCAAGGTCTGCATTGGGCCCAGGCCCTTTGGCTCCCTGTTGAGGGAGTGGTTTTGTTGTTGTTGTTGTTTTTTCTTCTTTTTTCCTTGCTGCCTTTGGCGTGGGGGATACGCATTTTAAAGTGTGTGTGTGTGTATATATATGATGTGTATATACATATGCATATACATGTATATGTGTGTTTATTTGTGTGTATGTGTATATATCATGCGTCTGGGGCTTTTGCCTATTATGCTATCCCCCCATTCAGCCAATTTGTAAGGGGTTTTTTCTTGCTTACTCCGGGTACTTGCTTACTGGAATGGGGTGGCTCTGCCCTGCAGGCACCATTTTGGGGCTTGCCCCAGGCCTCGCTGCAGCCATGAGGGGGCTACAAAATGGCGGCCCCCATATCAGCCTCATGGCCAGCAGCCATTTTCCAATGCATTATACCAGTGTACAGTTGTCTGTATTTATTCTTTCACCTGGGTCATTTTAAATATCAACTTGAGGAGTGAGCTCCTGACCCTTGGTATAGCTTACAGTTGACCTATGTCTGACAACATTAGCAATTGAGTTACTAATTTCAAGCAGTGTATTTATCATTTCACTTGTGTCATTTTCAATTTCAACTTGAGTGAGCTCCAGACCCTTGATATAGCTTACTGTTGACCTATGCCCGTCAACATTAGCAATTGAGTTACTAATTTCAAGCAATGTATTTATCATTTCACCTAGGTCATTTTAAATTTCAACTTGAGCAGTGAGCTCCTGACCCTTGGTATGGCTTACTGTTGACCTATGCCTGTCAACATTAGCAATTGAGTTACTAATTTCAAGCAATATATTTATCCTTCCACCTGGGTCATTTTAAATTCCAACTTGAGTGAGCTCCCGACCCTTGGTATAGCTTACCATTGACACGTCTGTCAGCATTAGCAATTGCGTTACTAATTTCAAGCAATGTATTTATCCTTTCACCTGGGTCATTTTAAATTTCAACTTGATTTTTAAATTTCAACTTCAGGATTGAGTTCTCGACCTTTGGTATAGCTTACTGTTGACCTATGTCTGTCAACATTAGTAATTGAGTTACTAATTTCAAGCAATGTATTTATCATTTCAACTGGGTCATTTTCAACTTCAACATGAGGAGTGAGCTCCCGACCCTTGGTATAGCTTACTGTTCACCTATGCTTGGCAACATTAGCAATTGTGTTACTAATTTCAGGCAAAGTATTTATCATTTCACCTGGGTCATTTTCAATTTCAACTTGAGGAGTGAGCTCCCGACCCTTGATATAGCTTACTGTTGACCTATGCCTGACAACATTAGCAATTCGGTTACTAATTTCAAGCAATGTATTTATCCTTTCACCTGGGTCATTTTCAATTTCAACTTGAAGAGTGAGCTTACTGCTGACCTATGCCTGACAACATTAGCAATTGAGTTACTAATTTCAAGATATGTATTTATCATTTCACCTGGCTCATTTTAATTTTCAACTTGAGGAGTGAGCTCCCGACCTTTGCTATAGCTTACTGTTGACCTATGTCTGTCAACATTAACAATTGAGTTACTAATTTCAAGCAATGTATTTATCATTTCACCTGGGTGATTTTCAATTTCAACTTGAGGAGTGAGCTCCTGACCCTTGGTATAGCTTACCGTTGACCTATGCATGCAGCTTGAGGGCCGACAGTGGCCATACAGTCCAAAACTTTAAGAAGGGCCAGTCTTTTTGGCAAGCGGCCCGGCAATTTCAGCTCCAGCGTCAACGGCCAATGTACTGGTAATTTGCATCTCGGGGGGCAGGCACAAGATGTAGTTATAGATTTCAACATTCCTGCACCATTTGTCTGGGATCTCATCCCAGCACAAGGCCCACACATGCCAAGGCTGGCACCAAACCTAAAATCAATTATAGAGATGGAGACAATAGTACAACAAAAAATTGACAAGGAGGTTAATGAGGGACGGGTTCTGGGTCCTTTCCCATCACCGCCCACGCCTCAGTTTAGGGTTTCTCCATTAGGCATAGTGCCCAAAAAAGCCGAAGGAGAGTTCCGCCTCATTCATCATTTGTCTTATCCCAGAGGCAGATCGGTAAATGACGCAATACCCGAAGAACTATGCTCTGTTCAGTACACATCGTTTGATAGGGCAGTGAGCATTGTTAAGAGATTTGGGACGGGTGCTGAATTGGCAAAATGCGATATTAAATCCGACTTTAGGTTGCTCCCAGTGCACCCTCTAGATTTTGAGCTATTGGGTTTTCACTTTCAGGGTTCATATTATATGGACTGGGCTTTGCCTATGGGATGCTCCGTATCGTGTGCAGCCTTTGAGACTTTCAGCACTTTCCTTGAGTGGGCTATTAAGAGGAAATCTGGCAAAGCAGGTGTTGTGCACTATCTCGCTGACTTTCTGTTCATCGAGAAGTGTTGGACTAGTAACTGCCTTTCGCTGTTACAGTCCTTTCAACAACTCACCGCAGAAAGGGGCATCCCACTAGCCAAAGAGAAAACCGAAGGCCCACAGCAAGTGATAACTTTCCTGGGGGTTGAACTTGACACCGTTCATCAATTTTCCCGGTTGCCCCCTAATAAGGTGGCAGACCTGAGTCATAGGGTTCAGCAATTTATGGCCCTTAAAAAAGCAACCTTGAGGGAGTTTCAAACATTAATTAGCCATTTAAATTTCGCATGCAAGGTTGTAGCGCCGGGAAGGGCCTTTTTACGCAAATTGTGTGATGCCATTTCCGGGATAGCCTTGCCCCATCACCACATTCGGGTGACCCGTTCCATGAAATCAGATCTTGAAATTTGGCTTAAATTTCTGTCCAAATTTAATGGTGTTTCCTTTTGGCGCCAAGAGCTAATGCTGCAGGATGCCCTAAAGGTTGCATCTGATGCATCTGGCTCAATAGGTTTTGGTGTGTATTTCAATGGGCACTGGTGTGCTCAGGTTTGGCCCCAACAGTGGCATGCGTCTGGCATAACATCTGATTTGACTTTCCTAGAGTTCTTCCCCATCATAGTGGCTGTTACACTATGGGTGGATAGTTTTGCAAATTCAATTGTGTACTTTTGGTGCGACAATATGGCCACAGTGCAAGTAATTAACACACTTACTTCCAAATCATGAAGGGTTATGGCCGCCTTTCGTCATTTCACACGTCACTGTTTAAATCATAACATTATGTTCCGTGCATTTCACATCGCTGGCTTAGATAACTCATTGGCCGACGCTCTGTCTCGTATGCAGATGGAGCGGTTTTGGCAGTTAGCACCCAGCGCAGACGCCCGGCCGGAGCACATGCCAGACCATCTTTGGCTGGTTGGAGTGAAGAGGTGACCTCAGGTATGGCACATGCACTTGCACCCAGCTCTAGGAAGTCTTATATGAAGTGTGTGCAGGAATTTTCAGAGTTTAGGCAGTGTTATGTTTGCCTAATGTTTTCCCTGTCCCTTACAAGCATTTGGCACAATTCTGTGTTTACTCCAGGAGACGGGGCCTAGCCCCTCATACAATTCGAGTAAAATTGGCAGCCTTGGCTTATTGGTTGAAGGCACAAGGCCTTCCTGATGGGACCAATGATTTTCGACTACACAAATTGATGGCAGGGTGGTCGAACCAATATAGGCGGCCCAAGGATGACAGGGAACCTCTGACTCCTGATATTCTAAAGGGTTTGCACCACACCTGGCCAAGGTTGGGCTCTTCAGAGTACAAAAGATCTCTATTTCATTCAACGGTGCTCACAGCCTTCTTTGGGGTGCTTAGAATAAGTGAATTGTTAGCGAAATCAAAGACAGACATGACACATTGTGCCCTGCTCTCATCAGATGTGACTTTGACACAGGACACTTTGCAAATTTGCATTAGAACATCCAAAACTGACCAACGAGGCAAAGGCTGTGTTATCAATTTATTGGGATGTAGCGATGTTGACTTGTGCCCTGTAAGGGCCACATCTCAATACCTGGCTGTTCGACCATCCAAGCCTGGGTATTTGTTTTGTCATCAGGACGGCACGCCGTTAACAAAATTTCAATTTTGGACAGTCACGGCTAAGGCGTTAAAGCTTATAGGGCTGGCACACCACAAATTTGGTACCCACTCTTTTCGCATCGGTGCGGCATCAACTGCGTTTGAGTTGGGATACGGTGTTGATACAATTAAGTTCCTGGGCAGATGGAAGTTCAATGCTTATAAGGGTTATGTTCGTTCACAGTTGAGTTAATTATGTTGTGTTGTTTCAGATCAATCACTGCCGGTGCATAGGCGGAGCGTCTTGGTATGTGGTCATAGCTACATCCACTGGGCAGGGCGGCATGCTCAGAAGACTTCCTATGGCCGACATCTGGGCCTTTCCTCCATCGCTGCTGTCGAGTGGAGAGGAAAAGGAGGCATGTCTTGGGACGGTTTGATCCCATTTCTGTTCGGCGTCAAGGGTTCGCAGCCTCTTGACGTATTGGTCATCCATCTCAGTGGAAATGACCTGGGTCTCCTAGCAGGTAGGCCGCTCTACCAACAGGCTAGAGGAGACATTTTCAAAATTTGGCGGAATTGGCCGCATGTTCATGTTATCTGGTCGGCCATCATACCACGGCTCAGATGGGCTGGTGGTGGTGACATTTGTCGACTTGAGTGAGCCAGGAAACGTATGAACCATGCCAAGTGAGCTTTTTTGTCGCGTGGCAATGGTTCATACATTGCACACAACAACATCTCACACAAGCAGTTGCATTTGTACCGGTCAGATGGCATCCATCTTTCCGACGCAGGTATTGATTTGTTCCTATCCAATTTACATACTGGGATTAGGCTAGCGATCGAGAGTTTGGTGGGGAATGGGTACTAGGTAGACACCTGCCCCCATTGGTGGCGGAAAATAGAGAGAAATATACAAAGTTGTCTTCACACAAGGCCTCCACAGTTTAGGAGGGGGGGTCATTTGTTTAAACACTCACTCGAAAGTTAGATTCGGTGAGGCAAGACTTGATGGCACACAAATGACAGAGTCTGATAGCGACATCTTTCGAATAGACTTCTGTCCATTCTACTTAACAGTTGTCCGATTTTTGGATATAGGAAAATAGGCTTTTCACCACAGTTAGCCGAGGGGTATAGCCGGCTGGGATACCTCCTTGGCTTTGTCACCAGGTTCCTGATACCTAGTTTAGGTTAAGGCAAAATTAAATAGGTAACAATTTAAAATAAAAGTTGCCCAAAATTTGAACCCAACTTTACTTGTGTAGTCTCGTTATTTCGGGGGTGGGCAGGCAAATGTATGCAAAATGTATATAAAACATAAATGAATGTTGTGTTTAGACTTGGGTCCCATTTCCAAGATAGATCTCAAGATGCACATATGTGCAAATATAGGTATTCAAAAACCTTACATCCCAAATATTTCTGGTCCCAAGCATTTCAGAAGGGATGCTCAGCCGGTAGTGTAGATATCCTTAGTGTCATTTTAGGAGGAATTTAAAGTATTTGAATAAATCATTGTTCAGATTATTCTGTTTTCTGTTTGCCTTTTTGAAGACCACACAACACTAGGATTGCTGATCGAATCTTGCTTTTATAAATATTCTACCCTATTTTTGCACCGAATATAACATTGCTAAACCTCTCTCTAGCCATATCTTGTGTTATATTTCTAAAACAAATAGACATGGCATTGAATGAAATTATATCTCTGTCTGTCTATTTTTCTCATTCAACCATCTTATAACCATGAACTTAAAGCATTTGGGAATGTGGTGGGAGATTTTTATTTCACTTCAATTAACTTCACTCTTTCCACTTCTGTGGGTTTAACTTCAGTTGGTTGAAAGCAACTTTTAAAAGTCTCCTATACATGGATAAGTTTCTCCAAGTAGGTCTGAAGCTGGTATATCAGCCAAAGTATAAAGATTGAAAGTTCTTTCTTTAATCTGCTTTTAAAATAAAGACAAAAGTGAAAAATTTCATTGAGTCACAGAATAGTAATTCAGTTCTTTGTGCCGACAATCAAAATGTCACAAAGTAATGAGTAAATGTTCAACTTCCCTAGAACACTTCATCAAAGTGTAAATGGAACAAAATGGTTTGCATCAATTTCATAGTGCTATTGACTCCGAGAAAGGGCCTACAGGAAGATGTCTATAGACAGAGATCACAACTCTTTAGCATGAAATTGTACTACTTATTATTTCAAAAGCTAACAAACTAAAGAATAATACATTTTTGAGGAAATATTTTACCACTGACCCCTTTGCTTACATCAATATAAAAAGGAAGTACAAGGAGGCGATAGGGCCTTAGCAAGGAGAAGAAGAGGAAATGGATCTGCTTAATGCCTTCTTTGCCTCAGTCTTCTCACAAAAAGAAAGCCATCCTCAACCTCTGCAACATGGAGTGGATAAAGGAATATGTGAAATCCAAACCCAAATAAGGGGGGGGGGGGGGAATCATCCAGGAATACCTGGCTGCTCTAAACAAATTCAAGTCCACAGAGTCGGATCAACTACACACAAGAGTATTGAAGGAATTAGCAGAAGTCATTTTGGAACCTCTAGCAATCATCTTTGAGAGTTCTTGGAGAATGGGAAAGTCCCAGCAGATTGGAGGAGGGAAAATGTGGTCCCTATCTTCAGGAAGGGGGAAAAAGGGATGAGCCAAATAATGATCATCCGGTCAGCCTCACGTCGATACCAGGAAAGATTCTGGAAAAGATTGTTAAGGAAATGAATGCGGTAATCGCTAATAGTCAACATATATTTATCAAAAAAAGTCATGCCAGATTAATCTGATCTCTTTTTTCGATAGAGTTACAAGCTGGGTAGATGCAGGGAATGCCGTGGATGTAGCGTACCTGGATTTCAGTAAGGCCTTCAACAAAGTCCCCATAACCTTCTGGCAAACAAACTAGTCAAATGCGGGCTAGGCAATACTATGGTTAGTAGGCATGAGAAAAAAGTTATGAAAATTAAAAGAAATCGTAAGTGATTCGTATGTAATGAGACTTTCTAGTTTATACGCATCACGGCAGCTAACCAGGAAGTAGACTTTCTTTTACGGTCCTTGAGGCCAACAATTTGCGTAATGATCGTAATTAATTCTTAATTATTGTACTACTCACTTCTCCCTGTCTTGTCCCCCTCATTTCCTTCCCGCCTTCATTCATCTTCTTCTTTTTCCTGCATTTCTATGGGGAACTGGAAGTGACGCTGCTGCTAGGCATTCTGGAAAGTGTAGTCCTCCATGCTTCTCCTCCCTCTCCCCCCCCTCTGCTCTCTCTTCCTCGTGGCGGCGGTGGTTTGGGGTCTTGAGGAAGAGCGGGCTGACTCACTTCCTTCTGGGCGCCGCCTTGGTCGTCTTGGCCTTGGTGCTCTTGGCCGGCTTGGGCTTGGGTTTCGGGGTCTTGTCTTGTGCGGGGTCTCTCTGTCTTGCCCCACCGCACGGGCCAACTTCACACACACACACACACACACACACACACTTCTCCTCCTTTCTCTCCCTGCACTCTCTCACATGCTTCTCTGCCCCCTCCTCTTTCCTGGTGGCTTCTCCCCTCCCTTCTCTTCCCTGTTGCTCTGTCTTGCCCCATCGCACGGGCCAACTTCAGCCCTCCAGGTGTTTTGGACTTCAACTCACACCATTCCTCATAGCCTCAGGCCTCTTCCTTTTCCTCTCAGCCTGGGCAAACTTGGGCCCTCGCTCCCTCAGGATCGGGGTGAGAGAGAGGCAGCGAGGAGCGGGGGGGCTCCTCCTCCTTTTTGCTGCTTCCAAAAATAGAATACCCCCCCCTCCCTCCTTCCCTCCCTCCTTCCTATTTGGAGAGTCCCATCTAGAATTCAGTGTGATTTATTCAAGTTTTGGCCTACAACTCCCAGAAATCCCAGCCAATTTACCAGCTGTTAGGATTTCTGGGAGTTGTAGGCCAAAACCATCTGGAATGCGCATGCGCTGGCATATGAACTACTAACGAATTTCGTTAGTAGTTACGTTACATTTTAGAAATTTTTGGAAATTTTTTTGTAAGTCTATTACTAATCAAAAAAATCCCCCCCCCCATTAGATTTTTGATTTCCTATTTTTGGGTTCTAAACCATGCCTAATGGTTAGGTGGATCTGTAATTGGTTAAATCAGTGGTTCTCAAAACTTTTTTGGCCTACCGCTCCCTTTCCAGAAAAAAATTTGCTCACTGCCCCCCTAAAAATTAACTTTTTAAAAACAATTAATAGCAATTAAACGGAAAGATATATGTAGTAATGTTTCTATCTTTTTCATACAATATAGTAAAGAAAGGTGTAAATTAGAAGCATTCAAGTTTGATAGTATGAAACTATTTATTGAACTTTGAATAGAAAGGTAAATGGAAAAGGGGAGATGAAGTGCCCATTGGGTTCTCCATTATTGCTCCTGGCGCAGAAGAAGTGGGCTTTGTGCGGGAGGGGGGACCCTTCACCCCAACTCAGCCACCTTCATTCAGCAAAAAAGCTAAAACATTCAAAATCATCTTAATGAGAAGGATTAACCTGGAATGCTGCTACCAATCTAGTAATCCTCAGCTCTATTTTTAACAGCAGTAATCTCAAATCACCGCAATTGACTAATTGCAATCAGTTTCCTTTTTTTGGTTAATAAATTGGTTACCACACTGAATCCACATTCCACTAAATATGTTGAAGGGAATGCAATTAAGAACTTTTGAATTACAGCCTGTATTTCAGGACAAGCCATAGGGATCTCCTTTTACAGCCAGAATTGTTGGTAGCCACTTTTGAATTTAAATTTCAATTCATCATTTGTAGTTACTTCCATCAGTTCTTCTTGTAACTGTGGATATTCTTCTGTGTTTGCACTTGAAAAAGGATCCAAAATCCAACCAGGTAGCAGTGTGCGATTGCACATACCTCAATGCAAGCGAGAGAGTGTGCGGGAATGTTACCTTCTTCTAAGCAAGTATAAGTGAAATAACAGTTGCTACTACCCCCCCAAGATAATATTGGAAATCAACTGCTCCCACTGTACGATTATATTTGCCCAACACTCTGTAGGGGACATGATGGCCTTGATAGCTCATTGGCTGGAGGAAACCACCTGAGCGCAACCAGCCAATGATGGAAGGCTCCAGAGAAAGGGCGAAAGTGACATCCGACTCCCTTTCTGACAATGGCAGACAGAGCTTCGATATAGCGATGCCACTTCCGGGTAACTTTAATTCTTCGAATACTGTAAAAAAGTAACTTTTTTTCTGACACTTTCCAAAATTCTGTTATATTCTGACAAACCTACCCAGCCCTAACAGCCATGTATAAATACGTGAAAGGAAGTCACAGGGAGGAGGGAGCAAGCTTGTTTTCTGCTGCCATGGTGACTAGAATGCAGAGCAATGGCGTCAAACTACAGGAAAGGAGATTCCACCTGATGATTAGGAAGAACTTCCTTATTGTGAGAGCTGTTCAGCAGTGGAACTCTCTGCCCCCGAAGTGTGGTGGAGGCTCCTTCTATGGAGGCTTGTAAACAGAGGCTGGATGGTCATCTGTTGGATATGCTTTGAATGCCAATCAAGGCTTGCTCTTAGTGGGGATGAAAAAGATCTAGAGATGGTTTGTTGAAAGATATCACAGTAATTATATTCATTTTGGAGTTTCCTTCAAGGCATGGCTAAGGCAACTGCCTTGATCAGTGCCTCCATGCCAATGTTTCCCACTATCCCACTAATAACACTGACTAGTGAATCTGCAAAACTCCTATAAGTTGATGCTGCTGGATATTTTTGTTCTGGTTTCTGGGATAGTAGTAGGTATTCCCTTTCTGTTCCCTACAAGAATGCATCTGACATTAGTTAATGCCTATGCTACTGCTGTTCTAAAAGACAAAGAATCTGCAAAGAATCAAGATCTGTAGTATTGAGAAAGAGCTTTAGGAGTTTGGTAGGTACTGCAGAGGTTTCTGAAATGAATGAAAAAGTAGCAACTTCCCATTCAATAGCTTCTTTTAGGCTGCCCTGCTGCTTTGGGAGCTGGTTCAAATGCTTATTGATGGCAAGCTGGCTTTTTTACTTGAAAAACTTAATACTTAAAACTGGCCACATGTCATGATCTACTGCACAGACATCAATTGCAGCATAAAGAACTGGAAACAGTAGGAGGAGATGGACATGCAGCTGAAAGAGAAAAAAATTCAGATTCATACAGTGAAAAGGCACAATAATTGATTTGAAATGGCTCATTCCCCCTACTTTGACCTGCTCTCTAAAAATATATAGTGAGCATGTGGTGATAATACATATCTGTATGGGGAACTCGGCCTCATAAATAATAAAAAATAAAAAATATGGTTTCATTATGTTGAAAACACCAAGTTATTTATGCAACATAACACTATTTACAGAGTAAAGGTATCCATTAGTTTGTTTCCCTATTGTGACAATCACTGTGGGTGTGGAAGATTCCAATGAATGCCTACTAGGAAAATGGTCCTCACTCATTTCAACAAAGGAGGCAAATAAACATGAGCAAGAACCTGCCCAATTATATGGATGAAGTTCTGCAAATATATAGGACCTCATTGTGCTCTAAATATAGTTACTTTGGAGATACTATTTACTGACTATTTCATCCTTACATATGAGGACAGCGAGCCATTATAGTTTTTTATCTGTTCATTTAAAAAAAGGATATTTGGATGCCATATTCTCACAGTGTTCAAACATCTCAAAGTGTTGTAGAAGAATTATTCTGGGGTGAAAAATCCCACATGTTATTTCTTGGAATTGTACACAATTATTTTGTGAGCTCTATATTCCGAATGACCAATTAAGGCTTGCTCATGGTAGGAATGAAAAAGATATAGAGCTGATTGGTGTAATATATCAACATTTTGGAGTCTCCTTGAAAACATGGACTACCAGGAAATAATTGTGCAAAATTATTTCTGATTTAAATCCTCAACAAGATTTACCAGTTGAAATGAAATTTGTATTTAATTACTTTTATTTGGGTTATTTAAAATTGGGGAAAATTTGAGTAGGGAAGAATGGTGATGTGAGAATGAATAATTATGAATATTCCTTTCATTCTATCTGATCTGCTGGCCATGTGAATTAGGCCCCTTCTACAATGCCATATAATCCACAGTATCTGCTTTAAATTTGATTGTCTGAATCTAATCTGCCATTAAATCCTATTCAAAGCAGATAATCTGGATTTTATATGGCAGTGAAGAAGGGGCCGTAGTCTAAAAGGTTTAGGGTGCTCATCTCACTTTCATTACAGTGTCTTAAAACTAAACCTAAACAACCTGCATTTTAAAAAAAGGAACAAGGGAAACATTCTCCATTTGTCTGTATGTCTAATTATTAGGCTTGGTTGATCCATTAAAAAATTGGTTGAAAACTTGTTTCAGATCTAGTGGGCGCTGGTAGTTCAGTTTGAAAGCCAATTCCAATTTTCACAGAAAAAAATGTTCAAAACTTTCTGAAACTTTTGAGACTTCCACACAATGGTTTAGCAGTGTCATTTCCTGCTTCATTGGATCGTCTTTCCTTTGAAAGTAGTTGTTATACTCCAGAAAAGGGGGGGGAAGGGAGGAAATTTATCTGCGCTGGTTTAAAATGGCTTCTCTGGTGTAAGACTGAAGTGGGAGGGACAGCAAAGTGAGGATATTCACCACTTTGTTTTAAAACGCTTGCCCAGACTCCAGATGGTTACCCAGCCTCAATAATAATAATAATAATAATAATAATAATAATAACTCTTTTGCCTACATGGAGGGAAAGCACAATCAAATCATCCCTGACAGATGGCCACCCAGCCTTAATAATAATAATAGTTTTCACCTCCTGACCCAGAAAGTTTAGGCAGGCAGGAAAGCAGGCAGGTTGCTGTGAGTCCTCCTCCGCTGCGCCCACTGCGTCCTTTGTGCCCACTGCAGGCCAGCGTGAGGAAGGAGGCCAAAGGCGACTTTCAGAAACTGTGTGGCATAGGCCAGACACTCCATTGGGCCCCAGTTGGGCCCAGGAAGAACGGAAGAAACATGAGGAAGGAGGCAGGAAGCAGCAGCAGACACACTTGCTTCACTCAGCCAGAGGCGGCTTCGCCATAAGTGAAGTCGACTGGCTGAGGAGGCCCAGTGGCCGATCAGTGGAGCACGGCCTCTGGATGCACGCTCCCAGGGCCTCTTCTCGCGCTCACTTCCCAATGCTGGGAGAGAAAGGTGCCCCGGCGTTTGCAAGCGTGCAGGGGAAAGAGGGCTGAGAGCGCACGCCCAGGGGTTGGTGAAGCACTGCTCCTGGATGCTCGCTCCCAAGGCCTCTTCCCGCGCACTTGCCAATGCTGGGAGAGGGACGCACCCCAGTGTTGGCAAAGGGGGTACCCCTTGAGCATCAGCGCCCCCCTGAAACTCTTAATCATTTCTGACTCACTGCTTCAGAACAGAAATGGCAGATAAAGCTTTGGAAAGGCAAAGGGACTTCCGGTTTCCTTAAAAACTTCGAAATCGCTTTAAAAAGCAAATCTTTCCGAATGTATTCTACTAAATGTCTACTAATTATCTATCTCACATAAAAACTGCAATATGTGCTTTGTATGTAGAAAATATACTGGCCAAGGACAGAATGAGATCAAGAAATATACATGTTTCTCTTACATGCAGTATGAAATCATTTCAAATATTTTTCCCCTGCTGGGCAGAGTTATAAGAGGATTGTACACATTTCTCCAATAGTTTTCACACTTTAAAAACTTTTTTCACAAAAGAAAATATTCCTGCAGCATATTTGCACAGAAAGCATTTCACTAAAAACAGTGTTATATTTACACAAAAATATATTAAAGCTTTTTGCAGGCAATTAAAAAAAATAGAAAGTTTACTGATAGGTATGGAATCTAAACATTTCTGTCTCAATGAGATTTTCCGCATGTGTTGAGATTGTACCTACCACAGCCTTTCACCACTGGCTATGCTTGCTAGGGCTGATGTGATTTGTAGCCCAAAAATATTTGAAGGATCATTGTTTCCAATTCTTGATTTACACAGTGAATTAATGTCTTTAATTATTTTACAAGCAAGAAAACATTGCCAATGAAATACTCTGCCTCTTCAGTTAACCATCTAAGACCCTTTCTACGCTGTCATATAATTCAGATTATCAAAGCAGATAATCCACATTATCTGCTTTCAACTGGATTATATGAACCTACACTGCCAGATAATCCAGTTCAAAGTGGATGATCTGGATTTTATATGACAGTGTAAAAGGGGCCTGAAATAGAGGCTGGATCTACACTGCCCTATTCCCAGGATCCGATCCCAAATTATCTCCTGTTCAAAGCAAATACCCTGGGATCAGATACTGAGATACAGGGCAGTGCAGATCCAGCCATGGTCACCCTCAGTCATTGCCAGAGTCTGAGATCATTCCTTCATCTGGTAGCTTCATCAAACATAGCACCTTAATCCTTCCTGTCTCCTTTGAACCTGTTTAGGAGAGGTTTGTGGTACCTGTGCTGAATCTATGTTTCTTCATATAGATAACATAGGATAATCTTCATAGATCTGCAGAGATCCTGTGGGAAATGTTGGAGACATCTGCTTCTTTTTTGCCTCGTTGCATTAAATGAGTGTTTGTGTGTAAACGAGGGAGGGGGGTTATCCAGGCAATGCCTGTATGTAAGTTGTATGGCCAGTGGTCATGGTGGATTGGGTGCTAGGTGACACCTATCCACAATCACCATAAAAATATATATGCAAACATGATTTAATGTTATACATACAGTATATGTGTCACCAATAAGATTCTGACTCAATACAAATAATGACTGAATTTTTTTATGTACTACATTGCAATGTAAGCAATAGACATTGTTAGGCCCAGTCGGAATCTTCGTTATTCGGGAAAAAGTTGGAAATATTTGCTTTTTGAAGTGATTTTGAAGTTTTTAAAGAAACTGGAAGTCCTTTTGCCAGCTTTTTCCATCATTTTTTTTACGAATCAGTAAGTGAGTCAGAAATGCTCCCTGGCCTCGGCTCAAGCCAGAGAAGCCAGTTTTAAAGCTAGAGAATGATGAATTCTCTTCCTTAGCTCTCCACCCACCCACCCCACCCCCAACTTCTGGGTCAAGCCAGTTTTAAAGCTAGCAAATGATGAATTCCCTCCCTTAGCTCTCCCCCAAAAAAATTCTGGCTCAAACCAGTTTTAAAGCCAGAGAACGATGAATTCCCTCCCTTAGCTTCCCCCGCTTCAGGTCTAGCCAGTTTTAAAGCCAGAGAATGATTAATTTCCTCCCTTTGCTTTCTCCCACATTCTGGCTCAAGCCAGAGAAGCCAGTTTTAAACCAGAGAAGGAAGGAATTTCCTCTGCTTGCTTTTCCCTACTCCTGGAGCAAAACAACTACTTTCAAAGTAAAGACCACCCAATGAATCAGCAAATAACACTTTCAAACTATTAACAAAGGATTCTGAAGTTTCAGAAGTTTCAAAAACTTCTGAACATTTTTTCTGTGAAAATGGAACTAACTTCAGGGAGAGAAGGGTGGGGTAGAAATGCATGAAATAAATAAAAAATAAAAATCGAACCACCAGCATCTACATTCAAAATGAGTTTTGAACCATTTTTTATCAAACAAGCCTAGTAACCAATGTAGTTACTTAGCTATGTAATGAATCCTGACCCAATACTTCAGTCCTCACTTTCTGGTCAGCAGCTACTAATCACTAAAGGTCTGTTCCCTTGTAACTTAGGAAGCAGCTGATTAATGGTCCCACCTAGACCTGAAAGCATTTTCTCTTGTGACAGACAGACACAGGGGCCCTGCCACAATCAATGAACTTCTTTCTGAGAGACAGGTGAACAGTCCCTAAACAAAGTAATATGTAAGAATTATGAATCTGAAGCAGTCATGAATGCATAATTCTCATCCATGCAATTATAACCAATCAACAGGATTCTGGCCTATATCCATTTATTTATTTACAATACTTTTACCTCTCACTTCTCACCCCCGAAGGAGGACTCAGGGCGGTATATATCTACATAAAATATAAATATATAAGGAACTAGTTGTACCCGGCCATGCGTTGCTGTGGCATAGTCTGGTGGAATGTAAAATTAAGTAACGAGAAAGTGCTTGTTTAAAATATATTTTATTTCTTAAAGGTTGTGGGTAAACAATAGTTCTTGTTCCTTTGTCAGTGTTGATATAGAGATGGTGTGGTTTTCCTACTATCCAGTAAGCCCTGTCCCTAATGAGGAGGAGGAGAAATTGTTAATCAGGAGAGCACTGTGACCCCAAACAAAGATGGGTCTGGACCAAACTTCCGATGAATACTCAATATGCCCAAATGTGAACTTTGATGCAGTTTGGGGAAAATAGACCTTGCAATTTGGGAGTTGCATGGATATACAGCTCACCCGCAATTAATGAGGAGTCTGAACTCAGCTCACTCCTTCCTTTCTCCCCGGCACACTTTGCTCGATTTGGGGCGGGGCTTACTGGAGCCCCATGATGTCGGCACCAGAGGCTAGAGCTGAAGAGGGAGGAAGAAAGGAAGGAGGAATGATAGAAGGGAAGGAGAGAAGGGAGGGAGAAAAGGAAGGAAGAAAGAGAGAAGGAAAGAAGGGAAGGATGAAGGATGGGGGAGGAGAAGAAGAAGGGAAGGCATGAAGGAAGGAAATGAGGAAAGAGAGAAGGGAGGGAGAGAAGGATGAGTGAAAGAGGAAAAAGGTATAGAAGGAAGGAAGGAGATGAAAGAGGAAAGGGAAAGAGTTTGAACTACCATTTGAATGGCAGAGCATTCAAACGGTAGTTCCTTTCCTTTCCTTGCCTTTCCCTTGCCTTTCCTTTCCCTTCCCTTCCTTCTTTCCTTCCCTTCCCTTCCCTTCCCTTCCCTTCCCTTCCTTCCCTTCCCTTCCTGCTGCTTAACCGGACCTCCTCCTCTTTCTCCTTTGGCATATTAATTCCCTATCTCTACTCCCTTAGATGTCTTGAGCAAGGGAGAAGTAGTAAGAAGAGGCCCCTCTGCCTCCACCTCCGTTGCTCAGGCTGGTGCATGCCTTTCCTCTCCAAGACAACTGTGAGGAGCCGAGGCTGGCTCTAAGCGGCCTAAAAGCTGTTGCCGGCACAGGCTCTGCCACGAGGCAATGGAGGAGGCAATGTGCGCATCCCCACCTCCCTGTACGCATGTCTAGTGGCATCTTCTAGTTTTTTAGGATTTGTAAGTTCTTTTTAGTTCTTTTTTGTTTTTTATTATTGTTGGTTACACCTTGCATTGTGAGACATTTTGCTGCCAAATTTGGTGGGTATTGGCCAAGTGGTTTTTCTGTTTTTAACGGACTCACGATGCACAGACCATTTATAGATAGATAGATAGATAGATAGATAGATAGATAGATAGATAGATAATTTTATGCAGCTGTAATTTAGTTCAGAACCTCTCTGGCTTCCAAGACCCCTTCAATACTGTCATATAATTCAGACTATCAAAGCAAATAATCCACATGATTTGATTTGAACTGGATTGTATGAGTCCCACTGCCATATAATCCAGTTCAAAGCAGATAATCTGGATTTTATATAGCAGTGTAGAAGGGGCCTCAATCAATTACTTTCCTCTAAGGTTCTTTCTACACTGCCATATAAAATCCAGATTATGTACTTTGAACTGGATTATATGACAGTGTATACTTATATAATCCAGTTCAAATCAAATATTCTGGATTGTCTGATTTGATAATCTGGATTATATTGCAGTGTAGAAGGGACATAGGTTATTTCTTATGGGGAATAGCTACATTGAAGAGCATTCTGTTCCAACTTGCATGTTGTCAGTCCACCTGTAATTTAGGGCCCTTCCACACTGCCCCTTTATTCAAGGATCATATCCCAGATTATCTGTTTATCCCAAGTTATCTGTCAGTGGGAACTCATATATTCCAGTTTAAAACAGATAATCTGGGATCAGATCCTGGGATAAAGGGCAGTGTGGAAGGGTCCATAACAAAGGCCAGCTCATATGTGTATTTGATTACAGCAGAATCAAGCTATGAATTTCCCATGTGAGTAATCCATTGTATCTACTCTGCTCACATACTGCTCTTCAATGTAATCTGCTTACAGGTGGCAAGAAATCAGATGCTCTCTGTGGATATATGAACTAACTAGATTACTGAAATCCTCTCACTGTATGCGTTATAAGCAAAGGCATGTTGACTTCATCAAATGTGACACACATCCAAAGAAATGCAGAATACATTTTATTTTCTTCCGTTGTCGCCTGAAGTGTCCCACAGAATTAGCTAGGAAGCATCTCTATCAAGTTTAGTTCATGTGCACTGTAATGCATAATGACAGATCAAAATGACTACAGGAGTTCCAGTGTTAGTGTAAAGCATTCAAGAAAAAAAATAAAATATACACCTCATTAAGCTCTTACTAAAGGATAATCTGCTCTATTCTTTGCAAGCTAATATAATTATTCCAACTTAAAGTTTCAGGACAACTTGCAAAGAAAGGTGTGGTTTTTTTAAAAGTTATTGACTTGCACATTACCCTAGAAGCTTCTGTCATTCAAGTATTTTAATACTATTCATCAGAACTATATACAGAAATGTGGGAAAATATGACAACTGTGTTTTAGCATAGGATCATCCTTTATTGGCCAATATTTCCATTGCCAATACGGGTTTAAAGGGCATCTTTTAAACACGTTTTCCAATCTTTAACCCAGTTCCTCTTGATTCCCCCTGCATTTTGGCTAAATGTTGTTTACCCCTCACACCACACCACCACCACCCTTTTAACCCAATTTAACCTGGGTTATAATGCATGTTTAGAAGGGCCCAAATCTTCGGCGTTGAGTATTTATGTCACAGCAGATAGGCAACAGAAATATAGAAGTTTAATTCCCCATCGGCCCAAAAACTCCAGTCTCTGTTCGTGTGAATAATGAAACTCTCATTCAATTCACAAGGTAAATATATAACTTTGTATTGAATTGTATTAACAATAACTGGCAAAACATCGAAAAACAATAGCCATCACAGCTACCTTTCTAAACATCCTTTCCTCACAGATATCAAATCCCAACTGTCACTTTGCAACGGAAATTCCTCAAGGTTCCATTTAGCAGTCTTGAGACAGCGCAATCTGGTGTCAAACATGTCACACTGCAGGTCATCTCAAACTGCGAAAATATATCTTGTGCTGACTCATGAATTGCTATTCAAAATGCAATAATCTGACACTCCTCCTTCATGAGCAACACAAGTACACACATTTCTTATAATAACAATATCTTCTTACAAAATACATTTAATTTACAATTAGTCAATGCTTTTGTAAACATATCAGCCATATTCTCATCTGACTGTACATATACAGGATTAATAAAACCATCCTGTACTAACTTTCTAACATTTTGGTACCGTACCCCAATATATTTTGTTCTCTGCTTTAATCCTTCAGCATTTGATATTGCTATACAAGATTGAGAATCAGTAAATAAAGATATCTTATCTTCAAAACTTTGGAACTCGTTTACTAGAGCCTTTATCCACTCTAGTTCTGTACAACAGTCAGACAAAGCAGAAAATTCGGCTTCTGCCGTGGATAAACAAACGTGTGACTGTTTACGAGATTTCCATGTCACTTGTATCCCATTAAAACTAATTAGATACCCGGAACATGACAAGTTTTGTTCGTTGTCACCAAAACTTGCGTCTGCAAACCCCTTCATACCGCTTTCTTTTGGACAAATTTTTAGCTTTTTGTCACATGTTCCTTTCAAATATCTTAACACTCGTTTTACAGCTTGCCAATCAGTCAACGTTGGTTCATTCACTCTCCTGCTTAGTACATTAGTGGCATAGGCGATGTCAGGCCTAGTCCAATTTGCCAAATACAAGAGGCTCCCAACCACTGATCTATACAATGTTTGATTGTCAAACATTTCACCTCTATCAAGCTTTAAAAAATCTGGTACCATTGGAGTTGCTACTGTTTTACACAGAGTCAATCTTGTTCTCTCAAGTCATCTGCAAAGGCTTTCATCTTATAGCTTTAGCAGAAGACCTTCTTATAGCAGAAGACTTTTGATGTCTTCTGCTTTTCTTATGGCATAATTCAAAACCTCTATAACCAACAAAAAAAACAATAGAGAAAAAAGAACAGCCTTGTCTAGTCCCTTTCTGCATTTTGCAAGATTTAGTCAGTTCTCCATTGACCAAAATTTGAACACTTTGCACATAATACATTTGTTTAATCCATCTTTGAAAATTTTGTCCAAAGTTAATATTTTGCATGATCACCCATAAAAATGCCCAGGATATAATATCAAAAGCCTTTTCAGCATCTATGAAAATTAGGGCCACCTGTTTTTCATTATGGGCCTTGTAATATTCCAGAAATTCCAGAATGCATCCAACATTACCACTTAGAATTAAAGTTATAGTAGCTTAATGCCAATAATCAGATATATTATTATTTAAGTCATTGTTCATTGTCAGGAGTTATTTATTTATTTATTTCAGGATTTTACCCTGCTCTTCTCCACCCCCGAGGGGGGACTCTTGTATACCATTACTCTTGTATTCCATTATCATTACAGTGGACATTATTTTCACTGCACGACAGCTCCAAGAAAAATGCAGGGAACAAAATCAACCTCTGTACATGGCATTCATTGACCTTCCAAAGGCATTAGACACAGTGAATCGCAGTTCTCTCTGGACCATCCTCCAAAAAATTGGGTCCCCTGACAAATTTGTGAACATCCTGCAACTCCTCCATGATGGCAACAGTATCGGACATAAATGGCCCCCAAAGTGGCCCATTTAAGGTGAAGCCAGGTGTCAAACAGGGATGTGTTATTGCCTCAACCTTGAAGATGAAGAATCATTGCTATGATACTTCATTTTGTTTATGAGAAGCTTCTCACTGGAGTAGATATCATCTGTTGGACAGATGGCAAGCTATTTAACCTAAGCAGATTGAAAGCCAAAACCAAGGTCACAACAACATCTGTTATAGAACTGCAATATCCCAATGATAACATAGTCTGTGCACATTTAGAAGACCTACAAGACACTCTAAACACCTTCGCAGAAGCATACAAGAAGTTTGGCCTCTCATTGAACACTGAGAAAACCAAAGTGCTCTTCCAACACTCACCACCTTGAAAGGAGGTTCCATGACACCCTTTTCAACACTATGTAGATACAATTTAAATGTAACTAACTAAAAATGATATATAATTACAGCACTTCCTAACAACTCTATTACTTTCTGAAGGTAAACTAACATTAATTAAGGTCCACTGAATTAGTCTAAGATTTGTCTGAGAATCAAATTAGACATTAAGGGTAAATAAATTTTCAGTACAACCAATGTTTCTACTTTTGCAATTGTATTTACTCATATAAATGGGCTTTAGTAGTAAGAAAGATAAATAAGTGTATGTTTACATCACAAACCACAGTGCCCTAAATACAAGATATATCAATTTGATGACAATCACATTCTCGTATAAAAAGATGTTTTATATACTTGAGGGATCACCTATGGTAAATATATGCAAACTATACTTTTTAGTTTGTATCTAAGATTCTGTAATATTACTAAAGCTGGATGGGTCTTCATAGGACTGCAGCTTAAGTATTGTGTTCATGAGTATCTGAAGACTTTTTTTAAAAAAAATAAATTATTCAATTTTTAAATATACATAAAATAAAAAGTATCTGAAGATTTTAATAACCCATATTTTTATTTTATGTTTAGTTTAGTAAGGAGGGACTTGTTAACTTAGACAAGAAGAAAAAGAAGAATTTTCTTCTCCTTTCTCACTAATATCACAGAGCATTTTCAATATCCTGACTTCTTATTTCTTGAATTTGAATATCTGACATTCATTCAATCTAAACTAACAATTTGCTCATTCAGAAGCAACTCTAACCAATGAACCATCCAACCTATCACTTTCAGCTTATATCCAAATTGTTATACAAAACCAAAGCTGTACAATAATGAGCAGTAGAAACACAGAGGATCCATTGCTTTGGTTTTTTATCCAGGCAGAACTATTAATTTAAAATATATAAAAAGTGAAGAGCAATGCAGACATATAATGCATCTGTTTCATTTAAATTACTATCTATAGTCATATCACTGAAATTACTTAAATATTTAGGCAATCAGAATAAGTTGGTTTCTATCTTTCTCCTAAAATTATCTTCTACATAAAATACATTCACAGAGTTTCTCCAGTCTCTGGACTAATGCCATTGTTCTGCCCAGTTTTGTACACATTTACCTCCATTCTTCCTTAATTCATAAGAAATGAAAATGAAAATATTCACTGCATTAGTTTGTACCTAAATTATACATTGAAAATCAGGCTCTTAACACCAAGGCAACTGAAAAAGAATGTTTATTCTATCACTATACAGGGTTAAACTCCTGGCAGGGCCGTAGCCATGATTTTGATTCAGGGAGGGCTGAGTTTGATTCGGGAGGGGCTGAGTCTGAGTGAGAGAGGGACTACCCTACCAAACCTTTTGTATTGTTATCCCAATAACCCCATGAGTGTGGGATATAATGAGCATGGTGATCAGATCATGATATGAATGAACATAACAGTTTAAATAATGTACCAGTAAGGCCTTCTCGGGGACCACCCTGAGAATTTCCGGGGGGGGCTGAAGGCCCCTAAGCCCCCCCCCCCCGCCTATATGCCTGACTTCTAGCATTCATAGTTGTATCAAACATACTGCTTTATGTCCTATAATATGTCTTTATATTTTTATCAAGACTAAAAAGTAAAGGTGAGTTGTAGATATTTTAAAACTATATCTCAAATAACAATCCATCCCAAAAATCGTCCCTCCCCCTCCTTCCCTCCCCCTCCCCCTCTCAGTCTTTCTCTGCTCTAGATGAGCAGCTACAAGTTAAGTTGCTCATTTCAGCTTCTATTTTCTGTTGATTTCTCACCATTCCATTCCATAAATGCTCTATTAATCTTCTGAAGAAAACTCCATGAGTGGTTCACCTTAGGGTCACCATAAATTGGATGTGATTTGAAGGCACACAACAACAAAAGATTTTCAGGCAAAATGTTTTAGAAGTGCACATGTATTTAATACTTTAATTGGTAAAGGTTTCCAAGTGAAAAGCATACCAACAGTTACAAACTATTTTCAAGATGTTCTATACTTAAATGAAAAAACGCCACCTCAACTTACCGCTACACATTCCTGAATTTTAGTGTTCTTTTGTTTCTATCAAAACTACATGTTGTTTTGTTTTTCAATTGCTCTATATAGTACAATAGCCTGCTGCTCCGTGAAAATTATCCTTGAATAACAGAAGAGTGTCTATGAATATTCATGGGGAAGTTAATTATCTGTCTTTTTCTTCAGTTGTTTGGAGAACTGTGGGAAAGCTTAAATGTGCAAAATAAAATGGGAAAACGTGGGTGGCAAGCAGCAACAGACCTGTGGATTTTCTGCATAAGTAAACTCATTTCCTTTAAAGTGTTAGGGAGTGTCTATAGATAGACAATGAAAAATTTCATTTAAAATAATAGCTGGGTTAAGAAAAAAGAATCCTTAAAGGAAGGCCATCTACCATAAATCAGCATTGTAAAGCTCTGGGGGACTTTCAGTGGGATCTGCTACCACATTCCAATTTTAGCAAACTATTTTTGATTCAGTATCAGTAAACAATGCCTTGAACTGGGCAAAACAGCCAAACTTTCAAATGTTATTACTGCATACACTTAATCATTATTTATCAGTATTCAGTAAATACCTGATGAGAAGCAGCATGTCAGATCCACACCATTATTCATTCCATTCCCCTCTACAAAAGAAGGCTGAAGTTCAAAAGAGAAGAGTGACATGGGAGACTCTCTTCTCCAGATAGTCACTGTCTCAATGTAAAGGAAACATATTCAGGAGTAGTCATTTTGCCCATAAAACAAAATACAACAGAATTCAAGGACCAAGCTGTTCACACAGACACTTTAATTAGGGGCTGGACCCTAAAAGTTGCATCTTCAGACTGACCCACATTCTGCCACATTGATTTCACTTCTTGATTCCTAATCTGCAGTGGCAGTGGGAGCAAAGTCCTTACCTTCCAGTCAGGTTGAATCTGGTTTGGTCCTGCAGTAGCCATGGGTCTCTGGAGATGTCAGCAAAGATGTCTGCATGACCTGGAGAGAAGAGAAAGGAAGGGGGCAACTCCCCTTCTCTCTTCAAGTCATGTGAGCACTATTGCTGACATCAGTAAAGGCACTAGTAATGGCCAGGAGCCCTCCTGCAGCAACAAAGGATGATGAAAGGCCCTTCTACACAGGCCCTTAAACACAAAAGAAACCAGGATAAAGGGGGAGGGTGGCTAAATGATGTTTAAAGAAAATGCACACTGATTAGAATTAACAGCTGAAGAACATGTGTTTAAAAGATGCACTTAAAACCAGATTTTGGGCAGAAAAATACACACATTTACATGACTGCAGTCAAGGAAAAAACATGACTTCATTACTCTGTGCTGATGTGGGCTGCTCCAGTGCATGTGCACATTTTAAAATCCCGAAACAGCTGATAACGGTTTTAAACAAATGGAGCCACAGATACACAGGTAGTTAAATGGAAGCACAATTGGAAAATAATTCCCATGAGTACTCTTTTCAACCATTCCTCTGTTTTGAGCCTGAATTTACAGTAGGGTAGAGAGAGATAATAAGAAACCTGCACATTTATATATCTGAATCAGATATATAAGGTCCAGGGCATCACAGAGAGTCAAGAAAAAATTGAAGTAAACTTCTGCTGGATGATGCCCATTCATTTTGCATATTTATAAAATCCACTACAAGCAAAAGTGTCAGGATGGCAGGGGACCATTTCCCGGAACTAACAAGTCTGTGTCTGAATTTGCTGCCAGGTCCCACAATTTTTGCCTTACTTATTTGTCCCACATTTTGACACTGTCTGGAATCTCCCAATGGTAAGTGCTATCACATTTTCCCTATGCTGCAGAGTGTGGGAAAAATGGGATGATGGCACTGGCCTATGTGAAAAGGAGGACCAGTTCTGGATCAGAACTGGCCAGGCTATTCACACACACTCCCTGAGGGGTGAGGTTGCTTTGGAGCTTCAAGAAAGCTCAGGAGCATTTTCTGACTTATATGAATGTGAGATAAAATCAGGTTAACCCTGTGTTAGATGCCAGAATTCCCTGGAAATCATCTGAATGAATGCCTGGCCCAATTCAGTGAGATTGACAAATCCAAATGCTTTCTGCATCATATGAACTTTCAGACCTTTGCTGACTTCTTCATCATGCAAACATGTTAAAATTATATCAAAAAAGTGAAAAAGTTAGAGACTAACACATTTAAAGCCACTCTAATAGGTATATTTGAGATTCCATTCTGGGGCGTATCTGCACTGCAGAATTAATGCAGATTGCCACTTCAACTGCCACAGCTCAATATTAGGGAATAATAGGATGCCAGATGTCGCCCATTAATCTTGCATATTTATACAAGGGTTTTTAGCCTTCACTGCTAAGAGTCCCAAATTTCAAATCCAAAGATTCCATAACATTGAGCCATAAAACTTAAAGTGGCATCAAACTGCATTAATTCTACATTCTAGATGTACCCATCATTTTAGTACTTTTGTTCTATCCATGTTCTACTAGTTTTCATGGCATTCTAGCCATTATCTGTATCTCATATATTCCTCTAATCTCTCCCTCCCCAATAAATCTTTTCAAGGTTTTAATTTTTATTAATATACAAATTTCTGAAAGTCCATTAATACACTGTCATAATCTGTTTCTTAATATTTTATTAGTTTCCCAGCATGCTGTCTAATACTACATTTTCACAAATGTCATATACAAGGATTAGTGAGGTAGCATTTCATCTCTTTAGATAGCAGCCTAGGCAAGTTTGCCTACAGCTAAGTTTAATTAAAGTTCTATTCATAAACAGCTACCATTTCTCATTTAGCTCCATGAGTAACATGAAAAACTCATGGTATAATCTTTATTCAGATAATTAATCTGTTTTTGCCATGCAGTTTACATGAATCATAGAATCATAGAGTTGGAAGAGACCTTGTGGAGATTGCTTGTCAGCAACATATGTTATGTTTGCGACATACAGTACAGTTTAAGATATTCCACAGTGAACACAACTACCACAAATACTATTAATCATTGGAAACAGCTGTACATGGTATGACCAGTGTATTTATTGGGTCAGGTATGTCTTTTGAATTCAGTCAGTACAAATGTTTTAGAATTTCATTCAGTTTGGCTTCAATGGGAAAACATTAAAGTCTGGAAACAATTGCAAAAAACTTGAAATTTTCAAGAAAGAAAGAAAAAAAGAAAGAGTATGAGAGAGACACTAACAGATTCATCTGCCTCTAAACAGAAACCATTGTCATAACATTTTCATAGCCATGGAACACTAGATATATCACATTAATTGCCTACTTTGCCATTGGTGTTTAGCTAAGATGGTTGTCCTGTTCTCTATAGACTTTATCACACAGAGCATTTATTCCACAGCATTAGCATGGCCACTAATAATGTCAACATATCAGAATGAGCACCCTCACCCTGCACAACTGTGCCAAATTCCTAATCTGTGCTCCGTGGTAATACTGAAAGGGGATAGGAAAAGAATGGAAGACGAGAAGAATCCTGTCACTTGATGTTATTCCAGTGCTGGCATTTCGGCACAGAAGCCAACGGCTCCATTGCAGGTAGGTGATGGCAACATGGGAAATCTAAAATTATCAACAGATTTCCAATCGATAGTGAGAGATGGGTTTTTTTTCATGGGAAGGAAACAGACTGGCAATGGGACGTGCACAGCATCATGCTTTAATGCCATTTTTCCTCCTTTATGCGATAATACAACACCACTTCCACATAGGGAGAGTAAAGACATCAGAACTCTTTCCTCTACATGTTAGGAAATCAACTAATGCATAATAGAAAAACATATAAATTCCATTTTAATTATGTAGCCATGCTGACACTTCCTAAAATCTTAACAATATGGGGTCGTTTCATCAACTTTGTAAAGCTTCATAGAATCATGGAATCAATTTAACATGTTAACATTTGGGATCTGTAATGAAAACTTAGTGACATTTAAAAAAAGATTGAAATATAAACTTTGAAATAGACTTTCTTGGACTCTACAAATAGCTCTAAAATATTATAGTTGTTATTCTGATTGCATTTCAGAAGAGTACTTTGGGTTTCAAAGAAAAGTGCCTTTTTCTGGACAAAGAACATTATCTGACCCCTCTCTATGACTCATTATTGCTTCTGCTAACAAAACTTTAATGAGCCCTGCAGTTTATGGATAGTTGTGCTGGGACAGTAATGCAAAATAGTAACATAGTTAGCTGAAAAAAGAGGTGCAGTAGGAGAGGAATAGCAGACACTGAGAAATTATGATTTTTTTTAAAACCAAACAGACAGATTTAATTTAATATATGGAAACAATCACAGAGACAGAAAATTGAATTGGGAAAGTGGTTGTGGTATAGAAAAGCAATGTTTAAACTGTAATGTAGATTATCTTGCATTATATCTATGACATTTAACCTTACAAAGATAGTATATCATTATAGTTCCATTATAATGGCTACTTATATCAAGTGCATAACCAACCCCAGTCTGCAACTTCCCTTTATTAAATGCTTTAGATCAATACATTGTTATCTTCCTCAGCATTTTCATGTACATGCAGTTTATTTATCCTATCTGTTATCACTCAATCACATTGACTTCTGCTTTGCAAAAAATGCAGAGTAGCATTTTTTTAATTGCTAATGTTTTTTGCTTAACTTTTTCAGTACACAAAGAAATGAAAGGGAAGGAAACTGTGTTGCCATTCATTCATCATTAGCAAATATTAACAAATCTCTTTGTAAAATGTGTAAGGCCTATTTGACACTGATTCAATATTCTTTTTATTGTTTGCAAGAAAAAAAGAACAGAGAGCAGTAACAATAGCAAAGGATTATAGACTGCAGGTAGACAGTCCGTTCTGTCTACTGGACTTCATTTCCATTTAAAAGGCACATTGTCATTTCTGTCTTTATACAGACACTAATATATAAAAAATAGGGGTTCAGCTGCCTGGGAGGAAAATTAGGGTACAGCCTCTGTAAGACTTGCATCTCCCAAGACATTTTTCTTCAGTACCCAAATTTCTAGCATTTATGTAATATAAAACTTCAATTGAGTATTTAGTTTGGGCAAAGAAAGGGGGCAGGCAATGTTATCAAAGAAATGTGAAGACAGCAAATTGCAGCAGGCTACTCAATTCATAGTTATATCCAATGTTAAAACTGATTTGATACTTTCTGTCCATAAGAAATCCATGTTCTGTCTTTACAGTCATTCTGTTTTAGCTGCATACAATCAATCATTTTATGATCTCTTTTAATACTTTATTTTTTCAGGGACAGAAGTAAAGCTAATGGACCTGTAATATCCTGGTTCCATCTTCCAGCAGAAGTATTAAAATGCTTTTCCAGATTCTCATTTCTTTCCTCTGCTCTGATCTACTAAAACCGTATAGCATACTTTATGATCTCATCTGATTTTTAAAATCATAATGGTACATTATACATTTGTCATATTACCATATACATAAAGCCACAAGAGTTTGGAATATATAGTATCATCAACCTTTTTTTTTTAAAAAAAAAAGATCTATTTTTTATTTTCATTTGCCTTTTTTTCTTTTTGTTTCTTCTCTTTTTTTGCAGGATGTGATATCTTCAGTATATTTGCATGGAAGCTTCTGTAGGCCAAAGGAGGTTTTATAACTAGTTTTATGCTTGTTTTAAACATCAAAAAGCTATAAAAATTATGACAGTAAACATAATTATTACCCGGGCCATAAAGCTGCCATCAGTGAAGCGTTTTCATTTATTGAAAGTAATGATTGTGTGTCTATTGCTGTCCCTCATCGCTTTATCTATTGCTTGCCAGTTTATTGTGTGAGCTATCTCTCGAAATTGTCCTGGTATGGACCTCCATATATTGAGTTTGACAAATCTGGATTCTATATAAAAATGCCATAATTACCAGGTTATCTCTTTAACTTTTTTAAAATGATAATTTTGATAAATTTTACTTTATGTACCGGTTGCTATTGTAATTGTGTGGGATTTTTTGTTTATTTCTTATGTATGTATGTATGTATGACCAAACCTTTCTGGTCAGCCAGAGATTTATCTATACAACAAAGTTACAACAATTTGAAACCATCTTACAGAACCATGTGGATGTCTAGTTTGCTAAGAAGATACATAGACTTTTCTCCAACAACATATGCATGGCCACATGTTTCCCACACTTACTTTAAACTTTATCTCATTTAGCATTTCCTTACATTTGGCACAAAATACTTGGATCATGCATTGCCATGCTTTAGCATGTTTCACATCACATTTACTACAGAGAGTTTTTAAAAAGACAGCACTAAGGTAGTAGCATGCAACTGATGAACAAGGCACATCCAAATAATTGTGTTAATTATTTATACTAAACAGAGGATATGTTCTTACTGGCATTCATCTTTTGTTGCTCCACTTCTTTGTTAGTTATCTGAATTATAGTATGGCAAGAAACCTCATCAGATTTGCAGATGGAACAAACTACCTAATTTTTTTCCAGAGTAACAAGAAGCTGCCATTTCTTTCCAATGAGGATTATGTGCATGTCTCCAAATTCAGGGTCACTTCCAAAAGCACATGTTCTGAAACTAACATTCATGTCCCACTTCATTTATTTCTTCCTTTCTCCATATTGTGTGGCCTTCAGGAGTTGTATTCTTCTTGGAATGCAATTCAGGTCCTTCCATGTGTTCTACATATTTCAGTTCTAGAAGAATGCTAATGCTTTAACACGTATACAATAGGCATGTGAAATATTGGGATGGTTCAACAAATAAAGAAAAAGAATTTGATATCTATTACCCAAGTTAATGCCTTCCTTAAAAAAGGGGTGCCATTTCTTGAATTGATCATAAGAACATTGATACAAATAAAGTGTATAAATTTGTGAAGTCAGACGTCATTTTTCTGTTAAAGAGCATAAAAATAATGTATATTTTCTATCAACCTATTTTTTGCATGTATGCAAAGACATGTATACTGCGATTTTCCTGCTTCTTGACGGGGTTGGACTGGATGGCCCACGAGGTCTATTCCAACTCTATGATTCTGTGATTCTACGATTTTAATTGGATTTTCTCACCAATCATTCCATGTAAGAATTCTAAGTGCTTTATTTTGCAGTTGTAAATTAGCTTGCTTTTATGAAATACCTGTTATTGTTGCAATCTTATTTTCACTGTCATTCCAGTCCTTTTTTCTTTGTAAGAAAGTTTTTGTTCTGAAAAAATACTATACAATTATAAGTTTCAAAAAAGATTGTAGAACCAGAATAATGTGGCATTCACATTTTGAAAGGTTCCTCTAATTCCTTAGTAACAGAAAAGCTCAAGTAAACTGGAACTCATTAGCTGCCATTATTTTCCACACTGAAATAATTGCAGGCGACATCTATTCAAGATAAAATAAAATCTCTTTGAAAACAATATGTGAAAATTAATTTTCACCAAAATTGCACTTTCAAATACTCAGCCCTCTAGCAAGGTTTCACAAAATTAAATCTTGTTTCTCTGCTAATCTCAGAGTCTATTTTCTCCTACCTTACCTTCACTATTCTTTTTTACGACATTCAAGAAAGAGAAAGAGATAGCATGAGAGAGAGGAAGGAAGGGAAGGGAAGGTACTGCCATATAATCCAGTTCAAAACTGATAATCTGGATTGAGCAAATAAGATGAAATTCCATTGAATCAGGACCCCAATAAATCTTCCTCTCATTATCTTTAAAATTTTATATGGATTTTATATGGCTTTGTAGATAGGGCCTTAGGCTGAATTTACAGTGCCCTATATCCCAGGATCTGATCCCAGATTATCTTATCTCAGATTATTTGGCAGTGTAGACATGTAATCCAGTTCAAATAAGATAATCTGGAATCAGATCCTGGGAAATAGGGCAGTGTAGATCCAGGCTTAGTGTGCATCTTCACTGTAAACTTAATGCAATTGACACTACTTTAATGGCTGTTGCTCAATGCTATGGAATCCTGGCATTTCTAGTTTGGTGAGTCAGCAGCACTATTTGTCACGGAAGGCTAAAAAACTACAACTCCCTGAACACTTTGAGCCATGCCATTTAAAGTAGTTTCAAATTGTATTAATTCTACAGTGGAGATACTCCCTTAGCTAAAATGCTATTTTCTGATAATGCAGTAGAAATGTTTAACCCCATACACATTGGTTCATGCAAAGAGAAGACATACCAGGCACGCCATGTCAAAGTGCATATCTACTTGTTGTACACCTACATCAAAAAATTCCAGATTGTTTCATGATGGTCTGACAAATTAATTTCAAACTATAAAATGAACCAATATGATTATCACTTCCCTCTGAAATATAATAGAATTATGAAAGGGATTTATGGAGTGCTTTCTTCAATTTTTCAAGAACAGTGGCTCCCAACCTTTTTTCCTCCGGGTGTTTTGTCTTCAGCTCCGAGAAGCCCCAGAAAGTTTGACTGATATTCAGGAACTCTGGTTGCTGAAGTGCAAAATTTATAGAGGAACAAAGATAGGAAACCACTGGTCAAGAAGACTTCCCTTTGGGAGATGCATACATAATTGTCTTTTCTGGTTTTCTACTGCAGGCTAGACTTTTCTCCACCCTTTAGATTACAATGGTTCATTATTTGTTACCAATATTTGTTGATGCTATTTATTTATTTATTGCCTAATTGTAACAAAGAATTGCTATATTTAACAAAAATAATTGACATAATCCTTGTCTTTATTCTTTTAGTTCTGTTGCCTTTTGAACAGAAAAGTGCATTGAAAATGTTGGATTTCTGGATTGTAACACATAAACCTCTTCCATGTTTATTTATTTATTTACTTACAGTATTTATATTCCACCCTTCCAACCCCGGAGGGGATTCAGGGCAGATTGCAATGTACACATACATGGCAAACGTTCAGTGGCATAGACACACAACATATATACACAGACACTCAGAGGCTATTTAACATTCCAGCTTCTGGCCACCAGGGGAGCTGTCGCTTCCTCATGCTTTGCATACTTCCTAGAGCATTTCAAACATGGACATATATTTCTATCATTTATCCTGTCCATAGAACCTGCTGAGCAAAGGATGATATTCTCTGTGTGAATACTATGAGTCTTCCACACAAAGCAATCACATACAAAAACATAATTGTTAAAGGACAATGCTGTGTCCTTCTAAACACAGCACAAAAATCAATTCAGGTGGATTTTCTTTTATTCTTAACATACTACAAAAATCTATTCAAAAGGGAACAAAGCCAACATGTCCAAAGAACATACCATTCAATGTTCGATTCACTAGTTACTTCCATCACTCCATCAACAGTTGCCATCAGCCCTAGTTAGGGATGAGGAGTTTCAGTCTAACACTTTAGAGGACATGCTGTTTGTATTGAAACAGCTAGGATCTGAAAACATCTCAAGGAGTGGAGGCTACTATTGAGTAAATATGGATAGGTTTGCATAGTATGCCTGATCTGATAAAATACAAAAGGAATATAAGGTGATAAAAAGGCATAATTGATGTTGCTAAACCAATACCCCTACTATACGTAACTAACTGAGTTAATATGTTTTTAAATAGCTTTACAGACTCATTTGCACTATAAATATATATGAAATAAAAGAAAGCGAAAGAGATCATTATATTTATTCAAAAGAGATTCTTTGGAATATGAGATGTAATCAATTGATTGTCTAGTTCCCTTCTTTCAACTTCATACTGATTAGCATGCTCATCTTTTATACAGCAAGTTAGCTAAACACAATTTGAGTTTTTATTGAAACAAAACAGGGTTCTGTCAGCATTCATTGCAGAGTCTGCGAACCAGTGATAGGTTGTCTATTGAGAGCCCCCCCCCAAACCTCTTTGGGATCCTGTGTTGTCGGTGAGTGTGACCAAGACCAATAGTTGGTGGATACAGTGAAACAGTGACCATTAGCACCATTTTCTCAATTTCCCTTCCCTTTCCTTCCCACCTACTAGACTCAGTGCTGGCTTTCCTCAAAGATGAACCAGATGCTCCTTATTAGAAGAGCTTTTAAAAGATATGACAAGGACAGCAATGCGGCGCTTTGCCTTCCTGGCCTTTCACTTCCTGCTGACATTTGAATGGGAAGTCACAATCCAGCTTCTGGGATTCTTCTGCTCTGCCACTAAATAGAAGTGACTGATTGTTGGATAGGAACCAGAAAGCACATTAATAAAACATGGCTTTTTAAAACTATATTACATGGTAACTTTTGGCTGTATCTACACTGTAGAACTAATGCTGTTTGACACCACCTTCACTTTCATGATTTAGCACTGTGGAATATCGGAATTTGTAGTTTGAAGGTGTACCAGCATTCTTTAGGAGTATCTTCACTGGGCCCAAAATTCGTGAGCTCCCATGCTTTTACTGGAGGCGTCTGAACGATGACTCTGTTAAAACTGAATTAATTTGACACAAAGCAGGAAAAATTCAAAGCAGGTATCAAATTTATTTGATACCTGCTAAAACCTGGATCTTTGATAAGATCTAGATTTCAGTTTAGCAATGCCAAACTGGTTGCAGCACTGCTTGGCCATGTGGCCTCCATCCAGCTGCTGGGTCACCTTGGAGCCACACAGATTGGCTCCTGTGTCAGTTCCGGGATTTCCAGTGTGGCCTCCAGTGATGCTGATCTAGAGTGCTTCACTCCAGATTAGCATCACAATTTCTGGCAGTGAAGATGCACTCTTTGATAGAGAAGGCTAAAGACCTTGAAAAATACAGTTCACATGATTCCATGAACCATGGCAGTAAAAGTGGTATCAAAGTGCATTACTTCTACAGTACTGCTATATCCTGAGTCTGAAAGTGTACCACTACTCATTAAAATGCCTCACCACTGAAGATGGTTATGACTTCTCTGGGTTCTTTCCCCCTCTCTCACATAGATGCCTTATTGTCATTGGGTGTCTACACAAAAACATTTCTATTAGTAAATGGGATGAATCAGACTTGTTAGTATGTGTGTGAATGTGAATCCTAAGGGTGCATATGTAAACAATAGGCATGGTTTAGAACCCAAAAATAGGGAATCGAAAATCTAATGGGGGGATTTTTTTTAATTAGTAATAGAAAGACTTCCAAAAAAATTTCCAAAATTTTCTAAAATGTAACGTAATTACTAACGAAATTCGTTAGTAGTTCGTATGCCAGTGCATGTGCATTCCAGATGGTTTTGGCCTACAACTCCCAGAAATCCTAACAGCTGGTAAATTGGCTGGGATTTCTGGGAGTTGTAGGCCAAAAACTTGAATAAATCACACTGAATTCTAGATGGGACTCTCCAAATAGGAAGGAGGGAGGGAAGGAGGGAGGGGGTATTCTATTCTTGGAAGCAGCAAAAAGGAGGAGGAGGCCCCCTCGCTCCTCGCTGCCTCTCTCTCACCCCGATCCTGAGGGAGCGAGGGCCCAAGTTTGCCCAGGCTGAGAGGAAAAGGAAGAGGCCTGAGGCTGTGAGGAATGGTGGGAGTTGAAGTCCAAAACACCTGGAGGGCTGAAGTTGGCCCGTCATGAAGCCTCTTCAAGGCTTTAGATCCTGGCAGGCAGAAGGGGCAGGGAGGGCCCGTCCACTCCTCCTGCCCTGCCAGGATCTAAAAGCGCATCAAGGCTTGGCACGCTTTAGATCCTGTGAGAAACCAACCTAATGTATAATAGAATGAATGCTAACTTATAGAGTAAGTGCCTAAATATTATAAGTAATCCAACTGGTCATATACCTACATTCCATGCACATGCAATAATACAGCAGTAATAACAATGGGTATAAGAGAGGGGGTAAAATTCAAACCGAAGTATTCTGACTGGTCCCTCCTCAAGCGGTGCAAAAGGGCTCTTCTCTATGAGCGCGGGATTCTGCAGCAAATCCCCCCCCCCCCCAAAGAATATGTATGTGCACCCAGGCAGCAAAAGCTGTGCCCGGGCTTTTAGCTTTTCCCTCCTGGGCTCATAGAGAAGAGCCGTTTGCAGTTTGCACCGCTTGAGGAGGGACCACAGTCAGAATACTTCGGTTTGAATTTTTCCTCTTCTTATACCCATTGTTATTACTGCTATATTATTGCATGTGCATGGAATGTAGGTATATGACCAGTTGGATTACTTATAATATTAGGCACTTACTCTATAAGTTAGCATTCATTCTATTATACATTAGGTTGGTTTCTCACGTGTTGTGTGCAACTACCCCAATACTCTTTGATGCTTTAGATCCTGGCAGGCAGGAGGGGCAGGGAAGCCAGGAAAAATGTAAACAGAGAGGTTTACTCAGAAGTAAATCCACAAAGGAGGACACTTCATCTCTGTTTACTTCCTTTGCAGATTTACTTCTGAGTAAACCTCTCTGTTTACATTTTTCCAGGCTTCCAGCCGAAAGAAGGAGCGAGTTTAGGGCTTGCCTTGCCATAATACTTATTGACAAGGGAGGCGGGAGGGTGGTGAGAGAGAAGGAGGGTGCCCCCCCCCCCTTACGACCTAATAACGATACTTAAGAAAATCCTGGCCCTCGAAGTTCTGTAAAGAAAGTCCACTTCCTGGTTGGCGTTCCAGATGCGGAAATACTCAAAAGTAGCATTTCTTACTAATTTCTTCCGAATCATTTAAATTCCATAACTTTTTTCTCATGCCTAGTAAACAAACTTGTTGATACTTTCCCAATGCATAGGAAGGACATCAACATAATTATGCTCATCATGTCATATTGGCAAATAATGTCTTCCTTTATGCTTGTTGCAGCTAACCTTGGATGATTGAAATGAAAAATAACACAAGAGCAAATTGTGAACACAGCATTAAACTAATTAGTAAGGAAAGCTACTGTTTTATGTAAACCGCCCCGAGCCTGCAGGGAGGAGCGGTATATGAAGGTGAACAATACATAAATAAAAATAAATAAAATAAATATAAAATGGGAGGGCACCAACGGGAATGTGAGAAAGTGTCAACTCATCAAATATCTCTGACAAATTTGGTGTTCCATTTATTAGGATAGTCCATGGGGATTTCAATTTATTTAGGGACTTTACTCGGTGATTCAGAGCTGAGTTTTATTGAGATCATATTTATACATACAGTATCATTCTGAACTGGAATCTGACTTTAAATCAAGATTTGGGAATCCATATTTCCAGTGCTCCCCAAATGACGTTAATGGAGGCCCCATCTACATCTCCATATCATGCAGTTTCATAGACTTTGATAATCCAGTTTTGGGTTATATGGCAATGTAGATCCAGCCTAAATCTCAGAGCTTTTCCAGACAGACCAAAATCCTGAGAGGAACTGGGTCGACCCTGGAGGGCATGTAGTGATCTTCCAGCCCCCTGTTTCCTCTTTAAATTTACTGGAGGCACCTGGCTGCATCCTCAGGCCACTCAGAGAAAGCACCTCAGAGAAAGCACCTCAGAGAACCCTGAGGACGCTGTCAGGCACCTCCAGTAGGATTACAGGATTACAGGTCTCTGAGAGCCTAAAGAACTGGGATGGTAATAGAGATTGAACCCTGTTCCCTGAGATTGTGGAAGATGGTCCCAAGACTCTATTATTTCATTTTACTTTCTATTACATTTACTAGCTGTACCCGGCCACGCGTTGCTGTGGCATTGTCCAGTGGTATGGAAAAATTAAGTAACAAGAAGGTCTGCTTAAGAACAACAGCCACAGCAACAGTAATAGTAATAGGAAGGAAAGAAAGAGGTACCGAAGGAAGGAAGGAAGGAGAGAAAGTAGAAAGGAAAGAAAAAGGGAAGGAAAGGCAGGAAAAAGGCAAAGAAGGAAGGAGAAAATGAAATAGTATTCCTTTCCTTCTTTCCTTCCTTCCTTCCATCCATCCTACTTTTCTTCCCTCCTTGTATTCTTCCATTCCTTCCTCCTCCCCTCCCTCCCCCTCCCTCCCTCCCTCCCTGGTATCCTTCCTTTCTCCTTCCTCCCTTCCCTCCTTCGTTCCTTCCCTCTATCCTTCCATTCCCCTCCCCTCTTTCCTTCCTTCCATCCATGCATCCTACCTTCCTTCCCTTCTTCTATCTTTCTCTTCCTTTCTCCTCCCTTCCCTTCCTTCCTGCTAACCTTCCTTTTTCCTTCCTTTCTCCTCCCCTCCTTCCTTCCATCCATCCATCCTACCTTTCTTCTTCCCTCCTTCTATCCTTCCGTTCCTTTCACATCCTCTCCCTCCCCCTTCCTGCTATCCTTCCTTTCTCCTCTCCTTCTTCCTTCCATCCATCCTACCTTCCTTTCCTCCTTCTATCCTTCCCTTCCTTTCTCCTCTCCTTCCTTCCTTTCTGCTATTCTTCCTTTTCCTTCCTTTCTCCTCCCCTCCCTTCCTCCCTGCTATCCTTCCTTTTTCCTTCCTTTCTCCTCCCCTCCATCCTTCCTTTCTTCCATCCATCCTACCGTCCTACTTTCTATCCTTCCCTTCCTTTCTCCTCCCCTCCCTCTCTCCCTTCCTGCTTTCCTTCCTTTTTCCTTCCTTCTCGTAGCCACCCCACGGAGAGGACCCCCCCAGCCAGGCCTGTTTTTGAGGCCGGTGGAGGTGAGAGTAAGGCCAGGCTGCATGGCGTGTGCAAAGCTCTGGATTCACCGGGGCGCTGCGTTGCTTCTGGCACTGTGGTGTGAGAGCCACGCACAGGAGCCTTGGCCGTTTGAAATTTGTAGTTCTTGTTGTCTGTGTTGGGGGGTTGAGAAGGGGCCTGTCCGCGCGGGCTTTCAGATCGCACATGCGCCGCGGTGCTGTCTCTGAGGTGCACACAGGAACCCTGGCAGCGAGCAGCCGTTAGGAAGGTTGTTGTGAGTGTTCTCTTTGTTAAGAGGGGGGGGGAGAAGGGGCCAGGTAGTGCTGTCTGTATGTCCATGCAGAATGAACAAGCTCGCATGTAATGAACCCTCACAAATAGAGTATGAGTTACAGAGAATATAAGTCTGATACAATCAATATCACTGTATTAGCAATATCACTGTATTAGCTTTCGCCCTCATTATTGCTCTGAATACCTATGTATTTCTATGTGCATTGACTGCCATTTGATGTATGCTAATACAGTGATATTGATTGTATCAGACTTATATTCTCTGTAACTCATACTCTATTTGTGAGGGTTCATTACATGCGAGCTTGTTCATTCTTCCTGATACATTGTTGTTCCCTAGCTATTCATAAGCACCCCCCTCCTTTTTGTTTGCACTGTATGTCCATGCATGCACAGTGTTAATTTGGCATGGGGGTTTATGGGAATTGTAGTTCCCTTAGTTTTTTGGGGTTTTAGGGTGTTTTGGTTGATTTTTTTTGTTAGTGTTCATGGTGCTAAACACTCCTTGTGGTATGTGGGGTTGTGTGGCCTAATTTGGTGTTTTTGCGTTATGTGGTTTTGCTGTCTATAAGCCCCTCACCAGGACATGAAGGTATAGATAGATAGATAGATAGATAGATAGATAGATAGATGTGCTACCTTTTTTACCCCAAGGAGGACTCAAATTGATTCACAACATTATAAGTGGCAAAATTCAATGCCTCACATGTATAAAAAACATCACATATCAAATCAACAACATATGTCAATAGATTAAAACAATTAAAGCTATCCCCAAAGGCCCAACAACTGAAAAGATTCAGACCTTTTATGAGTCTACACTGCCAGATAATCTGGAATAAGCAGATAATCTGGGATCAGATTCTGGGATTTAGGGCAGTGTAGATCTAGCCCAAATCTAAGGTAGCCTTGGAAATATTTCCAAAATCTAAATTAATTTAATCTGTTTACAGTGTTCCCTCGCTACTTTGCGGTTTGCTTATTGCGGACTTGCTGTTTCACAGATTTCAAAAATATTAATTTAAAATATATATAATGGTGTATATAATGGCTGCTCTGGGGCCACAGTGTAGAAGGGAGCAGAGAAGTCAGTTCCATCTTGTCTCCTGCAACATCAAAGCTCCTCCCCCAGCAACAACATAATATTATATAATACTAATATTATTAACGATGTATTAGTATTATGCTAATAATATAATATGTTTTTATGTAGAAATGACTTGTAAGCCGTTCTGAGTCCCCTTCGGGATGAGAAGGGTGGCATACAAATGTCGTAAATAAATAAATTTTCACTGTTTTGTGGGGTTTTGCTGTTGCTGCTGCCGCTCTACAAACCACTTTCCCTCCTCAGTCCTCCCTTCCTCCCACCCCCCCCAGCCTTGAAGGGTCTTTCCTTCCTTTCCTTTCCTTCACTTTATTTTACGTTTATAAAGACTTAAAATAGTGTAAAACTACTAAAATAATGTGTGTGTGTGTGTGTGTGTGTGTATATATATATATATATATATATATAGAGAGAGAGAGAGAGAGAGAGAGAGAGAGAGAGAGAGAGAGAGAATCCCTCCTTCCTAGGCTCAGGCAGCCTGGAAAGAAGGATGGTACTGCCATCCTCCCTTCCCTGCCCATTTCCCACTCCACTTACAGAAGAAAGGCTCCATTTGTGGCCTGGAGCACTCCTCTTCCTTCTCCCTGGAAGAGCCAACAGAGGGCCTTGGGGGAGAAATTCTCCTCCACTCTTCTAAGCTCTCTTTTGGCTCTTCCAGGGAAGGGGGGAGGGAGATAGGCTTCAGAGCCTGTCTCTGATAAGTTGAGGGGACAATGGGGGTGGGATGAGGGGAGGCTGGCAGTGCCCTTGCCCACCCATGCTGATCTCGGGTCAGTTGTGAGATCATCTAGCCGCCACCCCCTGGCAAAATCCAATGGCTTGGGCCAGATATGTGGCCTCCATCCTGAGATTTAAAATCCCAATTCCTCTTAAATTTTTGGCTTGTCTAGAAGGGCTCTGTAAGGTTCAAAAAGCTTTCTTGCTGATTCTTGTGATTGCTGTTTCTTCTGAATATTTCTCAAATAGTACTAACACAATACAGGAAATCCCTTACACCACAGGAATGAGACACTTTAAAAGTGGTTTTGGTTATCATGGCAGTTTCCAGTACACATACAAGCATGAACTCCAAAGTAATGTTATTTGGTCTGTCTCCGAAACGTTTCTTGATTGATAGATGGCTGTTGAAACCATTATATCGCTTTCCTAAAGTTCGTTACTAATTGCCTTGGAGAAATCTCAGAGACGTAATTGCAGAGCTAGTGTCATTTTCTACTATGGTAGGGGTGATAATGCAGAGAAATTGTCAATCAATATATGGCATTGTTATATTGGCAATGCCATATATTGATTGACAATTTCTCTGTATTATCCCCCCTACCATTGAGTTTCTAGTCAGAGTAGGCGGCTTGCTTGTTTGTTGTTCTAGTCATTTTCTACTATGCCCATTTCCTACTCTTTTTTTTTAATTCCATGTGTCCCTTTTCTGACCCCCTTTCACTTTTCAAATTGTTTCAATTATAATAACATTAAAACAGGGGGGGGGGGTTAGCATAGAGGGACCCCAATGAGAAGAATCCAAGACTGATGAGACTCTTCATAATTCTGGATTTATCCCACACACACACACAAAATCCACAGGGTGAACAACTTTCAGTCTCCTTTGAGGGAGAAAAAAAGATATATAAATGCACATAATTCATAACCAAATAATTCAAAATCTGCACATATGTTTAGCAAACGTTTTCTGTGTGGAAAGTAATAATCCCATATATAATTATTAATTTGTGCAGATAAAATGTTGTTTTCTGCAAAGGAAAAGGGGTATAATTATTATTTTTTTGTGAAAAATTGCATTTGCTTTGTAGTCATTAATATTTCTGCATGAAAATGTTATTTTCCATGCAGGATAATATTAACTGGTCAGAATATTCTGTTTAATGTGTAAAATAACTCTATTTCAATCCATACCTATTGCAGTATGGGTATCAATTATTCCTTTTATATTATTTATCAGAGAGAAGAAAGCAGAAAACATCCTTGACCATGTCTACATGGGCCAAATGAAATGAACTCATCTCAATCCACATAATGCACAGCTTGTTCCATAACAGAAATGCTGCTTCCAACCATTAATCAGGCAAAAATGAATGACAGCTTACTCCAGAGCTTCCGGAATTGATGACAAAGTACATGGTTGAGAATTGGGAAAGGACCACCCATTTCATAACATACATTTGTTTTTCTGTAACATAGCTGGATATTGTGCTTACAGATCTGAAGAACTATTGCAAGAAATGTACCAAAAAAAGATCAGTTGGGAAAATGACTAGAAATATGATTATTTAAAAAGAAATAAGGCTCAAGATATAAATAAATACTGGGCTTTAAGTGGTTTTTGGTTATTGAAGCAAAGAGTTCTGTGTAATCAAGAGAGAGAACTTACATTTCACATAAGTGTGCTTAGTAACTCCCCAAATGCGAGTAGAGCTGAGAAATATTGAAGGCCATCATTAAATGTCTTACTGTCTGAATGCACAGTGCCTCCAAGTTACCATAACACTATATAAACATAATTCTATTTTATCCAAACCTCTGTTTAAATGTCCCTCAGGCCTTTCAGCTATATGAGGTTGTTTGGTTTCATATTAAGACAGCATTAATAATTGTAGTTGTTTCTTCTGACTCAAAGGGACCCAGATGCAGTACCAAATATGTGTCTGCTGTGCAAGATTTCATTGTGATTAAAGTCAACCAACTTCCTTCCATGCCATGTTATGAAGTACTAAGTCTTCTTTAATAGGCACATATGTCAGTTGAATGTTGTAATGTTCCAGGCACGAACAAGCAAAAAATCGGAATTAATACTTTCCTGCTAGTTCTTCCTGATATTTTTTTGAACAGCAGTGGATTTTGCTTTGCAATTTTCTTCTTTGTAGTAACTCTTTGCAGGACATAATACAAGGCTGTAATATAGAACTACGACCTTTTAACACCATTCAATGCAAAGGAATTATGAGATGTATAGTTGTACAAGGTCTTTGGTCTCCTCTGCCAGAGTGCTGGTGCCTCAACAAACTTTAGGAAAGGTAAACTTTAGGAAAGGTAAAGGTTTTCCCCTGACATTAAGTCCAGTCGTGTCCAACTCTAGGGATAGAATTTTCTAGCTGCAACATTGGACCTATCAGTTGGCTGACATCTGCAGTGACATCGACCAGAGAGATGAGGCAATGAAATAGGAAGAACACTCTCCTTCCTCTCCTCCCTTTTCTGATTGCTCCATCACCCCAGTTGACACCACTATAAGCCAGCTAGGACCTATGTCACACCCAGAGACTGCTGAGTCTTGGGCATTGGGAGGTGATGGTATGTTCCATCCCATGTTCTCAGACTGCCTGAGCCCAGGAAATACAGGATAGCAAAGAAAGACACTCTCTTAATTCTGAGCCAGAATTTTGACTATCCTCCACATTTGGTTAATGCAGGACAAGGCCCTGATCCTAGATCACATTAATTAGTCAATATAGATGTGCCCAGAAGGAAAGGGACCTTGTTTTCCATATCCACCCACAATACCCTTTATCAGACATGCTAAAAGCATCTCACGAATTCCTACAGCTCCTAGCAGGAGCTTACTCTTTTGTTACACTTGTAAATACATGAGTGGAATTTTCCATTCATTAGGCAATGTCTTTTTAAAAGTCCTCAAACTCCATGCCCTCCAACATTTTATAGATTAAAAACAGAGACATATTTGTAACACTCCTATTCTCATACTAAGGATTATCATTCAACTCCTTTCCTTTTACACACTGCTAAAGGCCATATTCCATCTGCTCTGTTTGTTGTGCGCAATAACAATTCTTTTTAACAAGGCATTCACAAGAAATAAAGCTAAGGACAAAATACAGTTAGAGATTTGTCAGCTTTTGGGAAATAAGAACTGACTCAGCTCGTTGAGGGCATGTGGATCATATGAAGTTTTAGATTAAGCTCCTCTCATTTTCAGTAAATTAAATAAAATTAGCTCTCCATATCCACAGATTTTGCATCCACAACTTTAATAATCTACAGCTTGAAAATATTAAAGAAGGGACAAGAAATTAAATCTTGATTTTGTCCTTTTATATAAGAGGCACAATTTTATTATAACATTGTATATAGTGGGATGTGAGCACTCACACATTTTCATTTCCACAGAGGGTTCTGGGACCCAACCCTGGAAGACATCAAGGGGTGGCTGTATGTATGATTGCTCCCAAAACAACAAAATAACAAGTCAACACAATAATGTGGGTTAAACTATGGGCAACTTTTATTAAATATTACCGATCAATCTCTATGTGAACTGCCAACCAATTTAAGGGCATGAACTTGGTGTGTATATGAACCAAGGCAGTGGCCATCCAAGACCTACTACTCATCTATCAAGAGCAAAACACCATGGTCCCTAGCTACAAAGAACAATACCCACGAAGGGTTAGTAGCAATAAATCACAAAATCAATAACGTATCAAATAGTTCTATAATCAATATATAGAACCAACAGTTGATTCCAGGGCGATCACTCAGGGAAATGGATGGATAATTCTGTCCCAATTCCAGAGGATATTGAGACCAAAACTCTCACCACACAAGACCATTACTATTCACCCTAACCTTGATTCTTTTAACCGCAGCTGAGGGTTCCTGTTCATGGCCTATACCAAAAAGGGGTGCCTTAGGTGCACACTGAGATGTAAACCTATCCCAATTTTTTTTCATGAGAAACTATTTAAAGCCCACTCACCCAATCAGCCCTGGACTAAACAGTGTAGGATAGGTGAGAAACCCTCTAGAACATTGGGGGGGGGTTATACCTACCCAGCCCAAATGGTGACCCTTTTCAGTATTTTCAAAGCTTTCCCTTTGCTGGAAGAGAGCAAAGCGCTTTCCTCATTCACATTTTGAGCACAGGGGTGGGTGGGGGAAGGAATTATGCTTAATTTACTACCATTTTTCAAATCTTTAGACATGGAAGGATCTTAAAGAAAGGTTTTATCATGTTTGTTTTGCTTTTAATAAAAGCAGTCTGTGAGCTATTCTTTTTCAGAGGCCTGGTAAACTAAGATTGGTCTTTAAAGCATTTACTTTCAAATTACAAAAGCTGAAATGTAATTTAATTTTCTTTTTAAAATCCAGCTATGGACATTCTGGAATTGAATGTATTATCTTCAAGGGACTTCATAAAAGTGGTTCAGAATACTCTCTTTCATTTAAGTTGGTAGTATGGTTTAAGTCAAGGTGAAGAAGGAGGTAAGGGAAACTCAAATATATATATATACATTTAAAATCAGATAGCCCAAAATGTTGCTCCTCAAGAAATTAAATTGTGCCTCAAGAAAGAAAATAAACTTTCTGATGTCCTTACAAAAATAGTGATGCTGATGACTCAAGTCACCTTTTGCTGAAGTATATAGCCATTCCTTGTTCTTAGCAAATAATGTTGGCAAGAATGCTCTAACAGCTACAGAGCTACTATAGTTAATCATAGAATCATAGAGTTGGAAGAGACCTCATGGGCCATCCAGTTCAACCTCCTGCAAACCAGCTGGAAAATCACATTCAAAGCACCCCCAACAGATGGCTATCCAGCTTCTGTTAAAAGCCCCCAAAGAAGGAGCCTCCACCACACTCCTAGGCAGAGAGTTCCACTGCTGAACAGCTCTCACAGGAAGTTCTTATTAATGTTCAGGTAGAATCTTTTTTTCTGTAGTTTGAAGCCATTCTTCCATGCCCTAGTCTCCAGAGCAGTTGAAAACAAGCTTGCTGCCTTTTCCCTATGACTTCCCCTCACATATCTATACATGGCCATCATATTTCTTCTCTTCTGCAGGCTAAACATGTCCAGCTCTTCAAGCCGCACCTCATAGGGCTTGTTCTCCAGACCCTTGATCATTTTAGTCACCCTCCTCTGGACATATTCTAGCTTGTCAATATCTCTTTTCAATTGTGGTGCCCAGAATTGGACACAATATTCCAGGTGTGGTCTAACCAAGACAGAATAGAGGGGTAGCATGACTTCCCTGGATCTAGACACTATATTCCTATTGGCTTTTTTTGCCACTGCATCACATTGTTGGCTCATGTTTAACTTGTCCACGAGGACCCCAAGTAGTTATGCAGTGACTTTTGGACCAGATCTTTCAGGACAACTGGACCTCCAGCTTAGGAGGTCCTCCGCTACCTCCAAAAGGACACCGACCCAAATTATTTGGGACATTTAAGGTTCCTTTTACAGAATTACAGGATTACCAAATGATCAACAGTTCATCCAAATACATAGAAAAGGTTCTGGGGCTGAGCTAGAAAAATGCTATATCAAATCTGCACTTTGTTTGTTCCCTGTCTAATTTTTGGGTCTCATGTGTTGCTTCCAGGAGCCAGGTCTGTTCAGGGGCTGATGGGTGAGCTGGGCCTGGAGCTTTGCCTCCTGGCATAGGCCCCTCGCCCGTCGGACGCCTGCCTCTCCTTCTCTTTCTATTCCTGCCCCCAGGGTGGGCCTTTTCTTCCCCACCACATGCCGGGTTTTTTTAGAGCAGTGCCCTCCTTACCATGCTCCTGTGCGGTTGCCAGGCTGCTTGGGCCTGCTGGACCGCCTGGCCTGATTGCAGCCAGCGGGTTGTGACGGCGCCATGCTTTCTGGCCTGACACCGCCACCTTGCCGGGCAGCAGTGTCCGGAGCAGGGGCAGTGTGGGGTTGGGTGGCCCGGCCATGCCCGGCGCCACCATCTTGCCGGGCGGCTGCATTTTGCCTGCCTCTTCCCTTCTTCCTTGCTTTGGGTAGGTGCAGTGCAGGATTAGGCGGCCCAGCTGTGCTGGGCGCCGCCATCTTGCTTGGCGGCCGCGTTGCATCCTCCCCCCGTCATCTTCTTAAAGGCTGCTTCCAGGCCTCATGGCCATGCCAGAGCCCATGGAGGCGGCCATCTTGGGGGCGGGGCCTCAGATGCCATTTTGGTGAGGTCGGTGGCCATTGGGGTGGGGCCACGGCTGCCATATTGGCTGGTCAGCGACCATTTTGGTGTGGTCAAAATAAATAAAGAAAATAATAATAAAAAATAAAAATAACACACACACACATATATATGTAAATAAAAGAAAGAAAAGAGGATATAAAAACAATTGTATATGTATATATATGAAATGTTCAAAAAACAACAAACAAACAAACAAACAAACGGAAATGGAAAGGCCCCATGTTGAGGTGTTGCCCGGTGTCAGACCTCAGGCCTTGGTTTCCCTCACTTCCCCTGAACCAAACTGTGGCCATGTTGGCTCTCAGAAATCTTCCAAGCCTGTCTGTGTTTCCCAAGTGAACTCTGTACATTGCAGCTTGGTTGAAACAGTCAAGGCCACGGCAGTTACTCCCCGTGATAAGCAGAGACGGTGGAGCCCAGCAGTAGGCTAAACTCCCTCTTACAGATGTGGGCACTAATTGGCTCACATACCAGGCCTCTGAGCTTTATCTAAACAACAGTCCACCCTGAGAATCCTGATGTCCAACGCAACTACGTCGAAGCAGATCAAAGGGTTAGAACTCTATATCCCTTTGGTCTGAGCCAGGCTAAAACATCTCGAGCCAACCATCGCAACTACCATGGATTCCTGAATGGGCCTTGCGGCCTTCCCGCTGAAGCTTCTACCTGCCAGTACGCTGGCTGTTTGGACTCAGCCTGCTTGGGCTCCCGTTTGCTCACTGCTTTGTTCCTGATTGCCACAGAAAGACTTTGCCTTGTCTCCTGCTTGATCCCGGATTGCTTCGGGTCTATATTCCATTGCTGCTACCATTGAACATTGCTGCTAATTCCTAGTGCCATTGCAAGGCACTCAGCTGACTTCTAGTCTCTTTCCTATATCCAGTTTATTCTAAATAAACCTGTTGTACCTCAGCTGAATGTGTGGTTTATCAAGGGAGGTTTCCAAGTGCCCCAGGAGGGTGATACCCATACAATTGGCAGCAACCAATCATGGGCTGGCTGTCACTATATTTCATACCAATTTTTATTTCGGGTTGACTGAATGGTCAATAGCCATATTATAGCTATATCGATAACTTTTAATTCTGTGTATATGGTTTTTCTTTCCTTTGCAGGATGTCTCAGAGGAAGAAAGTGGGTGGCCCCAAGGGGAAGGGCCCAGCCAAAAGGGCTGCTACAAAACGCCCTGTACCTCCTGCCTTATCATCATTGGAGGATGAGGGCATTTCAGCTGAAGGCCCTCATTGCAAGGATGCAAAAAATAGAACAGCGAGGTGGTTTGTCTAGCCTCAGTGCTGGTGGTCGGCCAGCTCTTGTCCCATATGTCTCTTGTAGAATCTACCATAGCTGCAGGAGGGCAGAAGGCTCAGGGAGCCCTGGAAGTGGAGGATGTCCCAGTGCCCCTCCCCCCCCCCCCAGCAACAGCAGTACCAGAGCCGCAACCTCCACTTTGGACTCCAGCACTACTGGAGATAATCCCGCTGGCCACTAGCAATCCCATGGGGCTTCTGCAGCTGGCACCAGTGGAGCCAATCACACAGTCAGTGCCCTACACCATCGGTGTTGCAGGGATGCCAGCAGGGGTCGCGGTCGGTCCCTCTCCATTGGAGAAGCCAACCACCTCTCAAGGTACTTCCACCACACTCTCATGGCCCTGGGATCAGAGCCTAACACATCATATGATACGAGGCCAGTCTGTTGAGGCTGAGGTGTCCTGCCTGAGGGAGAAAACTATGGTAATTTCCCCTCAAATTGTTGCAACTTAAACTTGGACGGACCCTTAGTAAACCATCACACAGCAACTGCGGTTAAATGCTTTATTTAGAATAAGTAAAATAGGTAGAGAAGGCAAAGATAGAATAGTTCAGTGATGCTCCCAGCATCCGGTATAGCAAGCAATAGTCTTTAAGAGTCCAATAAATGAGCAATAATCTTGGTGCTGAAATTGGCTTGATACAAAGCTTGGTAAGATTTAGAGTCCAAAAACAAGAAGGCTCCCCTGGCCCAGACAAAGTTCCATGAAGCTTGGCAAGGTAGCTAAAACATTGGCATGAGATCCCGAGCTCATTCCGGGCTGAATCTTTATAGGCCCGGTTGCTTTGATCTAGAATACGCTGACTATGTCGGAGCTCTCTCACAGGAACAGCTGGGAAGCTTTTCGTTCCCACCGCATCTCGGTCCGATTGGAATGTAAGCTTGTTAGTGCTAACACCTGGCCTCTCGGGAGGATCTGTTGCTTCATGGTACCAGGCTTTCTTATCGGCCTGTGAAACAGTAGGGCTGGGTATGGCCTTGGGCGCTTGGGGTTCACTTAGAGGTTGCTGCAGAGGCTTGCTTCTAAACCTCTCCGAATCTTTGGTTTTAACATGGCGTCGATCTGGTTTGCTCCTAGTACCTCGCTGGGGTGTGACACAAATTGATATAGAGCCAGGGACAGCCAGCACAAGTTCAACGAATACCGTTATTCCATCTCAGATTACCATACAACTGACAGTCACCCTAGAGTCAGCTAGAATAGGGGAAGTAAACCAGTTTTGGGGGACCGATAAATGGCCACCACACGCCATGCCAACACAGAGCTCTACAGCATTAGTTTCCCATTTAGCCGTGAAAACTCTGGAAAAAACTATTGAGAAACGAATACACTGACCTATATTTGATGTACTTTAGAGACTTGGACTGTAAAGAAAAGGATGACCTCAACGAAGAAAGCAAGCAATCTATTTTTAAAAAGAAAGATTGACCAGACTTGGGAAAATTGGCTTTCTTGTTTCACTATTTATGTGTCATTGCTTTCCGAGGCTCACCCTTACAGGTCCCAGTCTCTGTTCCAGTACCAGAACATAATTTATGGGGCTTATGACGACGGCCCACCCAATGCGTGGCTTGTGTACAACACACGCTTCCGCAACAAAGCGGCAAGCCGGCCTGATATCCGTTGGGACTTGATTGACAACCAAATTTGGATGGAAGCCATAAACTCAACAAGATCAACCACTATTTTAAAAACTGACAGCGGGCATACTATAAAAAACAAGGGTTGGCAGCCCTTTCGACAGGGAGCTCCTCAGCCGCAAGCCCAGAGCCAAAATCCCATGTGCTGGGAGTATGCGGCTCAGGGAGCCTGTTCACGTAAAGGTTGCACCTATCAGCCCAGCTGTTCGATTTGTGTCGGGACTCACCCAACAAAAAACTGCCCAAAGGTATGCTCAAGCAGAGCTGGAAACAGGGACAGCCAATTTAATAGATGGACTCCAACCCAAACTAATATTCCCAAAGAGCCCCAGCCCAATTGAGGTCGACCAGTTGGGGGATTGGCAGCAAAACCCCAACAGGTTGTCAGCTGACTACTTACTAGATAGTTTCTTAAAGGGTTTTTGGATTCCAACTCAAGGCTCCCGGTCTCATCAAATGCCCCAAATTTAAAGTCCATCACCCCATTATCAGACAAATCCCATCGAGCACTGTTAAATTCAAACATACAGATGGGTCAAGAGGGGTTGACAATTTTGATCTGATCTTCTGAGATGGACCAAATTCCAAAGGCAACATTATTACTCCCCAGGATACTCCTTTTTGTCATCAAGACGAGACCCCATTGATTATCAATGCTGGGTGATTACAGAGAAAGCACTTAAACAATTGGGCCCGGTCATCATAAATTTGGTACCCATTCTTTTAGGATCGGGGCAGCTTCCTCAGCCTCACAATTGGGTTTGCAAACAAATATCTAAAATAATTCGTGATGAAAATCTGGCACTTTTAAGCGATATATGTGCATCCCAACAGTTTAACCAGTCCTTTCTCATTTCAGATGTGTTTGCAAGGGTACAGAGATGGAGGATCCTCATATGCAGTCACAGTTGGGTTCACTGGACTGAGAAGCATGCATTGAGGACCTCGTTTAGACAGCACCTTGGTTTTGGCACTTTGCCACAGTTGAATGGAAGAGCATACGTAGCCTTCATTGGGAGGATTTGATTCCCTTGTTATTGCATATAGGAGTGAGCCCCCTCCTGTTGTGTTGGTCTTCCAATTGGGAGGCAATGATTTGGACTTACTGAAAGGTAAGGCCCTGTTCTTTCAGGCAAGGAAGGATATTTATAGGTTGTGGCGGACATGGCCGCGGGTTCATATCATTCATACCGCGCCTTAGGTGGCTGAGAGACGGGGATGTGCAACAAATGGAGAGAGCCAGAAACAGGGCTATTCGCACAACCCTTCAACATGGTAGGGGATCCTACATTTATCATGACCTAATTACACACAATAACTCACAATTTTATTGGTCAGATGGTATTCATCTGTCTGACACGACCAATGCTCAATTTCTGTGGCGTAAATAGTTTAGGGAAATCCAATGGATAGATATACACTCATGCACTCCTCAATGTTGGTTGAGCCAATGCACAAATGCACTCACCTGGATAGAAATTGAAGGGTGAGGGGGATATCATTGGCACAGAAAATTGAGAGTCCAGTAAAATATTTTCAGAGAGGTTTTTCTCCATTGTTTCTCTGAGAGGTTGCCCAGTTCTGTTTATACTCAGGGGAGTCTCCCAGTGTAGCTGAGGGGTCGACCGCTTGCGGACGCTACCTCGGCTTGGCCACACCTTGTTCCCTTGACACCTAAGTTTAGTTAAGTTAAAGTTAAATAGGTAACTTTAAATAAAGGTTGCCCAATTTGAATCCAATTATGGTTGTCTCATTATTTTGGGGGTTGAAAGGTAATAGATATCTTCATCGCATGAACAGTAGGTTTTTTCCCCTGTTCCTAGCTATACCAACTCATGTTCCACAAACAAAACTAATATAATAAATAATAGGAGCCATCAACAACACCCCAAGGCTTGGGTTCTCCTGAAGACATGAAATCCAGTTAATATCTTAAAGCCTACAGCATCGGGTACATAGAACACCAGCAGAATTTTAATAGCCCTGGAAATTTTAGGCTGCACTACCTCACAAAAACCCAGCCATTCCTGATAAGCCACTGTTGCGCTTCTTCCTGCTTGCCATGAATATGTATCAGAGCTGAATTTAAACGATAAAGCCACAGTCATGCTGTTTTGTAATCACAAGATAAAATGATTTCCCATGAATGCGTAACAACATACACTCTTTGATTTGGCACAAATATATTCCTTGACATAAAAGACATGGAAGTGAATGAGACTGAAAGAGGATGGGGAATAGGTGGAAAACAAATTATTAATAATCACAATGTCTCTATTTCAACTAGGGAGGGGGGAAGAGATTTGAGTTACCAATGGTAACTTTCTCCCTCACCCCATGAACCACCATCCTTTAAAATATGAATGTCTCCCTAGACAATAATTTCCTGCTGCCTCCAATTTTTCCACTCACATTATGACACTATTTTAAGAATGAGCTGTCAGTTCTTGCTAAGATTCCTGTCACATAAAGTCATGTTGCTGGAGGTTAGAAAAAAATACCCTTTACTAATAATTAGCTGACACCGTAGGTGAGAAAAGGTGGTCCTACCCTAAAGGGTCTCTTTGCTGTGCAAACAGATAAAAGGTTACCTAGATATCCGAAATACATTTGCTTCTATTGTATTTCAGTGACAATGATTGCATTTGCACCTCTGCTACGTCAAGCGGGTTGAAGCATTATGATGTAAACCACAACAGGGAGAGCAAATAAGATCCATAGGCCATGTTACAGCTCCCAAAACATTTGAAAGACAGATAAGGTTTTTTTAAAAAAAATAGCTCAGATGATCACGATGAAGCAATATGTAAATTTAAGGCTCTGATAAGGGACTGCAGGAAGCACAGCAAACATTTCACTTGGGGGTAGGAAAAAGAGATTGCCATAAAAATGGTTTGGTAATCATAATTTCATAGCAATTTTTGACTGTTTACAAAACAGGGATTGATTTATTCATTTTGGAACGCAAAAAATAGAGGAAAAAATATATGAAAACTCATGAAAAATCTCCCCATTATCTTGCGATCTGCAGCTATTTTGGGTGGCTGATAGATATTTATGACATATTGCCATGGCAACAAAGAACTATCTGAATAACTGTATTATCTGGCAAGAGGAGTAATGCCCTACAATGCCTTATGATACAATAATCATTGCTTAAAGTTATAGGTAACATATAAGGAAGGCAGCCTGTGTTTTCTTTCACTTGAATGCATATCATTCTGCATAAACAAAGCAGTCATTTTTTGATGATGCTACCGCTACACTACCTGTAATACTTTTCACTAGAGAGATCTCTAAGGCCACTAGATGGAGCATTTATCATTGCTAAAATTAATAACAAGCAAGCTTGCTTTTCATAAATTCCATTTAAGAAGTCTCTCCCTTTTCCTCCTTTAAAAAGGTTGAACAATTTTCTTACACAGTTCCTACACTTTCATTTGCCAAATCTGGTGAATGAAGCCTATCTCAGAGTACAGGCAAGTTGATTCCACCAATTGCATAGGAGATAATTCCTGTTTCTTTCTTTTTTTTTTTAAAGAAGAGGCAGGGACCACTCTTGTTTTCCCTTCTCTGTTGATTTCACAATGCTGTTGTTGATGTCATATGAATTTGTATTCTTGCAATTGCATTTTAAGGGTCAGGAAGCTAGAAAACTTATGGAAGTTACTTCTATTTCTTTAGAAGGAGAGTAATATTCTCTGAGGCACAAACCTGAGGACAATGAGGGAGCAGAATGTGAATGAAAGTGGTGACTTATGGAACAAAAGATGCTATTGAACAGAAGAGAAACATTTGTGGATTTTTCTACAGTTGTAGGATGAGCCTGAAAATCTGATTACATCCGAATTTTGGATATATCCAATGTTTGAAAATAGGCCAAGAATATATACACAAGCTGGAATACATAATTGTACTCAGATATATAGGCCAAGTCTCATGCATTAGGGACTAACTGGTCTATACTGTATATTGCAGACTGGACATAAGCATTTGCATCTTCTTTGCAGGGGGAAATATAAGTTATTGGAATATACAATTAAATACATTGAGGACAGCTTATGGAAGTTACTTCTATTTCTATAGAAGGAGAGTAATATTCTCTGAGGCACAAACCTGAGGACAATGAGGGAGCAGAATGTGAATGAAAGTGGTGACTTATGGAACAAAAGATGCTATTGAACAGAAGAGAAACATTTGTGGATTTTTCTACAGTTGTAGGATGAGCCTGAAAATGAGGTAACTGTTCCACAAACTCACCAAAAAAAATCAAATGAACACCGAGGAAAGTTGGACAACTGTCAATTTTAGCTAGGTCAGTGCTTATTTCCCCATTTCAATACCTTCAAGACAGAGATTGTATAGCTCAGCCGAATGTATTTTGTGGTAGGGACAAACTTTGTGGTTGGGACAAATTATACATTTTTGATAGACAGCATTGCAAGTGAAAACTGGATTGTGGCCAGGTTAATTAATGCAGACTCAAACCTATGCTTCAACAAATTACTAGAGCCCATCATTTTAAGTCTGCTCAAATGTGCAACTGTTTTAAATGAGGCTGGAAATAATTTCATCCTATGATGCTGATGTCAGTTAAAAGCCGGGTATTAGGAGAATGAAGGAAAGCATCAACCGAGCATTTCTGCAACACAGCTCTCTGCTCTCCAGCGCCTAATGGATCAGGAAGACAGATACGCCAAACTCATTGGCATGTAAATTTAAATTCAGATCTATTACCGATTACGCACATGCATGTCTAAGAGCGGAAGCATTTAAAGGAAAAGAATTAGGCTCGTTTTGGCAAATGTCCAGTGGAAGGACTGAATGGGGACTTTCAGGAAAGGCAGGCTTTCTTTGTGCCAAGAGTACAAGTGCTTCAAAATGGTAACTTAGATTCAGGAGAGAGTGTGGATGCTCTGAGAATCCCATATTCTAGCAATCCAATCTTTTTAGAATGATGCAACCTTTTGAAAAGGAATTACAGTGCAGTGGAGAATAAGAGAATTGTGAACTGAGATACTTCAGCTGAATATATTATGCCTGTTTTATCACGGAAAAAATGGCTGCAAAACTCACTTCGGATGTAGAGGGTGCTGGCACCTCATATCTGATAGACTTATGACGTTTTCAGCAGTTTTTTCAAAATTGATTCGGATGTACTTCTGAAATTTGGAAGGTTTCGTTAATGGCATCCGCGATTGCGCAATGCAGTCAAAACTAGGGAGATTCCCCTTCCCTCCGTTTTTGACCGCTACTACAGACAAAACTAGCCACACTGGTACAAAATACTGAACACATTTAACACATTAATAAACATTTTAAACATTTTAAACGCAATGGGACAAAAATAAAGAAGGGCGGAAATGACATACAAGCCATATCCGAATATGGCAATGGAGACTTCGAAATGGAAAATCCACTTCCTGTTTCCTTAACTCTCTCCGTAATTGCTTCAAAAGTCAAAAACATCTAAATAACATCCAAATTTTGGATATATCCAACGTTTGAAAATAGGCCAAGAATATATACACAAGCTGGAATACTTGTGTTAGAAGTATGTATAATTGTACTCAGATATATAGGCCAAGTCTCATGCATTAGGGACTAACTGGTCTATACTGTAAATTGCAGACTGGACATAAGCATTTGCATCTTCTTTGCAGGGGGAAATATAAGTTATTGAAATATACAATTAAATACATTGAGGACACTCACATGGATCAGAGCTAGATTCACTGCCCAGGAAGTAAGCGCCTTCTTTAAAATTTAGTTCTGCGTCAGAGCCAAGACCAGGAAAATCTGGAACCTTAGTTTGGACATTTAATTCAGTTATCTTTAGTGCTGTGAAGATATTTTAAGACTTTATCTCACAGTGGTGGCAAACTGGCATAGCAGCAGAACTGTAACTCTGGTGATGGTACCTATTTCACAATGATATGTGTTACCCATTACTGCTCTGCCACCTCCCCATGACAACCCTGTCCCCTGCTATTGATGAGCAAACCCTGTCAGTGACAACTGATCACACCAAAATGCCACAATCTACCTGTGCAATGTTCCCCCGATCCCTCAGGGGTAGGATTGTAATTCTCCTCCACATCCGTCACTGTACTTTACCTAATTAAATGCATGGCTTTATTTTTAAATTAACCTTAACTTTGCAGAAATTGCAAAATTGCTTCTACTAAATTTGAAAAAATCAATAGAAAAACAGTCATACACATCCAGTGTTAAAGATGGTCCACTAGCTCACAGTTCTACTTTAGGAAGTAAGGAAAACTAAAAGAGGACACTTTTCTTACCTTTGTGTTCTAAAATGCAGAATGACTACCTGTGTTCTGATTGGGAATCATGGGGACAAGGTAGCATGTGATGGGCAAGTGGGTGGTGCAGCCAATGCAGGGTGCTGGGTGACATGTATTTACCTCACTGCTCCGTAATTTGCCCCACTGCCCCACAGGTCCCCTGCTGTCCCCCGCATGTGATAATTCTGCTTCCATTCTCCACTAGACTGTAGGTCTGGTAGTGGTGATGTTAGACTGGTTCTGGTTCCTTGCTAACTACTCTGTTTGTGAGATATGTTTTTGTCTCTTTCAATCCCCACTGAGTTATCACTGACTTAGCAGAAATTTTAATGATTTCTGCAACGATATACACAATTAAATTAGATAATGCAACAGTTGCCTTGTGACCTTCTGGGATTATGTGAGTTGTATGTTGAAATTGTTTTCAAGAAATAGTCATACACCTCCAGTGTTAAAGAAGGTCCACTAGCTCACAGTCCTACTTTAGGAAGTAAGTAAAACTAAAAGAGGACATTTTTCTTACCTTTGTGTTCTAAAATGCAGAATGACATATCCAGAGAAAATCCTATGTATCTGGGTTCCTTCTAATGACTGTTGCTATAACTTAATTTCCCATTGAGATATGACTGCTTGTATTGGACACAATTTCTTCTTTTTCAGACAAATTTTCCCAGGAATGAAGTCCCTACATCCCTGGTAAAATAGTGTAGATTAGTTGGAGATGGGTTGATGACCATCACCTGGAGCCAATGTAGTTGGCACTAGTTAAGACTTCCCCATTCAGCTCATATGTTCTTATTTTTATTTTCTTGCTTTGCAATGAGACCGACAAAAATGAGTGATGAGGGTGTATGTCAGACATCCTTATGCCCCCTTATTTCTTTCCTTGTATTTACTAATATAATACCCAGCTGCCCACATTTAATGCCTATCTGGAGTAATTCCATTGAATCAGTTTCTGAAAGATCAGCTAACACTTCTTTAAAATTCATTGATTGAATTGAGACAGCTAACCCTCGGGGGTTGAAACGGGTGGGTAAGAAATACAGTAAGTAAATAAATAAATAAATAAATAAATGGATTTTGATTGAAACTTTGACTTGATTGAACTCAGGGGAAGATAGTTATAATCACACTGTAAAACCTGGAATGTTTTCATAGAATTTTAACGTACAACTTAAATGCAATTGCTGTTTGTTAATGTTAATATTCAAATTTGAATGTGTGAAATATGTCAAAGTATATGCAAATACATAATGTGAGAATTTCAGTGATACCCCCACTTCAAAACCTTTTTTCTCAAATCTATTTATTTTGCAGGAAAGATATTTTATAATGTTAGGTCTCATCAAATAGTTCCCAGTTTGTGCAAGTGGGAACAAATAGACCAACAAATAGCCTTTCAGTGAGAATCTTAAACCCATTTTAAAAATGTATTCCTGCCAATTCACCTATGGTTGATCATGCACACTGAAATGTGCATGCTATTAAAAGTAATCTTGCATGTAATGTAAGTAATGAAAATATAAATTTAGTTGCAAATATGAGTGTGCAAGTCAAATCTCTATCAGCATGCCAATTCTGATGTGCATGGATTCCCATAAAAGTGTTCTTATAGTTAGTCAAGCACCACAAAGCTGCAGTACAGCACAACAAGAGGAGGAGGAATTAGCTCTGTAGGTGATCAAATAAGAGACATTCTCTTCCCCCATTCTACAACGAGAACCATTGAAGAGCTTCCTGGTATTTGGTGTTTTGTTACCAACCTTTCATCCCAGCTTGCTGGGATGAGAGGGCTTTGCCCCTCCCCTGCCACGACAGAGCTAAGGTTCTGTGGAACCTTCCAGGCTGGGGGGGGCGGGGCCTTCAGGAAGGCCACGCCCCAGCAAGCCATTCCGTGCTTGCTAGCCGACCCACCACTCCCGCCCATTGATTGATCAGACTGCCTTACGGGGCCAGGTATGGAATTTTACCTCTTACTGCCGCTCTTAGGCCGGGGAGGGTTTTTGCCTACCTCCTAAATTCTCAGGGGCTACTGGGTGTGGTGTTTATAATGAGGCCAGTTTGAATAGTTAGGCGGTTGGTTGTTAGGGAAATTCCCTAATTGGTGTTCACTTAGGCACCCCATTTGGGGTGAGGGCCAGTTAGTTCAAAGCTTCACCTTGAAGTTGTGTTGGTTCCGTTAGGTGGAGTTAATGGCCCTGGAATGGTAAGAGGCTATTCTCAAGCTCGGGTGAGTTGGCCTCTTATTCGTTTCCCTGTTGAGACTGGATCTGGTGGTTGGTCAGATCAGTCTTGGTGTTCGCCCAAAAAATTTGAGAGTTGGGTATGATTCCTGACACCCCCGGAGTTAGTGTTAGGAATATAAATAGGTAACAATAAATGGTTGCCCCAATTTGACCCAAATTACTGTTGTCAGTGTGTTTATTTGTGTACGTCTCGTTATTCGGGGTATGGGTGGGCAAATAGCCATGCTGCTGCAATTGACTGAGCTCATGTCAAGGGGTGGGGAACCTTTGGAATAAGTGCAGTGCCAGAATCATGTTAGATATTCACACACAGCACTAAGGTAAGGGTTTGTTTTTTCAGGTTCACACATTCTTCACCTCACTCACTGACTCTTTACCTACTAGCCAATTGGAATTAAGCTGCCACTCTAGCTGTATTGGAAATTAATTCAGTAAAACTGAATTAATTATTTGAATCATTGAGAAAAGAGGATTATGTGTGTGCTTGTGAAAAAATAGCAGAGGAGCCCTGCTGTATCAGTCAAACATGATTTTCCAGTGGCATCCTGGCTGTGTGTGAGAGAGGTCTCTTGTTTCAGTGTTTTGCTTTGCTGCTGCCTAGCTGTTCATTCGTTGTATCACTCTCATTTGGATTGCTTTTTGCTTTGGATTTTGCTGCAGTACTTTTCCTTAAGAGAAGTTTTATTCCCCCCTTCCGCCCATTTTGCTAGGGAGTTGAAGAGGGTGGGCGTGCATTGGTGGGGGGGGGCTTTTTTAAAAGGCCTTTTTTGGCACTGGGTTTTTTTTCAGTCTTAATGTTGTGGTGGGGTGGTAAAGGGAAGGGAGGGGTCAGGGGATAACCTGACTCCTTTGAGGCCCCATGGGATAATTTCTTTCAATCTCTTTTCCAGCCCTCTCTAGTCCCATCTATCTATCTTGCTGCTTGTACTCTGCCCTGCACATTGCTTCTTCCCCTATTTTTTTTAAAAAATGACCAAAAAAAGCCCTTCTCATTCACCTCTCTGACTCTTTTATTTCTTTCCCTCCCCTGTCCCAGCTTGTTTCCCCATGCTGCCCCAGTTCATCTGGCTTGCCTGTGTGTATACAAGTGTACCCTCTGGTATGTACCCTCTGATAGCTTCTACCTGCTCAACTGCACCAGTCTAGTAGTAGCAGCCTTCCTCACCTTTAACATTTTTTTTTTAAGTAAACAAAAACTAAAGAAACCTCTTGAAAGTTGTTTGTAATATTCATGTTGTTGACTCATTCACATTCTCTCCTCTGCCCTGCTGCTGCTGCTCTTCCTCCTTATGGAGACATTCCAGGGGATAGGAGAAGGGACTCTGGGAGTTTTTTTTAAGGACTTTTATTTCATGAAACTTTTAAAAAATAATTTAAAATGGTGGGATGACCCAAATGTTCTGAAACTTGGGGGTGGGGGCTTGCTCTGGTAAATGTGTCCTCCTAGTGTGGCCACTTTCATCTTGATAGCCTTAAAATCAACAGAACGGGGAGCTTGTGAAGTCTCTATTGCTACCTATAGCCGGATTGCTCCTGAAAATCCAGCTGCCGTGCCGAAAAATGGCATATTGCCATAAATAAAATTCCCAGAAAATGGGTGCGGGGGAGGTTAAAAATGGCACCGAATTTGGGGAAGATTTTTCCCGAAATGTAAACACCTATTATTCCTCCTTGCTGAACTTAACAAATAATTACAAAGATTTTCATCTGAGGACTTGACTGTTGAAACAAGATGCCTTGCTAGTACATTGGATGGGAAAGAATTATTGTGGTTTCTCTCATCCAGGTTTACATTTTGCAAAAGAGGCATTCTCAAAAATTATTCTGATATAAAGTTCACCTTAGAGATTTCTGGCTATTTGTAAGGTTTGAGGTGCATTTTGGAGAAATAACTCCTGGCCCATCGCCCCACCTTTTTCCTAGGCATGTAGGTGCCTCTGTTGATATCAAAATGGAACACCTACACTGTCCAAGAGCTCATATAAAGCTTTGTGGCCAGCTGGACGCAGCAATGGAAGTGACATAGGAGCAATCCATCCTCTTTCCTCTGTACTTATGAAGTTATGCAAACAGTGATGATGGCAGTGCCCCATGGACAGTGGGTCCGTTTGAATTGGACTCACTATAGCTGTCCATGCTGTCCAAAATCTGTGATATACTCTAGAGTTTTAATCAAACTCTGGAATATCTCAAACCTCTGATTTTTATTGAAGTTGTTGAAAGCCAATTTGACCTTACTTAACCTGCAATATTCACTTCAAGTAGAGGACTGCTGTGAAAAGAGTTTGGACCTAACTCAAGGTGAGTTTGAGTCTTCATGACCATGTAAATGAGTCCTAAATGTGGCCTGGCTTCCAAATATGTCAATATGCACAATTATGTTCTCTAGTTAGCCCTGGACAGGTCAGCATGGCTTTGACATTGGGTGACCCATTAAAAAAAACACATGGTGAGCCAGCACTGACCCCTCCTCCGAATTTGGAGATTGCTAAGTCAATTTAATGCAAGAGGCACACAAAAGCACGGCCACAATGTTCCTGCATAATCCTCCCTGAGTCTGCCTCCTCCTCTTTTACTTCAGATACTATTTATCATGCATAAAAAATAGAATAGGTCGCAAGCAACACATTTCTGTTAGGTGACTCAATGATTCTTTATTGCTTTTTCGTCAAGTAATACCAGGCCCAATTCATCAATGTTAGATTTAACCCTCCTGCATCTGAGTACAAACAAAAGTAATTTCATCAACCACCAGTATGAATTCATTCAATCTTCTTCAATTCGCAACAAGCTTTTAAGTGAATTGATATATGATTGATTCATTCTTCTCTCTAAACAAGATTTGGAGGGTGGGCTTGTCTGAAAATGACCTCTCTGAGAGATGTACTTCATACTCCTATCTCTCATAAACACAAGAATAGCGATTTTCAAAGAGATAGCTACGTTGGTCTGTTTCAGTATGTAAAAAGTGGGAGTGTGGAGGGGAAATATCTTAACATGAGTTTTTTTTTCTAAATTGGAACTCATTTCTTCACATGCAATAATAGGGAAAATGATTTTTTTTCCAGAGAAGTTAATTGAAATACTGCCACCACCACAGCACCCTGTAAACAATGGCTGGCAAAGGTTTTCACTAATGTTTTCCGTGTGGTTGAAGTGAAATGTTTAATCATTCCCATTGCTCAAAGGAGGAAAGTGCATGCCTCCCATCTGCAACTCATCCATTCAACTACTATACCTTAATGTGGTCCCAATCATGTTGCTCCATAAACATGTTCAGCAAACATATTTGAAGGAGTGTTATATACATATTATGTCCTCAGTGTGCAATGTTGTATATGGAAATTAGGGGCGCAGAGTGCTTGCCTGAGTTAGGGATCAATTGAGGCCATTTGGGCCCCATATCTGGAGAAAGGTAGATATATCTTATTTATTTACTTACTTTATTTTTATTATGTCTTTCTCCTAATACAGGGACTCAAGGCAGCTAACATCAAACATGACACAGTGTAAATTCAAAACACATGCAAATATGAACATAACATTTAAAATAAATGCATCTCCATGATAACATAATGTGTGCTGAAAGTGAATTTCTACATTGGGTTTGGCTGTATTTCTGGGTGTTATACTCTGTAATCATTCAGTCACTGGACAAGTATTTGGCAACCCCTCTGACACCCCCTTGCAACCCTCCCAGGGGTCCTGACCCCCAGGTTGAGAAACACTGATCTAGTCTCTCTCTCTCTCTCTCTCTCTCTCTCTCTCTCTCTCTCTCTCTCTCTCTCTCTCTCTCTGTTTGTCTCTCAGTCTATCCCCGTCTCTCTGGTAAGATTAGGAATTTGCCCAGTAACAGGTTCATGTATAACTCTTATATTTGAATCCTATCTGACTGAGGGCATAATCACGACTATAAAGGGAACAATTTTTTCTTTTTTTTAAATAAGGTTTTTATTGGTTAAAATACAGTTACAGAAAAAAAGAAAAGGAAAAAAAACAAGACAGAAGAAACAACAGACTACTCATCTGGGGGACACGGGGGAGGGGAGGGGAAGGGGGGGAGGGTCGGAGGGGGCAGGTAAATGGGTCGGTGGGTCAACAACAGGGAAGGGAGTTACCTACTGGACGTACACATACACAAACACACCTAAAGTAAAACCGGTTGACTTCACCCAAAACCATCAAGAATATTAATATATTGCAGTCTACATTATAACTCCCTGTCCTTAAATCCAGTAACCTTTCAATTCAATGTTCTTTTTTTTTACATAGTCGATAAGCAGTCTCCACGTGTCTTCAAAAAGTTTACTTGTATCCTTTTGTAATAGCAGAGTCAATTTGTCAATTTCTGCTATATCAAGCAGTTTATACAGCACCTCGTCCACCTCCGGCATCGTTCTTTCCCTCCAGTACCTGGCGAGGGTGATTCTAGCAGTCGTTGCTGTGAAGGTTAACAGTCTTTCTGTTTCTTTCCCCCATTTTTTCCCTCTATAATATTCAAGAGAAATAATTCGGGTTTATGTTCTATTTTCCCCTGTATTAGCTCTTCCATTAGCTTGTGAATTTTCTTCCAATATTTTGTTACTTCCCCACAGGACCACCACTGATGATAAAATGTTCCCCTATTAGCTTGGCACTTCCAACAATAATCATTTCCAGTTTTATAGATCTTATCTATTTGTGCAGGAGTCAAGTGCCATCTATACGATACCTTAATCAAGTTTTCTCTTCGGGCATAGGAGCAAGTATATTTCGTGTTATTTACCCACGTTCTCTCCCAGCTCTCTTGGCTTATTTTGTAACCTAGGTTTTTGTTCCATTTTTCCCTGTAGTCTGCCGAAGTATTATTTTCATACTTATTTCTAGTAATTAGCTTGTATAATTTACTAACCCTCTTACTCTGTGACTGCAAAATGACTTTCCCTCCTACTGCGGGGTTTTCCTCCCAGCCCCTCACTTTATCCTTTAAAAATCTCGCTTTTATTTGGTTATACTGAAACCATCCAAAATTATATTGTCTCAGTTCCTCCTGAGTTCTTAACCTGTATACTCTGTTCTCTTTTTTAATTAGATCTCTGTACGTTGTGGTAGTACCTCTGCCAAGTCTGGTAATAGAAAACGCTTCAGTCGGGGAGGCCCACAACGGTGTTTTAGTATATATCTTCTCCTTATATTTAAGCCAGATTTTCATTAACGGCGCTTTTATGATATGATTCCTAAAATTTTTATCCGAATTGATTTTATTGTAAAGAAGATACGCGTGCCATCCCATTTTGTTTTCCCAGCCCTCAAGGTTCAATAGCTCTATATCCTTAAGTTCTAGCCATGGCTTTACATTCTCGAGGCAATTTGCCTCATAATATGCTATTAAATCTGGGAATCCACATCCCCCTAACTGTGGTGCGGCCTGCAGATATTTTAATTTAATTCTGGTTTTCTTCCAATTCCATACAAAAGAAGCGAGCTCTCACTGCCATTTTCTTATTATTGTCAGGTTTTTTAGGATGGGCAGTGTCTGAAAAAAGAAATTTAGTTTAGGAAAAACTTTCATTTTAATTAGGGAGATTCTGCCCATTAGTGAGAGGTTTGGGCTTTTCCAGCTGGTGAGTTTCTCTCTAATCTCCTTCCAACATTTTTCATAGTTGTTTTTGGTGAGCTGGCAATTTTTTGCCGTCATTTCAATCCCTAAGTATCTAATTTTTTTCTCCACCGGAATGCCAAATTTTTTTTCTAGCTCAATGCCTTCTTTGACTTCCATGTTTTTAATTAGCATTTGTGATTTCTTTTTATTTAGTTTAAATCCGGAAATCTCTCCGAAAGATTCTATTTTTTTAATCCAATTTTCCATATTCTCCGCTGGATTTGTTATCGTACAGGCCAGATCGTCCGCGAAGGCTAAGATTTTATAATTTATATTATTAATCATTAACCCTTTTACCTCCTTGTCTTCTTGGATATCCCTCAATAGAATCTCCACCACGAAATTAAAAATCAACGGGGAGAGCGGGCATCCCTGCCTCGTCCCTTTAGTAATTAAATTTTTTTTGATCTGTGGCCGTTTGCAATTATGGCTGCCTGTTGGGTTTGATAAATTGCCTTTATAGCCGCTGAGAACCTGTAACCCATATCCAGTTCTGTTAGAAGGTTTTCTATTATCCCCAATTAAGCTGGTTGAAAGCCTTTTCCGCGTCTAAAAAGAGCATGGCGGCTTTCGTACCAATATTTTTGTCCAGATATTCAATTAAATTAAGTATAATTCTTATATTTCTTTTCATGTATCTTTTCGGTAGGAATCCTGCCTGGTTTTGCGCAATCCAGTTGTTTAAAAAAAGCTTAAATCTCACTGCCCAGATGCTCGCATAGATTTTATAATCCAGGTTCAGGAGGGATATCGGCCTGTAGTTTTCTACCTTCTCCGTGTCTTTGTTTTCTTTCTGAATAACTACTATGTCCGCCTCCTTCCATGACTCTGGGAGTTCTCCCGTTTTTATAATATTATCTATTACCTTTTTTTTGGAATGGGGCCAGTTCTATCTTCATTGTCTTATAATAGATGTCAGAAAATCCGTCGAGGCCAGGCGATTTCCCATGTTTTAGCCCCTCTATTGCTTTGTATATTTCTTCTATCGATATTTCTTTATTGAGGTACTCTCGTTCTTCCTCCGATATCTTAGGAAGCTTTTGTCTATTCAAGTAATTCTGGCTTTTCTCTCCATTTATATTATCACTCTTGTATAATTCCTGGTAATAATTTGCGAATTCATTAGCTATTTCCACATCTTTCATATAAATCTTATCATCCCTTTTTATTTTTGTTATTATTTTCTTATGCTGTTCTTTCTTGACCTTATATGCCAGCCACTTCCCTGCTTTATTCGCATTTTCAAAATTATATTGTTTTGTAAATTTCAACTTCTTGTCGATTTCTCCTGTGGTTAGCATTCTTAATTGGTTACTTAAAATCGTCCTTTTAGCCCTTGCCTCCTTATCCTTAGGGTGGGATTTCAGTTTTCTCTCGACCTTATCTAATTCCCTCATTAAATTTTCCGTTTCTTGTCTTCTTTGTCTCCTTTTGTTACTAGCTTGGGCTATAAAAATGCCCCTCATTACAGCCTTACTGGCTTCCCATGTTGTTTTATGTCTATCTCCGGTTGTGTATTTAATTGGAAATATTCTTTTAGTGCTTCTTTATTTTTTTGAATATCTAATTTAGTTTTAAGTAGGTTATAATCGAGACGCCATTTATATGTCCTCTGTCCCCAGGTTATCGTTATTCCTACTGGAGCATGATCCGAATGAATCCTTGGGAATATCTTCGTTTTAGTTGTGAGAGTTGCTAGCTTTTTCGTTACTAGAAACATATCTATACGCGACCAATTTGCTCTTCTGGCCGAGAAGAAGGTATAATCCTCCTCCTTCTCGTGCTGCTCTCTCCATATATCGATCAAGGAGTTTTGCCTCATCATAGTAAAAAAACTGTTTGGGAGTTTGCTTTTGTTTTCCTGACCTTTGGATTTCTTAATTTTTTTATCTAGCTTGGGGTTACAAACGCCATTGAAGTCCCCACATACAATACATTCGTCCCACTCCATCGCTATTATTTTATCATTCAATTTTTCAAAGAAATTTCTTTTAACATTATTTGGCGCATAGACACAAACAAATAATACTTTTTTCTCTCACTTTGCCCATTACCGCTATGATCCTTCCCTCCTCATCCTTGAATTGGAATTTCGGATCTAATCTTGGATTAACATAAAGTGCGACCCCCCTTTGTTTCTTTTCAATAGAAGAGGAAAATAAAAACCCCAGTTTCTTCTTTTCAATTAGCTCTATTCTAGATTCCTTCATATGGGTTTCTTGTAAGGCGTAAACCATCGCCTTCTGTTTAGCTAAATAATGGAATCCTGTTTCCTCTTCTCTGGAATGTTCAGCCCATTTATATTAACTGAGAAGCAGGTTACCTCCATTTCTTAGTCTCCTTCCCTTTTCCTTCTTAGTAGGCTTTAGTCCTCCTTTTCTTCATCCCCCGGAGATCCCTCCGCCTCTGAGTCCAAATCCGAGTCAATTCCTTGTGGTGTGGCCTGGTCGCTTATATCCTCCTCCTCGTGTTCAGTATCTATGCGTTCTCGTCCTTCCTTTTCTTCTTTGCTAGTTGGTCTTCCCCTTTTCTGCAATTGCTGCTGTTTTCTTTTCTCCGTCCTCTGTTTCTTTGGGGAGTGTTTTCCTTCAGGCCCGTCCCTTTCCTCCTGTCCGTTAGGCCTTCTGGGGCTTCTGTTTGTCGGGTCCAGGATATGTCTCCACTTTCTATAAAACTCTTTTGCAGCTTCTTCAGAATCAATCCAGTATCTTACACTCCGGTATGTAAATTGGATTCCGTCGATTTTGTTCCATTTATATTTTACCTCGTTTTCTTTTAATACATCAGTTAGAAAATAATATTTCTTTCTGTTATCTAGTATTCCTGGGGGGATCTCCCTCATAACTTTCACTGATTTTCCATTCACAGTATAGGGCGTTGCAAAGTGGTTCCTTATAACGTTCTCTTTCAATTTCGAAGAGTTATATTGAACTATAATGTCCCTCTCTGTCTTGTTCCTCCTCGAGTAAGCCGTGCTCACCCTGTACGCTTTCTCCACCTTTTCTTCTATTGTTTCTTCTTCCTTTTGGAGAAGAACTGCCGTCATTTTCACCACTGTCTTCATTGTCCCTTCATAATCTTCTTTCTCCAATTCCGGGATTCCTCTTATTCTCAAAACATAATCTTTCTGATAGAGCTCCAATTGAGTATTTTTCCTTTGAAGTTCTTGTTGGAGTCTGTGTAGTTCTTTAAACTTATCTTGTTCCTTCTGGATTCTTGATCTGTCCTCCTCCCCTTGCTTTTGTAGGTTCTCTACCTTTTCATATAAACATATCATCTCTTTTCTAAGCGTCGTCACATCCTTTTTCATGTCCTTCCTTAGTTCTTGAATTCCTTCTCTAATCTGCTTCCTTTCTTCTATACCCTTTCCAACCAGATCATTCAGTCTCCTTAGTTCAAAAATCATATCTTTAAATTGGTCTTTCATAATCAGATCCTCTTGGTAGGAGTCTCGCCTTCCTAGATTATTCTTAAGCTCTCTCTCCGCCTTCTTTCTTGTGGCCATTTCTCTCTTCTAGTGAGACTAGGGGGCTAGAAGATCCTTGGTCTAGGTTGTCTCTTCTCCTTTACCCTTTGTTGACTGCTTGCTACCTGGTGTTCGCTGCTTGCTAAGCCCGTTCCTTCCCCTCCCCACTTGCTCACTCCTTCTGGCCAGAGTTATCTTGCCCTTCTCCTTCTGCACCTTTGGCTGTCTTGAGGGCTTGGATTCTTGGCTCTTTAGTCTCTTGATTTCTCTTAGGTTTCTGATTATCTAAGTGGGCTGAATTCTTTTCCTCTCTCACAGCGGGTTCCCGCTGCTTGCTACTGCTGCTTGCTACTTTTCACCACCTTCCTGTAGCTCCCCACCTTTCCTGGTACGGTCGCTGCAAGTTTGTCCCCTCTAGGCACTCGATCTTTGGTCCTCCCAGCTTAGCTTGCCTGTCCCCCATCTACCGGATGTAGCCCCACCTGGATCTCTCAGCCCGGAAGCCATTCCGTGTCCTCCGTGTCCTCCACTCCAATGCCGCGGGTCTCCTCGTGAGCAAGGTAGGATTAGATTAGATCTATCTATAGCTCTTCTTAAATCTTTCGTCTGTATTTCCTCCGCTATTTATCCTGGGTTCTTTCCCCCTCTCGTCCCTTCTCTATTTCGCGGAGTTCGGCACTTACTCACACTGTATTCTTGCGTTTGAGAGGCGTTATATGGCAGTCATGCGTCCTTTCCGCTCCCTAAGGAGCCTTATTTTGTCTTTGATGGTTTTGGTCCCGGGGGCTGCTAATCTGCCCCCCTCGTTCTTGTTGGGATGTCTGAGGAAGAGGGGTGTTGGGGCGCCTCACCTTCTCGGATGCGGACACCGCAGGATACTGCTGGCCCTTGGTCTCAGACCGCTGCGCTGCAAAGGGCCCCCCACGAACTTTAGGATCGTGTTGACCCCCCGCCTGCGAACAGGTCTGGACTTGGTCACCCTCCCTTTCTCCGGAGGGTGGTGGGTTGTTTGCTGTAGTCCCCCAACCTAGTGCAGTAGTAGAAGCTCTCTTGGAGCTCGCCTTCTAGGCAGCCACCTCCATCTTGTCTCAGACCGGAAGTCCCAAAGGGGAACAAATTTTTCATTTCTTCTAGTAATTCACCATCTCCAACCCTTTAAAAATTGACAACTGCTTTTATTAATAAAGTTTAGAATTCTCTATGCACTACCTTGCTATATAACCATGCTAGTTATGTAGCTATGCAGTGAATTCTAACCTGAGCCCATCCAAAAATCCCACTTACCAATCAGCAGGTGCAGTGATTGGCAAGCACTGCTGACAGTCAGGAAGCAGCAGACTAATGCTTCCACCCCCTCATGCAAGTGATCTCTGTTGATATAGGCAGAAACAAGGTGCTTGTCAAAATCTCTATACAGTACGTATGAAGCAGTCACAAATTGAGACCTCTTGGATACATGGTAGTCACTAACCAACAAGATTCCAGCCTCAATCTCATATGAGATTGCTAAACAACATATAGTTGTTACTCCATATTTGAGTTTTGACGTTTTGTGGTTTGAATTATTCACTGATTTGATTAAATGTTCTCCCTAGGAATCTCTAGATTATCCAATGTGATTCTATTGTCAACTTGCTCCTGCCATGCTGGAAAATGTAGAGCTCACTGGAGATAACACCTCTCAAATAGTCTCTAGGGCAGGGGTGGACAACCTATGGCCCGCGGGCCGGATGCGGCCTGGCAGCTGATTCTGTCCGGCCCGGGGAGAAGGGCGTCGAAGGCGGGGCCAAGAGGATGGGATGCCGCTGCTGCCATCTCATCGCGGGCTCTTTAGGACCTCCGTTGGCAGACAGGCCAGAGGAGCGGCGGCTTTGGAGTGTCTGCCATGCCTGGAGGTGATCCAGGCCTGCAGCGGGAGCAGTCGGCGACCTGCAGCGGCTGATTGCCCTGGCGACCCGGAAGACTTGATCATCTTCCAGGTCGCCAGGGCGATCAGCCACCTCAGATCACCAACTGCTCCCCCTGCAGGGATGGCAGGCACTCCATAGCAGGGCGATCAACTGGGGAATGGCTGGGGATGAGTGCGGTCAGAGGCCTGCAGCCTCCGATCACCTGCTGCTCTGCCCTCCTCTGCTGCAGCGGCAGGGTCCGCTTTGCCATCCTCTGGGCTGGGTCCACTGGGCCATTCCATCTTGGTTCGCACCTTGTCTTCTTGAATTTATTTAATTTTAGTGGTTTTTATTATTATTTTATAATGTAATAATTTTATTATCTATATATATAAAAGGGAAGTGGTCGTGCAACGGGGCAAATGCACGCCAAAACTACATTTCCCACACACACGAAAATCACAGGGCCACTCATCCATACCACTAGGTCCATACTCCACCCACAAAAACACCCCGAAAGAACACACAACACCCCCAAAACATCCACCGAAAAACAACATAACTACGCATGCGCAAAACACCGCACACACAAAATGGCCACCAACAAAACATCACAGTACCGAGCATGCACAACTTCAAACCACATCCCAGCAAACCACAATCCACAACCCCCTCCGTAACTACCCACTACCCCACATAAACAACAACGCGCGCACACACCTCTTCCACAGCCTTCTCGACCTCCTTCACCGCCTCTATACCACTCCCGAACACGAGCGGCCACTCTACACCCGGCGAGGGAGGACACAGCGGGGAGCAGATCCCAAGCAGCAGAAGCCCAAGGGAGGCGGGGGCGAGGGTGAGCCTCCCATTACGCTGCCGGGCGCCGGCGCCGTGCCCGGCTCTTCCGCCCCCTTCTCGCTCTCCTCCGCCACTCTCTTCCGCTGGCCGGGAGAAGGCCACAGGAGAGAGATCGCCCGGTTCCCCTTCGACCTCTTCGGCCAGCGGAAAAGAAGCGGCAGAGGGCTCTCCCCTGCGCCCACCGCCTCCCTTCCGCATCCCGGGGAAGGGGCCGGCAGGGAAGCCGTGCTGTCTCTCTCCCTACGGCCTCCTCTTCGCCCAGCGGAAGGGAGGCGGCGGAGCGCCAAGAGCCCTCTGCCTCCCTCTCTTCCGCTGCCTGGAGAGGAGGCCGCAGGGAGAGGGTTGCCAGTTACCCTTCGCCCTCCTCTTCGGGCACCGGAAGAGAGCCGGCAGAGGGCTCTCCGCCGCTACCCGCCGCCTCCCTTCCGCTGGCCGAAGAGGACGCCGAAGGGTAACCGGGCAACCGCTCTCCCTGCAGCCTCCTCCTCGGGCAGCGGAAGAGAGGAGGCAGAGGGCTCTCGGCCACTACCCGCCGCCTCCCTTACGCTGGCCGAAGACTAGGCCATAGGGAGAGAGATGGCGCGGCTTCCCCCCCGGCCCCATCCCCGGGTTGCGGAAGGGAGGCGGTGGGCGCGGGGGAGAGCCCTCTGCCGCTTCTCTTCCGGTGCCCGAAGAGGAGGCCGAAGGGTAACCTGGCGACCCCTCTCCCTGCAGCCTCCTCCTCGGGCAGCGGAAGAAAGGAGGCAGAGGGCTCTCGCCTGCTACCCGCCGCCTCCCTTCCGCTGGCCGAAGAGGAGCCCGCCGGGAGAGGGACAGCACGGCTTCCCCCCCGGCCCCATCCCCGGGTTGCGGAAGGGAGGCGGCGGCCAGCGTAGGAGAGCCCTCAACCGCCTCTCCTCCACTGCCCGAGGAGAGGGCCGCGAGGGAGGGAGATCGAGCAGTTCCCCATCGCCCTCCTCTTCGGCCTCCTCCTCTACACATACACACACATAAATAAAAAACAACATATAAACCCAAACATACAAACACATATAAACACACAAACACATACAAACACATATATCTACACACCTATACATACACATCCACACTAATACATACACATATATACACACACATATCACCACCTCTCCATATATACACATACATACATATACATACACAAACACACACATATATATACATGTACTCAAACACAAAAAACCCACAGATAACTACACACAAATAAACACAAACCAATACCTGCACACACACATACACACAAACCCCCAACAAACCATACACACATACAACTATAAACACACACACACACAAATATATACACACAACAAACATACTCACATCACTTCCACAACATACATACCCTGACATTCTCACATCACCAACATAGGGCACAGCAAAGCATGCCGGGTTCAGCTAGTAATAGTATAATAATAAAATAAATAATATAATATAATGTTATATTAATAATTTCAACATATTATAATGTCTATATATATACACACACTGTAACATAATAATTATATTAATATTAACAATATATGAATATTTCTTAATATATTAATATGTTAATATTAATGATGTGTAATATATAGTAAATATAATAAATAAATAAATAAATAAATAATGTAGATTAGAATGTAGTTCCGCCTTCAGGTGCGGCCCTCCATAATAGTTTTGGCTCTCGTGTGGCCCCTTGGAAAAATAATTGCCCACCCTTGCTCTAGGACCTTCAGTGAGATTCTTTAGTTAGCTCCTAGTAGAATTCAACTATAGTGTTTTGCTAGAATTTCCTAGAGAGTTGTTCCCTCATGTTTTTTTAAAAAAAATTAAGTAATTTATTTATTTGTGTTTTTTTCACTTTACACAGGATCCTGTGCCACTAACTGCAGTGAATTTGGAGGACTTACTTTAGTTCAAAGTGCACACATGCAAGATCAGGAACTTAAATGAGACCTAATCCAATTGAATGGACTAGGATTCCCAGGTCTATCATTGCTTAAATTTCTTATTTACACCAAAGTAACAAACAAGTAACTAGTGGTTTGGTAAGTAACTAACCAAAACATTGTAGCAAATGGAGCAGATGTCTGCAGCTTGCAGAAACTTTGCTTACTGCTGTGCCTTGCAAGCTCAAGTGGTTTCTCTGCTGTGTGCAGTGTGTATTAGCATTGTAGGCAGATGAGTACAAGACAAGACAGGTGTTTGTGCCGACCTTTCGATAAAACATCTCACTCATATTGCTTACCTTTCTCCAGTATTGCCATAGCGATAGATGCAGGAACAGGTAGAATGGATGATAAACTTCAAAACATGGATACCAAGGAGTTTCATTCTCTTAAATATATACCATATATATGTCATCATAGTTCTTCAGATATGGGAGACTTTAGATCCCCAAA
>JARBWK010000003.1:98191092-98248569 GCA_030556195.1 Anolis apletophallus
TACCATCCTTGTTGTAATGGCGGCGTAGAAAGAACGCAGAAATCCCTGGGGGTTATTTGCGATATTTAGCAATAAGGAACAGAATAATTGGTCGGACTTATTGCCTTATGCGGAAATGGCTTATAACAGCTCTGTACATTCTTCCACGGGGAAGTCCCCTTTTGAGGTAGTGTATGGTCAGGACGTGGCTCCTTTGCCGCAGCTTTTGGAGTTGGGGGGGAGGAGAAGAGTGAGTGGAAGATGCGAGCGCAGGATGATTGGAGGGAGGTAACTGAAGCTTTGGGTAAAGCGCAGCGAGCGTATAAGTTATTTGGGGATCGACGAAGACAGGAAGGGGAGGAGTTTGCCGAAGGTGATCTAGTATGGTTATCCACCCGGAATTTGAAGTTAGGAGGTCCATCGAAGAAATTGAGCCCAAGGTATATTGGACCTTTTAGGGTGGAGAAGGGGGTCAATAAGGTTTCGTATACTCTTTTGCTGCCCAAGAGTTTGGGCAAAGTACATCCCACGTTCCATTGCAGCCTATTAAAGCGTTATGTGGGGCCCCTTCCGCCTGAGGACTGAATGATGTTTTGTTTCTGCAGGGGGAGGACGTGGTGGAGAAGGACGTTATGTCAGATCTGGGAAATCTGAACTTGGAAGAAGTTCAGGTTTCCAGCCTGCCATGAGATAGCTGACCTTTATTCCAGATCTCTGGAACCTTTGCCCTAGTTACTCAAGGACATGCTGAGTCAGTGGGGGAGTGATGTAACTTCCAGGTGCCTCCAGGGAAGTGAGGTAACTTCTTATGGACTTGGACATTGGACAATAATCTGATTATGCTGACTCAGAGGCCTGTGAGGTCACATCCCTTTGGACTATGGGAATTGCTGAATCAGCCGGATATGGTGCAACCCTGCCTGGACATTGCATGGGCAAGAGGAGGGGGGGTTTGGGTATATAAGGTGTGTTTGGGTGGCGGGCCGGTGCTTTAGCTTTACAAGTATTGTACCTGCAATAAAATCGTGTTGGACCGTGCTTCTATCTACGCGTGATCCTTACCGAAATTGGAGCGTCCTTACAGAGCATACTGGATTTCTCAGTAAGGGATACTCAACCTGTATTTCCTTATATTTTCACTCACTTGCCTTGTCATTTTTTGTATGATCAAATTTTGTTTGAGGTATGGAGTATACAAGAATGTTACCTTGCAATGGGTAAGCCTTCAGGTATTGCTTTCTCCTATGATTAATTTTGTTTCTGCATATGTCTAAAAAAGAAAAAAAACACCTCTTACTAGTAGAGATAGGCGAATCTGTTAAAAATCTGTTATATGTGCAAATCTCTTAATGCAACCATGTAATGTAAAATGTCATTATCCCCCCTCCCTCAAGTATGTTTCTCATATCTAATATACAGAATCATATTGTATAATTATATCAAAGGCCTGCTAGTACTTACTACTAAAGTTGAATTTCATTTCAGTCCCAATAAAAAACATGGCTCTCTAGTAAAGCCTTTGAGCCTAAATGATTTATCTCAAACTAATAACACGCCATGATTTTAAATTTTTAAAATCTGTTTTAATGTTTCTATTGCAGCTGATATTTTTAACTTATTTAAGCTATTGTTTACTATTTTGAATGGTTTTAGAAGGTTTGCATTGCTTTTACATGTACTCTGCTCTGATATTTTTCAATATAGGATAAAATATTTTTAATTACAATGGTAGTCAGTAGGCCTGGCTGATCCATAAAAAATGGTTCAAAACTCATTTCAGATGTAGAGGGCACTGGCGTTTCGTATCTGGTGGAGTTCTGAAATTTTCCATTGAAATTTCAAAATTATTTCGTAAAAACTAACAAAATTTGTTAGTTCGTTAATGGCAGATGTGCATGCACAGTAGGAAGGAAAGAAACAGCACTGGTACTGGGTGGGGACTTCAGGGGATTGTCCTGACCCCATTTTTAGACCAATTATGAGGAAACGTGCTACAGTAGTAGAACACATGGACCACCGTTAACTCACTAAATTTCATAACTTTTGACTTATCCATAGATTTTTGGCGAATTTTCAAAGTTTTTATAAAAAGTTTTATAGACTGACCCAGCTTCCCACTGGTAAGTGCAGTACAAGTTCTGAATGGAAATTTTCTATTTGGCAGCTGTGGCTCAGGGAGAGTGCACCTCCCTCACAAGCAGAAGGTCATGATTTTGATTCCCCCTGCCAGGGAAAAAAATTAAATGTTTTTAAAAGTATTTTTTTAAATAATAAAGGAAATATGCTCCTGGTTTGAATTTTGAATTTTCCTGATTCTTTGTGTGGTCTTTTACTTTGAAAGTATTTGTTCTACTCCAGAAACTTTAGTGGCAGTCTGCTGATGCTGAAGGATTACATAATTGGTTTAATTTTTAACATGTTTTTTTCATCCATAAAAAAATGAAGATTATTCAGTTTGGCAGATCCATACTAGCCTTCCCTTTGTTTGCATTTGAAATGGCTGCTTACGTGGAATTTTTCCGATGATCTCATTATTACAAAAGAGTGAATTAGAGCTCAGAGATACGATTTGGATGAATAGTACAGGAAATGTATCTATCAAAATGGAGCTAATATCACACCAGTTTCTCCCTGTGTTAGGATGTCTTGGGATTTTTGTGCTAATAGTACAGTGAATTTGCTCTGGATTTTATTCTAATTTTTAATCCCCCCAAAAGAGATTTAAGCTGAATCTCTTTTGTGAACAGGATCCAACACTATGAACTACTTCTTTAAAAATATTAAGTATACAGTCTATAATAATTATAGACTAAACACTGAGAAGTTTTAAAAGATAGTTTAGCAGGATGATCACAATACTTACACCGTATGTCTTTACATTTTTGTCCTTTTTTCTTTTATTATAGAGGAGAGAAGTGGGCAGGGGGTTAATTTTTACTGTTAGATGGGTTATTTTGAGGATATAAGTAAAGTTTCATAAAATCACTGATTGTCTATTGTATAAATTATTTAAAAAGATAACAAGAAAAAGTAAACTAGATTGAAATAAAAAAACATATTACCAACATGGACGCTACAAGACAAAGACATAATATAAAAGTAATTGATTAATTAATTAATCCAAGTTAATCCATTCATAGTGATCTTTGAAATAATCAGTCAGAGCTTGTATTAAACATCAGGTTGATAGGAAACGATAAGCCATAACTGAAGTGAAGAAACCGGTTTTGGCATAGAGCAGATGTTCTATCCTTGCTCAAGCCACATCATAACACAGTCCAGATAATGTGATGTTAATATATATTGTGACATACTTTCAGGGTTTTTTCCTCTTCCATTGGTGAGCAGGGAAAAAATATTTTTCTAGTAACCACCTGCAGTTATATAGTAGAAATGAAACACTTGCAAGATGCAGGAGAAGACAAAGAAAAGAAAACTGTAATACTACGAGTACATGAATATTTGGCAGTAAATCCCAGATATGTTTCAGGTGTGGATTTACAGATTGCAATCAAATTAATATCCTATAAATGTAGCATGCATCTGCAGTGTAGAATTAGAGCAGTTTGACATTGCTTTAACTGCCATGGTTCAGTACTATGGAATCATTGGAGTTGTAATTTTACAAGACTGCTGGTTCATCAACGAACTCCAGCTACTGTGATTCCATAGCATGGAGTCATGGCAGTTAAAGTAGTGTCAAACTGCATGAATTCTACAGTGTAGCTGAACCGTTGAATTCAATACCTATAGTAAACATATCAAAAAACTGATCTATTTTAGCATGAGCTTTCATAAAACTACTTCTTCAGATGTCCTGATAACATTACAGAAAAGTCCAAACCTCCCACCACTTTCCCTTTTTCTGCTGTGACAATTTTACACAGTTATTTCTTCAAAAACATATAGCAGGTTGGCTAGTACAATAGGCCCATTGAATTGCCATGGCAATTTAGAGAATGCTAATGGGCATCACAAACTCTGCAAATTCATCTGACAATTATATTTGATGGGAAATGAAAAAAGAGCTCTGTTATTCTCCTTTTCTCTTTTTGTTTCTTTAATCCATGTGGGTATTTTGTTCTCCCATGAGATCTGTGGTGTTTTCCCCACCTTCTTACAAAATTCTCTTTCACAATAGTGTCTTCTACCATGACATGCATTACTGACAATTGGACTCCTCAGTGTTGTAACCATAATGCTTAAAAAGAAAGCATCTGAACTAAATGAACTCTACCAGAATACCATTCTCCATGTTTCTCTGAGAAAAATAGCAGATCTTTGGTTTGTGACATAATACCTTAACCCGAGAAGGCACCATGGGTGATTTAGTCAGCATGGCACATGAATTATTATATTTATTTATAGTGGAGGGTTTCCCTTTTGTGTTCCTCCTATGATACTTTCCCACCCTGACACTATTTACTCATAGGTCTTCATCCCCACGCTACCCTTCAATGTGAGCAGATGAAACCCTCCATCTTCCTCATCTTAGGAAGGATTGTTGTAATACCACTTTTATGTTTGTTTTTCTGATTTCCCCTCTCTGGCAATAAGTCAGTATATTTTCATACTAGCTAGCAGGCACATTAAAAGCATAATGTGTTTATAACATAGTTTTTAAATGTCAGGAGTGACCTGAGAAACGGCAAGTTGCTTCTGGTATGAGAGAATTGGCTGTCTGTGAGGACGTTGCCCAGGGACGCCCGGATGTTTCATGTTTTACCATCCTTGTGGGAGACTTCTCTCATGTTCCCGCATGGGCAACTGGAGTAGACAGAGGGAGCTCACCCGAAATCTCCCCAGATTCGAACCTCCAACCTATAACATAGTATAAGCAATGTATGGTCTTTTTGAAGACAGGTGTGTGGAAGTCTCAACAAGCAACAAACCAGATTTTTCAGAAAGGAGTGTGGTTTATGAGAAAACCTGCCTGTCAATAAAATAAATGCTGACTTATTTATTAAGGTTTTGAAAGAACATATTGAATGCAGTGAGGTTGACAATCAAAATAAGTCGTACCTCAGAGAACCATTAGGGAAAGGTCTTTCTGAAAGGAGGCAATTGAGAGAAGATGGCAATGTACTCACTGATGATCAAATCTCAGAACTAGGGATGAACATAGGTTGAACATGACATGGAAGAGGTGACTGCTTTTTCACAACACATGAAAGGTCATCCCTCCTGGCCTTCAGGAAAAAAGTAAAATCCTGGCTGTGGGACCAGGCATTCGTACACCAGCACAAGGCAGCATTTAATGAAAGTGGGTGATTATGGCCAATGTTTTTATGGACTGAACATTGTTTTAATCCAGAGTGAATGTGTATGGTGCTAATGTAGTTGTATTTTAATGTATTTTTAATGTATTTTAATTGTTGAAGTGTTTTGGGGTTTATATTGTTATTATGTGGGCATCGAATTGTGCCGTACTGTAAGCCACTCTGAGTCCCCCCTTGGGGGTTGAGAAGAGCGGGGTAAAATCCCGAAATAAAATAAATAAATAAGGTCATTGCAACAGCCTTTTTGAAGAAGCCAAATTACCTTTGCAGGTCTCCACAAAAAGAGATGACAAAGGAAAGCTCAGAGAAAACATTCCAAGATTTTTCATACCCATTAGGAACAAAGAGACACATTACATGCAGGTAAAGTAGGGCCATGTTTTGAACTATTTACACCAAATCTGCAATTATGTGTATCTCAGATGAGGCTGAAAGTCCTTGGATGACCAATTACTCAACCATAAAAGTTGAAAAGCTTTCAGAAAACTTCATCCGTATGTTTACAGCCTTAAGTTGATTATGGCATCAGTGGGAAGAACTTTCTTACACACAACCCTCTTAAGCTAAAGTATTTAAAGGAAGTATGATCAGATATGGCTTCAATTCACTATCTTCTGGACCACAAGAAGTCTGATATTTGCTACCTTAATATGAGAACCTGCAATCTAAAGACATATTTTGTTTCCCTTTTCTTCATAATGCTATCCCCTCAGCAGAAGTTGAGTTAGGGCTAGAAGTTGGGCAATGATGTTAGTTTCTGCATTTTGGTATATGTTTTTGCATGTTTCAATTTAAACTAAAATGAAACTATCATTTTGTGGATCTGCAGTTGTAAATTTTCCTCTGGCTCCATGCTGTTTTTTGTGTGCTTATTTATTTATTTATTTAGTGAGGAAACCCAGAAGTGATAGCTCTGCCTTGTGCATGTTGTTGAGGTACAATGCTCAAATGAAATCCATTAATTTAAAATACTTCTTTATTCAGGTTATTTGGACAAATGTTTTTTGCATTTTATTTTTCATCATCACAGACAACGTGTTCTGGCAAAGAGTGAGATTATCAGATTGGTGTTTGTTTTTTCTTAATAAAATGTGGCTTCCGTACAAGTAGCCACAAGCCTGTCAGCTATGTGCCATGGCCTGATGTTGTAGATAAGTTATAAATTAATTCTCTGATGCTGGAAGCTCTGATGATTGCGAAAGCAAATGAGACATGGCTAGGAGATTGGGGGGAAGGGGGGATCTGGAAGAAGTGACAGTCATTAGGCTGTAACCTGTTTCAGGATTATTATATTAAATAGCTGGATTGCAGTAATATGCTATTCATATGCAGAGATGGGAAAGAGAAAATAATGTGTTATAGAAAGCAATGGCACTTCTCAATAGACGCATAGTACTGTTTTGAAATAATTTGATTCTTTTGAGGATATTTTTTAGGTTGATACAATCCTTTTATTGTTCATAACTTAAATACCTCTTGCAATAATACATGAGGAATAAAGGATATACCACTTTGTTATGTCAACGTACCACTTAATTATTTCAATGTACTATCTGGAGAGTCACAATATTAATGTATCATGTTCCATGTAAGTGTTAACCAGGCCTAACTTTCAAAATCAGAGAAGTTGTCTGAGTTCAGGATGGCATAATAGTTCTAAGGAAAGGTTTTCTAAGTGCAATGAGAATGGAGTTTGGAAAATAGAGTGTGGACAGCTTTTTGGAATGCAAGTCTACATTGCAGAAGCAACCTTCCACCCATGTTAATGTCTAGGAATACCTGATCATTAGCTGTTAATTTTTAACAATGTTTGTTTTAAGCAAGGCTTAAATTAATTGTTGCTGAAATTAATTGCATGTCTACTTTTTAATGAGAACAGATCAAAAAGTAATAGATTTTTATGTGAAAAGTAATATTTACTTGTTATTAGAAAATTCTTACTGGGTAGTATATACTTGGAGCTATTTTAATAATTTCTTAGTTAAACCTTTTTTAAAAAAGAGTCAGAGATCAATTTAAAATCATCTGTTACTTCGACCTAACAAGTCATTCATTCAATTTAACATGGATTGAGTAATGCATTACTTTCCGAGTAATATTTCTAAGCTTTACTTTTGAGTAAAAAAACTTTATTTATAAACATAAAACTCCATATGGAAGTGAACTGCCTTGGAGGCTTGTATATGTAGCATCACTGGGATATAAGAAACCAACAAAAAGATAGAGCACATTCTCAGAATGCAAAACTGCTGCAACACCTAAGAGTTCATCAGCTGTATTTTAGGCTAAGAGCTAATTGCTATGTTGCCAGGTAATTGTGTCTTCTGTTAAATTGAAAGGTGCAAGGAACATTATTGCCTGCTTATGCATTCTTGTGGCTCCCCCAATGCATTCACTTTTGAAATTGTCTGTGGGATTTCTTTCTATTTATTCATGTCTTTTTTGTTTGTTAATTAGTTAATTAGAACTGTGGACACTGGGGTTTGAATACAAATACAAAAATTGGCATTTATTGACCAGCCTTGAATGTTTGTATTATTAAAATGAATTTTGTATCCAAACTAGGCATTGCACAAAGAAACATTTAAATGGATGTGTCTTGAACAAAATTGCCTCAGATCCTTTGTTCTTTAAAATAAAATCCTCAGGTAATTCTTATAAAGAATAGCACTACTCTTTGGCTGAAACAAATTGTACAAAACAAGGAAAATTAGGCCACATCTGCACTGCCATATAATACACTTTTAAACTGCATTATATGGTCAGCGTAGACTCATATAATGAAGTTAAACTATATTATATCAGTCTACACTGACCATATAGCACAGTTTCAGTGTAGATGTGACCTGAAATTGAATTGATGCTGCCATTTATTTATTTATTTATTTTATTTCTATTCCACCCTTCTCACCCCGCAGGGGACTCAGGGCGGATTACAATGTACACATTACATTTAGACACACAAACACACAAGACAGACAGAGGCAATTTAACATCTGGCCACCAGGGGGAGCTGTCGCACTCCTTCATTCCTCAGCGTGTTTCCTGGAGATCTTTTATGGCCTTGTAAACCAGTTAAATTGAGCCTCCTCACTAAGTGGTACCTTAATTTCCTACTTAACAGATGCAACTGTCTTTCGGGTCGATAACAGGCTACACAATAGGTCGAGAGCCCACCTCGACCCGGACAGGTCACCCTAATGATTGCTACTAAGCCTGGGTCATGATGTATTGCTACTTGAGAATGGACGCTCTTGTTGATTCGCCTTGAGAAAACTGAATTTTACGGTGAAACGGATTTTAAGGCCTCTCCATCTCGCATTGCTACTCCGTCGGCCTGTCCATTCGCTTGGAAGAGTTGCATTCCACTCCTCTGCGTCCAACTGGGCTCATTAGACCGGGAAGATTTATTTTGATTTTCCTAGCATTCACATTGTGACGCCTTGGGAAATCCGCATTATTGTTGCCCCCTTGGGCCCCTTGGCACTTGACCTCCCCGGACAACAGACAAGACAGCTGAGGTACAACAAGCTTTATTGAGTATAAGGTAGCAAGGTGAGTATATAGTCCAGGAAGCCTTTAATATGCAGCCTCTGGATAGCAGCAAATACTGGATTCAGCAAGGCTTGAGTATCCGCAACGGCAGGATCTCAAGCGGAGTCAGTTCAGGAACAAATGCGGGATGCGATAGATAGTCTCTGAGCCCCCAACCGGCGCAAGAAGGTTGGCGGCTTTAGGTACTGCAGGCAAAGTCGATGCAACAGCAACACGGCTTCCCCGCAGGGCTCGGTGATGAACAGGAACAAGGCTTGATGCTGGAACGAGGCAGCCGAGGAAGGCTGGCTGGCTGGATCTTAGTAGCTGGCCGAAAGGCCCGGTTCACAATAGCATCATAGCAATAGCGGTCATTGGTACGAGATGCTGGCTTGCAGGATCTCACCGCCTTTATAGGATTCCTGACCGTAGCACCCAGTGCGTCGAACATCAAATCCAATGATGGATGGGCCTCGGGTTGTTTTGAGAACCTCAGTCTTGAGGAATGCTGCACCTCGTTAGCGCTGACCATCTGGGCTGGGGAGTAGCGCTTAGCTCTCCGAGTACCCGCTCCTGCTATCAGTCTGGTGGGCCCAGCTTGGCCTTGACATACCTTTGCCATATCATCTTTCATGGGAGGCACAATAGAGCAGTAAAGAGGCCCAGTACAGAAGCTGGGAGTTAATCCAGCTGGGCTGGAAAGTTCCTTGGAGTCAAGCGGGCAAAATGCAGCCCCTAGGAAATATGCCGACTGAAGCCCTTGGGGTGCGACAATTATTGGCATTTGACGCCGTTATTATTTGGCCTGTCCATTCGCTTGGAAGAGTTGCATTCCACTCCAACTGGGGTCATTAGACCGGGAAGATTTATTTTGATTTTCCTAGCATTCACATTGTGACGCCTTGGGAAATCCGCATTATTGGCATTTGACGCCGTTATTATTTGTCGTTTCTTATCGGGGGTTAAATTTGGAACTTTACAAATACTCACCGTTGTGAGTTCAACAAGCCTTTCGAGGCTAATTATGGATCTATCTCTCTGAACTATTCACTTGTTGATTTATCACCCCTGCGTGGGAATTGAATATTGCACCTATTTGGGTAATGTATGTCTTTTGTGAGAATGCTTATATACTAAACAATATAGATATTTTGCATATTTCTAATATTTACTTTATTCATTCTATAACCCTTCGTGGGTTCTGTGTATTGTATCCACATGATGCACATAGGCTAGCGTGCTTTAACCCAGGGCAAGCCAATTAATCGAGCTTGCCTCCATATTTTTAAAAAGCATCTGAAAAGATTTGAATCTTCTAAGAAGATCTGAACCTTTGTTGACATTTCACCAATATGTAATCTGAGATCATGTCCCCACAGTAAGGCTGTGCAAAAAGTATCAGCTGGCTGGTAAAGGAGATCAGAGGGAATTTGGCAGAGTGGGTGAAAGTGGTGGTTCATGCCTGCTTACAGGAAAACACATTTCCGTCCAGCTTAAAAGTACATTGTACAGTGTACACCTGTACATTGGCCTTCCTTTGTCGGTGATCCGGAAACTCAAGCTAGTGCAGAACGCTGCAGCACGGCTCCTTACGGGGAGCACATGGAGCGTTCACATCACGCCCATTCTGCGCAAACTGCACTGGCCGCCGGTAGAATGCTGGATCACCTTCAAAGTGCTAGTTTTAACTTTCAAGGCCGTACATGGTCTGGGGCCAGTGTACCTGCGGGACCACCTCATCCTGTATCATCCCGCCAGATCACTGCATTCTGAGGAACTGAACCTCTTGGTTATTGTCAAAAGAATTTGTATTCTGAGTGAAATGTAAACTCATATATCACTGCTTGTATGTACTGTATTGTATGTACTGTATTGTATTGTATAGTCCTGTAATCCTGGTGATGGAGTTAAGTGTAGAACTTCTGCCAGGACACTGGTGACCTTGCCTCGGAGGAGGAGGAACTGATAAGACAGCGTTTTCTGTTCTCTTGTGTGCTCTCTGTCTGCTGTGTGCTGTTTGGTGTAGGAAGCATGATTGCTCTGTCTGTAGAATAAATCTATTTTCACTAAATCTGGAGTTTGAAGCTGCAAGTATTTCCTGGCAATTGGTTGTGGGCCCACCACCACCACCATCTTCTACTCGTCGACCTTTTTGCTGGTGTTAAAGAGTCTTTGGAGTGGAGAAAGTGTGAGTTGGAGTTTGCAGCCGGACTGGAGCTTCTGTCAGGTGATGCTATCTTCGGAAGGAGAGGAAGTGTTCCTGGAGAAGTGGTGAGCTGTGGGTCAGCGGAGCGTGCTGAGCCCTGGTGTGAGACAGACGTGTAAGAGCAATTAAACCATAAATCCATGATGTGCCTTGATGTTGTGAAGATCACCAGATGCCTGCTGTGAGTAAACGGTGTGGAAATCCAGAGGCTGGGCTGTGAATCCGGGAGTGGAGATCTTCTGAGTGAAAGTGGAAATGGCTACAAGCAATCCATTCACTGAGAGGGCAAATGGAATGGACCATAACTTTAAAGAATGGTCTGAGAGCATGGAGAGCCTACAAGCCAGAGGTGAGCTGAAAATTAATGACTTTGTACAGTATGTGAGATGCCTGCTGACAAAGGAGAAAGTGCACAAAGCCATTGCAATATGCTGGAGCATTTTGGAAGTAATGGAAAGTGTGTTTGTGCAGAAAGAATTGGACAATGGTTGCCAGCCTGAGGGGGAAGCAGAATGTTGCCAGAATTGCCAGGCTGAGATGGAGCCATTGAAGAAGCAGAAAGGAGCATGCCGGCTTGAGGGGGAGATGCCAAGGCTGGAAGGAGCAGAGGGCCTGAGGGGAAGCAGAACCTGTCCTTGGGGGAGCAGCAAGGAGCATGCCAGCTTGAGTGGGAGTCATCACCCAAGCCGAGGTTGAGAGAAATGGAGCCAGTATTTGCCAATGTGTGTGTGTCTGCGGCAAGGAGGTGTTTTATCTGCAATTCAAGGTAACACCTGGCTCGAGATTGCAAAGTTAAGAGAAGCACAGCAAGAAGGTGCTGTATTTGTAAAAACATTGGACACCTGGCCCGGGAATGCAAGGTCAAGATGGAATTCTACTGTCTGGAGGAAGAAGGAGAAGAGAACATGATGATGGATCATCAAGCCAAACTGGAGCAAGAGTGATGGTGGCTGCAGAGGGATGTAATTCCAGTAGAAACAGTATATGGATTTTAGACTCTGGAGCAACCCACCATATCACAAATGATTTGGCTAATTTGAGAAATGTGGATACTTTGTATGGATCGTCATTATCTCTTGCAAATAACTCAGTACAACTTTTCAACAAATTTAGAACTTATTACATTTCTTGTTTAAAATTGTACTGGCAAAAGGTTTTGTTTGTTCCAGTAATGAAGTCTAATTTATTGAGTGTAGCTGAGTTAACTGGACAACAGTATAAAGTGTCATTCAAAGGAATATACTGTTATATTTACAACAAAGAAGGGGAACTAGTTGGCAAAGGAGTAAAACGTAATAAAATGTATGAGATATTTGAGAAAGTCAAAGGTTTTGGTGAGGAAGACAATGTGGAAGTTATGTGTGTTGGGAGTACAATTCAGCATGACAGATGCTTACATTTGTTCCACAGAGTGATGGGGCATGCTAGCATGGAAGTTTTGAAGAAGAAATGTAAACTCATATATCACTGCTTGTATGTACTATATTGTATGTACTGTACTGTATTGTATTGTATAGTCCTGTAATCCTGGTGATGAAGGAGTCAAGTGTAGAACTTCTGCCAGGACACTGGTGACCTTGCCTCGGAGGAGGAGGAACTGATAAGACAGCGTTTTCTGTTCTCTTGTGTGCTCTCTGTCTGCTGTGTGCTGTTTGGTGTAGGAAGCATGACTGCTCTGTCTGTAGAATAAATCTATTTTCACTAAATATGGAGGTTGAAGCTGCAAGTATTTCCTGACAGTTATTCCCTCGCCCAAAACCTATCGCCTGACGGCAACTCGCCAGCAGGCCTTTTCAATAGTAGCCCCAACACTGTGGAATTCGCTGCCGGCTGATGTCGCCACTATGCAGAGCATTCTTTCCTTCCGGAAAGCTCTGAAGACCCTGTTCTTTTGGCAGGCGTTTGGAGTGCGATGAGCCCAAGCCCTGCCACTTATTGCCTTTATGTCCTGTTTGACACTGTGTTTATATTGTATTATTTTGTTAGTATATGGCCCCTATGTTTTATTGCACTCTAGATGTGCTTTTAACTGTGTTTATAATGCTGTTTTATTCCCCTGTTTTGCAAATGTGTTGTGAGCCGCCCCGAGCCTCCGGGGAAGGGCGGGCTACTAAGTGTGAATAAATAAATAAATAAATAAATAAATAAAAGAAGCTGTAATGAAACTACTGTTGAAAAAACCATCACTGGATCCCACTCAATTGAACAACTTTAAAACAACTTCCAATCTCCCCTTTTTGGGCAAAGTCATGGAATGTGTGGTGGCCTCACAACTCTGGATGTTCTTGGAGGAAACCAATTATCTGGATCCAGCACAGTTTGACTTTAGGCTGGAACATGGGACTGAAACATCCTTGGTCACCTTAGTGGATGATCTGTTGCAACACAGTAAGTCATAAAGAGCCAGACCAGGTAGTAAGTCAAACACAGTTTATTTTAAAACAGCTCAGTCAACTCAAAAAATGGCAAAAAGGAAACTTTAAATTCAGTGTGAATGGCAAAACAAGTCAAAAACAATGACCAAACGGTCAAAGAGTCAATAAAACATAAAATCTGGATTATATCTCTGGAAAACCCACATTAAATCCCAAAGGAAAGCACTACACAAAGGAAAAACACAGTACAGCATATAGGACAAGACCCAGGCACCCAGCAACACCTTGCTAACTGCAAAGAACCCCAGATTCCAAGCCCCTTTGTATTCACAAATCTTCATCAGAGCTGGAACTAGCCAAAACCCTCTCATTAGTGCTTTCAGCTGTGACGGCAGCCTCGGGTGTAGCCCGTTGCCTCCCTTTCCAATCTCTCCATCTACTGTCAAGACTCAACACCCTCTCATTCGTGCTTTTCAGCTGCGATGGCAGCCTCAGGTGTAGCCCTTTGCCTCCCTCTCCAATCTATCCATCTCCTGTCAAGACTTAACTCCCTCCAGGATGAAGCCTAATCTTCAGAACTCCAATTCCCATCCCTGGGACCCCCCCCCCCCCAAACGTATCACTACTTGTTGTCTCTGCACAACCATCACAGACCTCCTGCACTCTAGTCCAGTCCATCCCACTAGAACCATCTTCAGAATTCCCAGCCCCACTTCCCATAGTTGACTCTTCACTGACAGACCCATCATCCCCAGAGAAACCCTCAAAGGGGTATTCATCAGTAGATTCCCCAAGTATTTGCCAGATCCTTTTCCTTTCTTGCTCTTCTTCTGATTCCTGCTCACGAGTAACCCGCTTTCCCTTCCTAGCTTCCAATTCCATACTCTCAGTGCTACTAAAAGCCTCATCTACAACATGATCTGTGTAAGGAACTTGACTTGTGGAATGTGTCCCTGTTGGTTCTCCTGGACGTCTAAGCAACCGTTGATATCATAGAACATGTTATCCTTCTGAAACACCTCATGGATATATGGGGCATGGGGGCACTGTTTTACAGTGGCTTCCATCCTTCCTTGATGACTGCTCCCAGACGCTGTTGCTGGGGGAACCTGCAGGCCCTTACAACCATTGTCTTATGGGGCCCTACAGGGCTCAATACTGTCCTCCATGTTATTTAACATCTACATGAAGCTGCTAGGAGAGATCATCTTTAGTTTTGGAGTTTGATGTCATCTGTAAGCAGATGACGTTCAACTCTATCACTCCTTTCCGCCTGCTGCTAAGGAGGCTGTTCAGGTCCTGAACTGGGATGTGGCAGTTGTGATAGTCTGGATGAGGGCGAACAAATTCAAATCTAATCCAGACAAGATAGAGGCACTCCTGGTCAGTCACAAGGCCAAGTAGGGTATAGGGTTACAGTCTGTGCTGGATGGGGTTACACTCCCCCTAAAAACTCAGGTTCACAGCTTGGGAGTTCTCCTGGACACACTGCTGAGCCTGGAAGCACAGGTTTTGGCGGTGGCCAGGGGAGCCTTCACACAATCAAAACTTGTGTGCTAGCTGCACCTGTACCTTGGAAAGTCAGACTTGATCATGGTGGTCCATGCTCTGGTCACATCAAGCATAGACTACTGCCACATGCTCTACATCGGATTGCCTTTGAAGGCTGTTTGGAAGCTTCAAGTAGTTCAACAGGCAGAAGCCAGATTTCTCATCAAGTACTGGGAATATCATTCTGTCACCTCTGTAGTTCCTGAAATTTCATCAGTTGCCGTGTAGTTCAGGAGCAAGAAGACCGAGAGACCTATTTTGTGGTTCCCCCAGACTTTCTGACTTTGTTCTTCCCTCTGAGGATTAAAAAACCAACCACTACTGAAACTCAGTTTCTCTGAGGTTCAGTGAAAAGCTGCTTCTACAGCAGACTCAAAGCTCCAAAATTGTTTTGAGATGAAGATTTAAAGATCTGCTTTCAAAGTTGCATGACTGCAGAAAGTTTCCCTCCCCAAAGACCTGCTGGAATTCTCAAAATTTATCTTGTTATTCTTTGGGAAATTATACAGAAAAAGACTGCAAACAATTTTGAGCAAAAGTTTCAATGGCTGTTTCTCCCCAAGTTGCATGCATACAAAGAGAGATGTCTTCCTTTCCCCAAGCTCACTTGAAAGTCTCAACACCTCCTATGAGAAGGAAAGCCTACTAGAAAGCAGAGCACACGTTCTAAGATCATTGGTGAGATAGGAAGAATAATCAGAAGCACCCAAGTCTGAACAATAAAAGCAAAGTAAAGCAGTGATGGCTCTTTTTATTCAACTGTTTGCCACTTGGAGAAGTGTGTGAGGCAGAGTCAATTAATTACAAGGGAAAGAACTGAGAATTATCACAGCTGGGTGAATGGGATTTTTTTCCACAGTGTTGCTTTGCCAGTCAGGAAACAATTTTCAAAACCTTACTGGAATTCATGGCTAATGAATTCTGGGATGCTTTTGTACCACATATTATGATTCCACTTGAACTGCCCTGGGCTGGGCCGTAGCCAGGATTTTGATGGGGGGGGGGGGCTGAGTTTGATGGGGGTTGAGTCTGAGTGAGAGAGGATCTACCCTAGCAAACCTTTTGTATCATTATCCCAATACCCCCATGCATATGGGATATATTGAGCATAGTGATCAGATCATGATATAAACACACATAACAGTTTATATAATGTATCAGTAAGGCTTTCTCGTGGACCACCCTGAGAATTGGGGGGGGGGGGGCTGAAACCCTGCTTGGCCCTGGGAATATCTTATGAACTTCAGACATTTGCAATTTAAGGAAGAATATTTAGAATTCTCAGCCATGGAGCTCTGGGACCTCATGAAGAGGGACCATTCCTAGGATAGAAGATGGCAGTAAAAGCAGAATCATATCATAGCGCTATAAAAGTGTATTGTGAAAGGATCCCTGAACTCGATGAAGGGACTATAAACTCACAACCACCATATAGACTTCAAACTAGTTATCGTGCTTGTTACTACACAGATTATCATTTACTTTTAATTTTGTTTAGATTTCCTTTAGAAATTGCAGTGTGGTTCTTCAATCAAAACGAATGTATGTAAAATGCATATGTTAATACACACAAAAATATATGTTATTAACTGACAACAACCTTCAAGTACCTATTGAACAAAATTGACTTGAAAAATTTACAATTCGAGGAGCTTTGAACTGAAAAAAGAGAAGCTGAAATTAAGCAAAATTAGTTGATGGCTGCATCCATTTTAATGAATAACTTCATTAAGGCTGGAAACCTGTTATTTTAAAGAAAAGCAGGGGAAAGAAACAAGATTGCTTGGATCCTCAAGAAGCAGTTCATTCTTATTTTGTCCTGTTGTCTTCATAATGAAAAGTATTCCAATCCATTATTATTTTCCACCGGGATAGCACTTGATGATCACAATCTGTCCAGAACATTAATTATTTTTTCATTTGTAATCTCTAATGTTCTAAGAGCCTGTCAATAATTTACTCTTAATAACTGGGAAATCTATAATGGTTAGCATCACAGTTTAACTAATAAGCAAGTAAATTTGAGGTAAACAATCAAGGGAGTTGCGCTGCAGAATGGCTTTTACTAATTTTGCTTCTATTCTATTATGATAGATTGCAGCATATATCGTAATGTGTTGTCATATCTTTTGTACATATCGATTCTTCCTGCTATCAGAACAGTTTTTCAAATAATCCATATATTCTGTTTATTAACACTCTTGTTTCTTCTGCCACACAAGGATAACTCAAAGCTCCATATCTTATTTCAAATCCTTGTATATTGAAGTATTGCGACTGAAATTCATATTGAGAGAGAAAGAGCTTGTTGGGCCAGCAATGGCAAATGTCTTCATGGATTGTAATGTTTTCATTTTTAGATGAGTGCGTGTGTGTGTGTTTAGGGAGTGTCTGCTAGAAGTATTTAGGCAATTTCATACCACTTCATGGTAGAAGCATATGTGTGGGTGTGCTTTGGGGGACACTATACCAAAAAGATCAATCAGACAGATTTATTTCAACCCCCCTCCCAAGAAACATCAAAATAAGGCTCCAGTAGTGATTTTTGTGTGGAATGTCCTTCATACTTGGAAACCTTTCATTATGCAGCCAAAAAATTGCTTCTGAAACTTTACCTAAGTGCAATTTAAAGTTTATTTAGGAATTCCTCTTCAGGCAAAACATCTGAAGTACTGGAGAGAACTAGCAAGAAGCCAAAATAATTTAGACCAGACTGTTAAAATATCTCATGAGGACACTTGCCCCCTTCTTAAATTTAGATACTTTTTTATCCTGCACAAAAATTCAAGACAAAGCAATTATCGGGTTCATCCTTACGCAAAATGTATGAGGTGTAATCTGTGCATAGTGTAGCAGATGATGTGATAATCAGATGTGTTGCTGTTTGTCAGTCTGTGCGGAAGCTCAGTAGTCTTTCCAGTTTTAGACCTCTGCTAAATCACACAGAGCCAGAGTAAATGAAAAACAAAACTTTACTCTTAAGTAAGCAGCTTTAACAAAACAAGCCTTCAAAATAAACATAGTCCATTGCAGATATCTTACTCAAAGATCCAATGCATTATCACCATGCATCATCTGCATCCTGGATGGTGCAAGAAGTCCTTTGTTAAATGTTCATAACAAGTCCAGGGGTAGATCCATGATAGCCTTCATGATCTCCTTCTTCACACAAAGGATCAAGGAAAAACCCTCCTCATGATATACTCAATGCTCAAGCTTAATTGCTTCATTGTCCAGGTGTTTCTCCTCAACACACACATTCAAACAAGAAGATCCTGCAATTACTTAGCTAACATCCATATACTGTCACAAGATGGTAGAACATTCTGTGACCCTTCAGATTTCACATAGCATGATAAAAAATAATATTTTAGACTGTTCTAATGAAAGGATGGACACATGGATGAGCAGACTAATAATTAAATAATATTTAAATGAATATAAAATTAGGGCATGAGAGAACTAGTCATATTAATGTTACTCTAACTGGCATAGATTGATTGATTGATTGATTTCTATCAGTAGAGTGAGGTTCTTTCCTTTTTGTTCTATTTTTTGTTTGGTTTGATTTTTATTTTGTGTTTACCAAGGAAATACTGACAAATGGTGCATTCCCCCTGCATTTTGAAGTGGCATTCCCCACAGAAGGATTCTGCCTGCTCATATACATTGACCAGGCTGCATAGATTTAGCCTAAGAATTCTTATTTAGCATCAAGGCTCTACTTAATCTCCCTTAAGTATTGGAATTTCAATTTGTACATGAGAGAATGTAAGCTGTTGAAGCTATGTAATAAAAATGGATGAAATAATGACTATACACTAGGGGTGGTCAGGTTCGTTGGAATGCTCCAAAAGTCGTATTAGATTCATATATAAATCACCAATGAAGTGTTTTTGAAAGGCTTTAAGCAACTCGAAAGTGAATTTGCAGTTTTGAATCTGGCACCGCTTTTTTTGGAAAGGCTTCGGGGCCTTGCAGATGTGGAGGGAAGGCATGGGTTTGGAAGTCCACGCCTTCCCTCCGGATCTGGACAGCCCCGCATCCAGATCCGGAGGGAAGCCCACGCTTCCCAAACCAGGTTGGGAAGTCCACGCCTTCCCTCCAGATCTGAACAGGGCCGTTCAGATCCAGAGGAAAGCCATGAGCTTCCAAGCAGGATAACATCCCTCCCCAGGAGATCTGGGGGAAACCCGAGTTTCCCCCAGATCTGCTGGGGAGGGATGTTATTCCGCGTACAATCTGTGGGTTATTCCGCATCAAACTGATGCGAGATGGATGAAAGCGGCTTGCAAAGTGGATAAAAACTCCTTTTCCCCCACCTCCTTCTCTCCCGCGAGAAGGAGGTGGGGGAAGAGGAGTCTTTGCCCACTGTGCAAGCTGCTTTCATCCATCCCACATCAAACTGATGCGGGATGGATGAAAGCGGCTTGCAAAGTGGGTTAAACGTGTCTGCCATTAATGAAGGAATTCCAAAATTTTGAATTTCGAAACATCCCGCATCACTTTTCATCATCCCGTGAGATGGAGGTGGGGGAAAAGGGGTCTTAACCCACTTTGCAAGCCGCTTTCACCCATCCCACATCAGTTTTCATCATCCCACAAGAAGGAGGTGGGGGAAGAGGAGTCTTAACCCACTTTGCAAGGTATTATGCCCTAAATAGCCGAGGGGTAGACTGTATAAGACGCTACCTCAGCTTTGCAAAACCAAGTTGAACTGACATCTAAAGTTAGTTGAGTTGAAAGTTAAATAGGTAACATTCAATAAAGCTGCCCACATTTTAAATCCATATTATTGTTGTCTTGTCTCGTTAGTCCAGGGGTTGGAAAGCAATGGTCTGTAAGAATGAATCATAGCAGGGGATGTGTTTAAACATAATTGTCATGGCCTCAATAATAAAGGACATACACAATAGGCATAACTATACTATAGGCATAACTACTGAAGATATACTAGTAGAGCTTGAATATAAACTACAGTCTATTCCACATGTGTAGCCAAATGCTCTCAATTCAAATAAATATTCATAGAGAAAATTCAGAGTGATGTCTGAGATGACACTTTTGTCATTCACAGCAGGATTACCTTTTGAAAGTATAGTCTAGATGTGTTACAATTCAAAATGTTCCTGAAGTAGAGAGCTGACTAACTCTCTTAGCAAACTGCTTCCATCTTTAAAAGATGGGATAAAAGTGGTGTTGGATAGCAAATAACTACTTGCTGGCAATATGTGGACTAAATTAGTCTGTTTGCTTTCACTCAGACTGCTTGCTTTTCACCCTCTTTTTCCCACCTTGTGTTGTGATGGAGCCAAAGCAGTTGCTGATTCCTTAAAAGCTTACACTGAAATGTGGCATCTGAGGAGAATGTGCACGCAGATTGGTAACTGTTGATGACTCTTTTTTCCTTGAATGTCTATTTTATGTAAAACAGTATAGTGTGTCTTACAGTGTTCTTTGCCCAACAATTGGAATAGTCAAACAGAAAAAGACGTTTAGACAAAAGAGTGTTTGGGAATAGGGTTTTGTTTGTGCAGGAGACCATTATGTATTTTGTACTGAGGCAGTGTTTTACATACACAACAATGAATTGTCACACCATGTTCAGGAAATTCCTCATAATAAAGAGGAGGACTGGATGCATATAGCTGTAAGTACATATTAGTGCCCATTCATAGGCCAAATTAGGTGGAATGGGGGTGAATAGACTTTGTGGTAGCCACGTGACACATGGAGCTGATTCTCTACATGCTCAGCAGTGCCATTTAACATGGCCTTGCACTGCACTATCCAAAGTCAGAGAATTCCCCAGAGCTTCATTGCACTTCGCCATTCCACTTTCCTCAGGCCTAGGTAGTCCAGAAACAGCGGGTGGTAGTTACTGTCACCATTTTGTCCCTGTGGTAGAAGTCACAATGGGTTGTGATTTTTTTTTTGTGGACATCTCTATTCACCAGTGCAAATGTGGGCCAAAGTGCCAGTGCAATCAGAGAGGTGAGAGGGGAAAGAGAGGATTATTCATCCTTTCCCCCTTCTTGTCTTGAATCATGTCTACATGTTATCACTTGTGATTAGCAATAACCATGAACAATTTCATGATCTGTGGTTTCCACTGCAACACAGAACAGATAATTATGACCATCCAGTGGTGCCAAAATGGATTAAGGGTAAACTCTTTCCTGATGCTGGGACAACACTCTGGATCAGCTTGGGAATAAGTAGTCAATATAGATATGCCTTCAAAGGCTCCATGTATCCTGAATCAGATACTACTAAATGTAGTACTTCACTGAAAACTCCAAGGTAAAATGACAGAATCATACAGTTGATGGAGCCCACAATCCCCATTATGCAGGAATTTGCAATGAATACATTTCCAGATGGCTATCCAATCCTCAGAGGCAGTCCATTACATTGTCATAGCACTTACTACTATGGTGTTAATCATAAAGATAAATTCTTCCTCAATAGTGATGCTTAAACCAGCTCTTTTTTGAAAGCATAGTGGTTACCTCTGACTATTTCTCATTTGGACAATTATATGTTATAATATAGTACAAAGATGGTCAACTGTGTTTAGGGGTAAACCATCAGAGGCTGCAGGTAAATGGATGCAAACTCAGCTGATTACAGGGCCAAAGGGGATATGACCCTGTGTCACGCAACAGGCCCCACAAGCCTCTGCTTCCCATGAACAATACTGTGGCCATGATGGCTTTAAGATCCTGTCCAGGCCAGCTTGCCTTTCTCATGAGAACTTGGTGCCATGCAGGCAGGGTGAATCATTCAAGGTTACCAAAGCTATCCCGGCCGATAAGCAGAGAGGCCCGGGCTTGAGAAGAGCCTGACTCCCCGTTGCAGCTGGGGAGCCTAATTGGGTTTACATTCTTGAGGAGCTGAGGTAGCTTAAACAACAGCTACCATTCATCATGCCCACTTTGACACTCGACGCAAAGTTACGTGGCTAGATCAAAGGGTTTGGACAGTATATCCGTGTGGAGTTGGCCCAGAGCCTTATCTCGTGCCAACTATGCTTCCAGGACTATGGATCTCTGAAAGAGGCCGCTGGGCCTACTAAGGACACTGCCTGCCTACATTGGATCTGGCCCGCACGGGCAAAAGCCTTGTTTCCTTGCTACGTTCCTGTTTGTTCCTGAAAAGACTTTCCTTTGCTTTTGAATCCAACTTGGTTCCTGATTGCCTCCGGCTGAATCCTGATACGGGACTATTTACTCATTGCTTTGCTCCTGAGATTTGCTGCTATTGAAAGCACTATAAACTTGCTTTCAACATCTTTCCTATAAACTATATTCTAAATAAACCTGTTGTACCTCAGCTGATTGCGTGGTTTATCAAGGGAGGTCTTGGTTAAGGGCCTAGAGGGCGACACCCTGTCTCTTCCACTTTGACTCTTTTCATATCACTTCCATTGCCCACTGATAGGGAAGAAATTGTCATTTTTCAGAGCAGTGAAATGATTTCTTGCAGAATGCTTTTGATAGGCCAATGGCTATATGAAGGAAAACCAAGGGCCATTTGTGATCCTTGAGCTACTGGTTTTCCAGTGCTACCAAATACTGTATTCAGAGCTGTTGTGTGAAACAAATGGTGACCATCAGCATGTAAGAGTCTTCTAAGGAAGCAACTAAGGGTGAACTGAGCTATGTTGACAGTTGTGTGTTGAATAATATATCAGATAACCTTTTGCTGTTGAAACTTAGAAGACTATTGCTTTCCTAAATAATGGATTTCTGGCTCCTAAAAAATCTTCTACACATGTTGGCAATCATCAAACTATTTGTTCTATATAAGAAAACCAGATGAACACTAATCATAAAGGAATCAGGACTTTGATCTCACACCATAGATAGCCTTCATAGAGATGAGAGAAAAATATGCACAATGATATTGTGACTGATTTTTTTTTTGCAGAAGAGAAAGATATCTTAGACTATTAACTTATGAAAATGAGATCCAATGAAAATTACACATTTTAAAGTCTTTTGAATTTAAAGGAAGCAAGTTAAACAAAGTTAAAATCAATGGGATATCAACATTCTAATATTTGATTGAATCCCACCCATTGCATTAAAAACTCATTTTTACAAAGCAAAAAAATGTTCAAAGTGTTTAATTTTGAACAGGAAAGAGGCCAGTGCATAAACATTTTTCTTTCTTTATGCCTTTACATGTGAAATGAAGAACAAATTCTAATTTACAGGAAGGTGCCAGAGCTGAAAATTAATCGGAGGCCTTCATTCTCCTTTCTTCTCATAGTCCTCATAGTCTATAACACTTTTAAGCACCCCCCCCCCCCCCCGGAACCTCCTTTAGGAGGTTAAATTGCAGTGTCATTAATATTTAAGGCACACTAAATGGAAAGAGATGCTTATAAAGTCCAGACATCTTTGTCACTGATATAGTACAAAGAGACAATTTTCCTCATAAGAACAGGGAGATAGTTCTGTCTGTTCCATGTTGGATCATTTATCTCTGTTACACTGATGAATTCATTTCATTGACAATGCTTTGTCTGAATAATGAAAAGCTGGGTGAGATAGGCTGATGGTCAAGATGGAATACTTAAATTTTCTTCCAATTACAGCACAGCTTATTTTTAAGATTTGCTGATCAAATGATCCATCATAGGCAAGTTTCACTGTTGCAATTTGTATGTACTGCAGGTTTCCTCTGTACTGAGATCCCGATTAGCATGGATATATTCCCTTTACTAAGACTGTTATTCTGCTAAATGATGAAATGTTTTCGCGGTAATATGATATTCTTACACTGTACATATCATTCGTTTTTTGTAAGCTTAATAAAATATATTAATAACACCTTCAAATGGATAATTATTTCAACCAGATGTCAGATGTTTTTTTTGTCATTCTGGCAGCCTTTCTGTCAATGAAGCTATAATCTAACCAAAATGAGTCCAAGGTCTACAATCAGAGAGATTCCCTTCTGCTAATTCATGTTCTTTTTTAAATCACAGCTCCAGACTCCCTCAACCATCATTTGGCTCTGGTCCCCTTCTCCAAATATTTTTTTCAAGCTCTATCTAGCATCTCCTGTCATATATACATGAGCCCACCTATTCTTCTGTCTGTATCACAAAGATTGTTGCTAGGTGTCAATCCAGTGTGGTGTCACTGAATTGGCTGTTGCTAGGTTAAGGATTGGCTGTTGCTAGGAAAAGTGGTCCTCTGTGATATCACTGGGAAAGAAAAGTGACATGTATATTGGGGGGGGGTGAGAAAGGAAGGAAAGAGCACAAAGAGAGCCATGTTGACATGGAGACTAGGTGTATGTAAATCTGTTTCGTTTTCATTCTGATTTTGTTTCAAATTTGGGTGTTTTTTGTTCTGTTTTCTAGACAATTCCAGGAGATTAGGGAAGGGGGCATTTGCATTCATAATTTGGAACCCTGAGTTCCACTACTGTTTTGTGAAGAATTTTTCTGAAAACACAACCGGGGGGGGGGGGGGGAGCAACTTGAAAACAGAATGATAACAGAATGGATTCTGTGCTGTTTCACCCACCACCACCACCCCGTCCCACCCCCAGAATTGGAGAAGGGAGGAAGGGGAGGAGAACGAAAGGAATAAAAGAGAAAAAGAAGGAGAAGGAGAAGGGAGGATAGAAAGGTGAGAAAGAAAAAGGAGGGAAGGAATTGAAGGAGAGGGAAAAATATGAGGGGTGGGGGGAAAAGAAGAAGTGAAATAGGAGGCAAGTATGATGTAATACATGATGAATCTTACACACTTCTTTTCTTGTTGTTCTCCCATCATACTCAATAGAAGATATTCAGGTTTCATTTGAATTTTTATTTTTAAAATCTTTTCCAACATCTTATAAATTTGAACCTAATACTTCACCTTATCACAAGTCCGCTACATATGAGAAATGTTTCCACCTTTTGTTTGCATTTCAAACACATCTTATTATAGTCCTTATACATTTTGATAGATTTTAGGTTTTTAATATCATCTGTAGGTCTTATTTTTTTTCTCTGAAATCACAACACAATGTAAAGTCATAACTCAACATCCACATATTTTCCCATTGATTAACATATATTTCATGGCTAATATTTTGTGATCATTTTATCATATAATCTTTAATGTGTTACTCTTCAATTTCTAAGTTCAGCAACAGTTTAGCAATTAAATTATCATCACCTGGAACTGTACTCATTGGTTGCTGGTGGTTTCCATGTCATTGGGGTGGTGAATCTAACCCGTTTTAATCTAACCCGTTTTAGTCTGATTGTAATCCAAACTGCTGACCCTTTATCAAAAACAGGTTCATTATCTTGGACAATTTATTTAAAGTACAGACTAAAACGTAGAAGATTTATTGCCCTATGGACATATAAACTGCTAGATACCAATGAGTTCTACCTCTAATAAGAAAGTCTGTCTTTTCTTAGGTGCTTCTGACAGATTTTTCAGGAGATTGTCAGGAGAACAAGTATTACATTCCCTCCAAGAATTCATTTTAAGCAAGTTATGAACTCAGCAGCTACAACAGCAACAGTGGTCTCAAGAATATCTTTTAAAATTAGTACACGTCTTCTGCCCTTCAATAGCCTGCTTCCTACCAGTGGAAGCTGATTGCTGCAATGTTAGAAGACTATTGAATCTGATCCAGGTTTTGGTCCTGATTTTTTTAAAAAATTATCCAAGGTACTGGACTCTATCATCCAGATAGGCCTAGAATCTTGGATAGCTTCTACTAAGCCCAGAATAAAAACTAAATTCAGAATATATCACTACCCCATAGTATACTACATTTCTCCATAGCATACTACCACTACGTAACATGAAATAATGTTGTTGCGCAGCCTGTAAGTGGGCAGAAATCATAATCATAGGCTATCAGTTGTCACATAGTATGATTGCCTTCCAAGTGTAGGGATTTGGCAGTGGATCCATAGGTGACTGTAGAGACCTATTCTTGATCCACATGTTCTTTCACAGTGAGAACATCGATTTAAAAATGGAAGGTGGCCCTGACAAGAGTTCGCTTGATACACCTTCCTCTTGACACATTTCTCCCTTTCACCCTCCATTAGTGCTTCTTTGAATTCCACAGCACTGTTTGTAACAGAGCAAAACTAAAAATGGCAAATATAATATAAACTTTCAAAAACATATGTTGGCCCAGGTGCAGAATGGGATGTTTGTTTCAGCATCCTTATGGAGCACAGTCCATTCTTTTTAGTCACTTGCCTTTGGCCAGTAATTGTGAAATCCTTTTGAATAATAAGAAAGCAAAGTCTAGAATCCTCTTGTACTCCCATTGTGAATCTTTAGACTTTTTTTACTCTACCTCAAAAGGAAACAAAAAACCAGTGCCGACCTTTTCTAGTCCTATAGAAAGAATCCTAATAATTATACCCAACTAATATTTTTTTAAATCCCAGTCCATGAAGGTACATTAATAAACTATAGAACTAATCAACTAAAAAAAAATCACAATTTTCACTATAAAAATATTAATGTAGAGTCTTTATGCTTTACATATGACTGGTGACTACCAGCAGTACTCCCACATCACCACAAGGATCCAAAGAACCTCCATATCATTATAATAATATCACTCTGTTACCATGAGGAAGAATCAAACTGCAGAAGTGGATTTTTAAATCTTTACAAAGAGCCCTCTGCAAGGAGGTCAGGACTTTATTTTGCTGGCAGACATTTGGAGAAGGACAAGAGGCATGTTTCTCAAGAGGTTGTAGGTGGGATTTTTTTGAACGGGATTGTGTGTTTTAAAATGAATTTTAATGTATTTATATTATTTTAACTGCATTTTTAGCCTAACACACAGAGTACTGATTAATTGTTTGTTTGTTTGTTTTTAAATTTTTGCTTTAGCTTTGATTTAAATTGATCAAAGTGTGTGACTGTTAGTCATCTTGAGTCCCCTCAGGGAGAAAGGTGGGGTGTAAGTAAAGTAAATAATAATAATAATAATAATAATAGTCAAACCAGCAAATTACACCAAAGTATTATGGGTTTTAATTAAACATCTTGGGGATATGCCTGGATCTCTCCTATTATGGTTCGGTGTCGAAGACCTTTAGCTATGGTACCCTGAGTGATATTTTTGAATTTTGCAGATTAAAAACTCATTATAGGTAATGAATATATCAACAAAATTAGGACAACAGAGTGTCCTGAAATATATCAGATGGATAGCCAGTTTGAAGAAATTTCATTACAAAACTAGAGAAACTTAGTAGGCTAAAGCTGCTTCCTTCATAACCCTATGGTTTATTGCTTATACTAAACCACACCCTATTTATGTGCCATAGAAAACAGCACATTACACTCACCTGCTAAGCAACATAAAGTGATCTTTACTGACACGACTCCAGTTTAGTCTAGACTGTCTACAGTTTTCTGTCTACATTTTCTTAAGAAAGAAATATAACAACTGTCTGGCATCTACTTCTCAATAAGCAGGTTTTAAAATCATTTTGTGATATGCCTCATCAAGCTGCTGTTTCATTACTTAGAGCTGTATTTGGGTTTTCTGCTGAATCCAATTACAGTGTATTATCATAAAAAGCATCAAAGTGAAAATTATTGATGGTGCTTGTTTAGTGAGTGTACAACTGTTAATCCTAAATATAAATGTTTTAATGACACAATTTCTCACCATTACAAATGAGGAAAAAGACATAAGGCTTGTAATACAGTATGAAAAACTACATAATTTGGGATAACCCTTGTTCTCTGAAAAATACAATGTTTCCAGTGAATTATAAACGCACACATTATTATCAGTTATTTCGTCTAATTCAAAAATGTAAAAGAAGCAGCTTGTAGGTGAAAGATGGAAATTAATTCAAACTGTGAAAAATGTCTGTTTCTATGAATGGCCTGAAACAACTCTTTTCTTCAAGAAAGTGTCACTTTCAGATAACGTGGAAGGTATTTACTGTAAGAATTTAGTATCTTTATAATATAGTTCCTATATTGTAGGGTACTCAAAGAACAATACAGGCAGCAATCACATGAAAAGAATGTATTTTTTTTTAGAAAAACCTTTTTTCTCTATGCAGTTACATGAGAGTCTGAATTTATACCAAATCCCTTTGATGCATCTTTTAAAATGCACCTGACATGCCAAATTACTTGTGATATTTCACATCTTGTTTTCATATGGGACCTGCCAATATGTTATTATTTCATTCTATGTATTTATGTTTTTAAGTTGTTCTTTCCTTTCCCATTTACACAGAACATCTTGTCATGTAAATTTTTTGTGCACAATTATGGGTAGAATACATGTATTGGCATTGTTTGGGGTGGCAAAGTCATAACCCATCTATAATGGTGATTAAAATTTTAATAGGACAATTCAAGTTACTCAAACAAAGTGTATAGCACAATCCTCATGTACCAAATGACCATATTAAGCACACAAAGGGATTCCTTTGAGGCCAAGTGGGAGAAATAAATTTATAATAAAAGTTTTGGAAGTTTTTGTCCACTTTGTCAATGTTAAGCATAGTTCTTTGCAGATAAGTGATGCTGAAAGCTAAAGGATTCAGAGGTCTATTACAGCAGAAGTAGGAATGTAGCATTTTTTCAGGCCAAGGTTTAATTAGCTCCTCTGAGTCTATACTTTCCAAATTGTCCATATGATAGACCATTTGTATTCCAGACTCCAACTGATGGTGTGTCCCCTTAATTATACACTCATTTGAAAAGTGTGCAAAGAAAAATGTTCTCCTTTCCAGTGCAGTCCAAATACCATTTCATTACTGGAAATAACATATTGAAGTAATGTGTGCAAAGGAAAGCACATATACAATAGGGCTGTGCAAAACCTCATTTGTAATCCATTTGGCAAATCTATTTCATAAGATTTGTACATATGTGGTGATATTAAAAAAGCACAAGGGGCAACTATGCAAAAAAACCAAACCCCTTAATAATCAAAACACTCACCTATGACTTTTTGTTACAGTTCAATAAACTTTGTTAAGTTTCCCAAAGTCACTTGGTGCAAAGCCAAAGAGGCTATTCCTCTTTAAATTAAGGTTGTCTGTCACCATTGGGAGGGTCAGTTAGCTGGAAGAGAGACTAAGAACACTTGGAAAAATAGTTTGAGAAGGCAAGGACCCCTGTGACAGAAATTTTAAAAGGCCCTGCCGTGAACTGTATTTCCCAGAATTTTGCTCGCATCCCTAATGCCCATCTGCAGAAGCAGCAGAATACCAATAAATTACTGAATCTGCAAAGAGTAAATATGTGCTGGTCTGTGAGGAAATTCCTAAGTTGAAGTTCTATGGTATGTGTTGTGTGTCACAGAGAGAGAGAGAGAGAGAGAGAGAGAGAGAGAGAGAGGGAGAGAGAGAGAGAGAGAGAGAGGGAGAGAGGGGGAGGGGGGAGAGAGGGAGAGAGAGGGAGAGGGAGAGAGAGGAGAGGGGGAGAGAGGGAGGGGAGAGAGAGGGGGAGAGGGAGAGAGGGAGGAGAGGGAGAGGGAGAGGGGGAGGGAGAGAGGGAGAGGGGAGGGAGAGAGAGGAGGGAGAGGAGAGAGGGAGAGGGAGAGGGGGAGAGGGGGAGGGGGAGAGAGGGGAGAGAGGGGAGAGAGAGAGAGAGAGTGTCAAGGGATAGCTTTTGTGACATTTTTAAAAAAAGGTTTTGGCAAAACTTTAAAAATTCTCCCAAAATGAGTAAATGTGCAAATCTTTCTGAAACTTGGGGGAGGGGGTATCCTGGTTATCTTGTGTCAGTGTATACAAAATCAAAGCAGAAAACTCGTGTGGGTTTTTCCCCCAAAAAAGAAGTGTTTGTAAACATTTTTTAAATTCCCCAAAATCAGTGGTTGAGTGAAATGTTCTGAAACTTGGGGGGTGGGTTAACAATGGTAAATGTGTTCTACCTTTGTAGCAAATTCATCCCAAAAGCTCTGACAACGAGGGAGAAAGGAACCCTTGAGGTTTCCCCATTAGTGCAATACCTATTAAAAATTAACAGAAATAGTAATATTGTTATAGTTATGATATGGACCCCTAACAATAGTTCAGAAATACTTTAGAAATGATTCACCACCTCTTCCCTGCTCCAAATTTAATAATGAGTATTAAACCGTTTTTTCATTGATCATACTGGTCTAATAAAGCATGCATGCATTTGAATTTATTTATTTATTGTCCTTATTTATATCCCACCTTTCTCTATCCCAAGGGTGACTCAAGGCAGCTTACAATCGTACCTCCACAGTGCCTTAAAATATACAATATCAACTAAAAACATGGTTTAAAATATTAAAACATAATAATCATAATTAAAATAAATTTCAATGAATCGTGCCATCCAGAGTTGGAATCTAAGACCATTCCATAGTCATATTGCACATTTTCCATATTAACATTCATGCACTGCTCTATTTTTTCAAAATCCTACTCCTGGACACTAGTAGGAAGGGGGTGCCCTGATATTGCTAGGGAGGGAGTTCCACAACCGGGGGGAGGGCACCACTGAGAAGGCCCTGTCTCTTGTCCCTACCAGCCGCACTTGCAAAGAAGGTGGGACCGAGAGCAGAGCCTCCCCAGAGATCTTAATCTCTGAAATGGTTCATAGGGGGAGATAGAAAATAAAGTTTTTAAACCCTCATCATATTTAAAACAAATAAAGTACAAAATTGAGCCTGGAATGGGAAAGAAGGTGAGAAAGCAAGAATGTCTGTAAAAATTAATTTGACGTGGGAGAATTCCTTCATAACCACCCCTGAGAAATTAAAAGTATTGTAAGCAGTCACACTGCCCTAGTTTTGGAAAGTATAAAACATTGCCATTTGATTCAGATAAAGTGGCCCAAATAAATGTGATGCTCCTTACAGTGAGGAATGAAGTGGATAGAGTTGAAGTGCAAGAAGGGATGTATAACTGGATTAAAACTGGCTGTGTTACCAAAATTCCTGTACAACTTTGAAATAGACAATCCTGCCTGTCCTTTCATTTCTTCTCTTTCTTCATTTAACACAAAGTGGCAGCTGGCTTTTTTTCATATACACAAACCTTCTTACAGGAAAAAAGACATGAAAACGACTCTGTTGCTAAGGGACATTTTTAAAATAAGAGACCTTTGGCTTTTTATCATGTACACTTATAAGGTCAACCCTTCAGTCACATCCAGCCAAATCTGACACACATCACAACTCATTATAGGAACATATAGGTGGCTACTGGCTAGAGGTTTGAAGGTCTTATGTTAGTTATTGTTGTTTATTCATGCAGTTGCTTCCAACTCTTCCTGACCTCATGGACCAGCCCACGACAGAGCTCCCTGTCAGCCATGGCCACCCCCAGCTCCTTCAAAATCAAGCCAGTCATTTCAAAGATACCATCCATCCATCCATTTTGCCCTTGGTCTGCCCCTCTTCCTTTTTCCTTACATTTTCCCAGCATCATTGACTTCTCCAAGCTAAGGTCTCGTGTGCTCGTTGCCGTTTTATTTGTTATTAAGGAATGGGTTGGAATAAAATGAAGAGCTCAAATAGGGCCAATCTTAGCACAAAAAAGTTATCATTACAAACGGTTCAGGAAAGAGGAAACTTGGGTTGTGTCTTCATGGGGTTTAAGCAGAATACCAAAAATACAGCAACTTTATCATGTTGCTAGCAAAACTTTGTGTATCCAAAGAAAACCAAATCGTGCAAATGGGGAGGGGAAAAAATAAATATATTGCCATCGTTCATACTTGTCCAATAAAGAATATGAATTTGTCCATATTTGTGCATGACATGCTTTTCCAGCAGAGAGTATTAAATTAGACTCTGCATGCTTATAATGGTGTTTAGGCTGATCTGGCTGCATTATAAGCAAAACTGTGACAGTAGTAACTTCTTTAGTTGAATTGCTGCTGATTGTGGCAAATATGTGTTCAGACCTTTTTCTCCAACAAACCATCCTTTTGTTTGGTTAACATTTAGGCCAATCATTGGAGTGTTATATAATAATATTTTCTGTACCTCCCCTCCCCTCAGATGTAAAACTTCTTTGCCATCAGGAGTGGATTGAATTCCCAGTCATCTCTCTGTCTTGGCAAATGCTATGAACTGTAAAACTGTCAAAACCAAACTACATTCCTCATGAGAGAATGTGATAATATGTTTGGCACCGTCAACATGAATGTGGCAACAGTCTGAGCCAGTGAGACTATTTTAGAAAACAGAAAAGACAATTGTTACTGGATGAAATTTGTATTGCGCCAGTGTCAACTTTAAGCCAAAGAGAATTCACACATTACGAAACAGAATAGGCACTGCAATAGTGGCACATTTTAAATATTTGTATAGAGTTTAGTTTAATAAAAACAAAAGAAATAATAAGAATAAGAATATATTTATTACCTTCCTCTCCTTGTTGCTTGCGGAGAGGTACAACATGGTTAAACCAGTGAGGTAAAACAAAACTCTCCCTTTCCCTCTCCCTCTCCCTCTCCCTATATATATATAATACACACAGGTAAAATGCGGCTTAAATGCAGGTTAAAATTCACAAGCTAAAATTTACTGAATAGGCCTGTTGGAAAATGATTTGATGTTCATCCACTATTTGAGGGTCGGAAGCTCTGGGAGGAAGTCTGACATTTCTCTGAAATATTATCATTAATGTTTTTAGAAAATTTGATTTGCCCAGCTGTCTTGATTACCTAAAATATGCCCAGATATTTGCTTGGTTTTGGGATAAGGATACAGATAAGCTGGCTCCATCACAAATATTCCTGAGCATATAGAAGAAAACTAAATCTTCAAACACTGAGTGCAAATGTACAAAGGCACTGCAAGTGTATTGCATGGGCATGGGTGACCACCCACCATCCACCACAGAATCCAAGAATGACAAGCACTCAGTGTTGGGATGACAACAGGCAACAACTTGTTTATTGGTTACAAATGAGAAACAGAGTTGGCTGCCATGCATAGATCAGGAATCAAACAGCCTACTGCTGAACAATATGACTTAACCATGCCATGGAGTGAGGCTGTTTACTGACAATTTAATTTGTTTACAGTGGTCTCTTTAGATCTTTTTTTTGTATCAATACAAGAAGGTCTAATTTATCTCAGGGATTGGCCTTGTCTGACACCTATATTTTAACCCAATGTGTTCAGGAATATGGTTCAACAGTACTACAATGCCTTTCTTCCCCTCCCTCTACCATTCTCTTGCAATTTAGGTATTATTTTTTAAAAAAATCACTATCAAGAGAAGCAAAAATTTGGCACAAGTTGAACAAAATATTTATCTATTTATTTACAGTATTTATATTCTGCCCTTCTCACCCCGCAAGGGACTCAGGGCACATATACAAGGCAAACATTCAATGCCATTAGACATACAACTTATATAGACAGACACAGAGGCAATTTAACATTCCAGCTTTCCGGCTTCATGAGGGTATGCTCGATTTTGGCCACATGGGGAGCTGCGGCTTCACCGTCCACTTATATCTATTCTTTATCCAAAAAAACCCCTCAGAGTGGAATATAATAAAATCATTTTAAAACAATAAATAATTACAAACATTTTTAAAAATTAAAATGCACATTAAATGGTTTTTCAATTAAAATGGATAACTTAAAAGTGGTCTAAACAACATTAAATAGTATAACCATAAACCAGGTGCCTCTGGGATGAACTAAGTTTGGCCCGAAGGCCTAAATAAAAAACTCCCATATGTCATGATAGAAATGTGCTGAAATGATTCCTATATCAGAGCCAATTAGGTCTCCCAAAGGAAAGAATTCCACAATTAGAAAGCCACAATTAGTTTTAGTCATTAAATAAGGCAATGCCCAATATATATTCTTAACTTTTTAACCATTTCATCCTGTTATCATTTTTCATGTATGTGAAAATATGTGGAAGCTGCTATTCTTTTTCATTATGATGATCTTCAAACACTTTAAAACTCTTTTAAAAATATGTTTGACACCATGTTTAATCTACCTGGGTGAAAAAATAGCGAAAGACTATCTTCCATTTAAATCTAATACAGCAGGATTATCAGCGAGAAAACCACAAACATCACTTATTATACTTGTGATAAGACATTGGGGTTGTTGTTGTTGATTATCATCCTAATCATCACTGAAACACAATTGAACCATTATTTGCCCTTCAATATTAGTTCAACAAAGCTAAACATATTATTTAGGACAAGTGTTTCACATGCAGCATGCTCTATGTCCTAAGGGACAGTATTGATTAAGGGAAAGAAGCCAGATGTTGGAAGTCAGGATTGGAATGTCAGTACTGAATTAAAATAATATGCAAATGCTGACTTAGTTACTTCTTTAGCACCATCAGCGTTTAGAGAATTCAAACAAGTCACTTAAGTGGCAACATTGCCAAGTATTAGCACAACTACAGGGAAAAAGAAACCACAGACGTTTCCAAGTATGCGTGTAGATTTGCATATTATCCCCCATTTTTTTCTGAAATGACAGTTGGTATTTATATTTTGTGATCCTCTCAATTATCACACAATAATAATCAGTCCGTAAACATATTCATTTTAGAGGGTTGTGCTGTTCCCATCAGGATAATCTTTTCTCTTGCAATCTGAATATATTTTAAATGTGCCTCAATATCAAACAAACAATAATGCCATGTCTATGCTTTAGATCCTCCATTGGTTTTATCCTCCATTGGAGGATAAAACCCACCCAAAAAGCTATTTAACCATACAGAATGATACAGGTCTGTTATGCAGGTGAGCGGGTTGCTGCAGGATGATGAGACCAGCCTTCTCCTTCCCTTGAAAGAGACCACAATGAAGATCCCACAGAGGTCCTTGCTTCTTTTCCTCAAAGTCTTGCTCACTGTTAGAAAAGGATTGGCCACTTCATCTTGCTATCCCCTGCTTGCCATCAAAATAGGTATTCATCACCTTTGATGATTGACTGGCACCTAAGATAGGTCCAGGTTCATTATTTGCAGCTATAGCAATTCCTTATGAGGATCTGAATCAGTTAAAAAACCTAAGTCCAATGTATGGCATTATGGATGCCAGCCATCCCGTGCCTTGCTTCCCTAGGTATGTAGCTAAAAAGCAGGCAAAATGAGAGCATTGTTCACCAAATAAAAATTATACTTCCCTAAGTGTTGCCTTGTTTCTGCAGTGTTCACATTTCTGCTATTGCAGAAACTCCAGTTGAGGAGATAGAAATACAGTTTAGGAAAAAAAACCAAAGTTACCTACCTGAAATATGTCCACTGCAATACATTTCTAATCCATGCATGAAAAAATAGGTATGCATAGTTGTAGGTTTTTTGGGCTATATGGTCATGTTCTAGAGACATTCTCTCCTGACGTTTCACCTGCATCTATGGCAAGCATCCTCAGAAGCTACATTAGATTAAAATAACTCATATCCCTATGAGGTTAAAACTCAAGCTTATAAAAGTTCTTCTTTAATATGAAGTAATTTGCATCTGCCATGTTTGATTTGCCTTTCATGAGCTCTATAATTTGTTTATTTGGGAGCAGCAATATACAATTAAATATTTAGTTATTTAAATGAAAATTTATTTGTTTAGATATTATCTCAGAAAAAAGGGTTTTTTTGGCTGGATCGAAATTGGCCCTGTTCTCTGAGCTAAACCTCACATGAACACATGTGCAAACAGATCAGTTTTCTACTCGTGTGTGTGTGTGTGTATTCAACAGTAACATTCATTTATTTATGTAGGGATACTGCATGTGTTTGATATTTCCATTTCAAACAAGTTTCTTTCTTGTCATGTACAACCAACATTTTGAGACAAATATTATCTAAAATTTACACATCTCTGATCTCTGTGATATGGTGAAAAGTGGGAATTACAGAGCTTAGGAAAAGGCATGCTTCTTTTTTCCCCACAGAGGATTTTTTTAAAAAAAAACCTCAAACAACCAGATCACATGATCCTGACAGATTGTTGCATTTCGACAAAATGGGAAGAATGTATTTGCTTCATACAACAGCCACATGATATCAGACAATATTTTGATTTACGAGTTTTGGCTCGTATTTTGATTTACGAGCCAAAATTTTACTTCACATCTACAAGGAATGAATCCAGCTTAACATGTATATGTCTGACACAGCCATGTTATGGCTGTACAATAACTTCACCAACTGCTTTCTTTATATATGGTTCAGTTGGCAGATCCATAGATTTCCTTGCTTGGTCACCTAAAAAGCATAGTGAAGGGATCGTACATCCTATTTGAATTAGTAAGGGTTCAGTGGAATAAAAGCCCTAAATCTCAAATGGGCTATTTTTCCATATACTCTTGAATTAGCTAGCAGTGGGATGTAACTATGCACCTTCTCTTCCAGATGCTTCAGTGTGTTTGCCAGATCAGCATAATTTATCACGTTATGCTACCCACCAGTGTTTAATGATGTGAAGACAGTCAGATTTAAGCTATCATATCTACAGTTGGACTACTATTTGTTATAGTCTAATAGGGAATGTCTCTTCTAGATGACAGATACCACCATTCAAGTCGGGAGGCGGGTGTCTTTTGTCTGGGATAGACTGGGGGAATCAATTTGACTGTTAATATCCTTCCTGTTTCATTCTCATAGTTATTAGGACATGAGAAAGGGTCACATCTGTAAATTTAATATCATTTGTTTGTTTCTGCATTATACAAAGGTTAGAAGTCTATCTTCTTCTGATCTTACACTGCAGGATACAAGGGATTCAGGAGGGTCAGACAAAGAGTAAGCTACACTCGCTGCAAGAAGATTCTGGAATTCATAAAATACTGTGATATCCTTTTACTTCAGACTTCTTTCTTGATAGTAGTGATACCTGTCAGTTTCAATATTAAACAAAATCTTTACCTGTAATTCAACAAAACATGGGCCAATCTAAGAACTGCAAATGATGATTGTTTTGTGTTGATACAAAGTTGTATTAGTGTAGTCATGTTACATACATGATTGACTAATGGGCATATCTACACCAGAAATGAGAAACTTTGATTATTCCGATGCTATTGGACTACAACTCCTACCATCACTGGCAATTCAACAGATTGACTATTGATAGGAGCTAGAGTCTATGAGAACTACACATGCTTTCATCCTGAACCAGAAGATCTAAAAATATGAAAAGTATATTTAAAATGTATTTGACAACTCCTTTAAACAAACACCAGGAAGAATGATGTATTAAATCTCCATGCTTTTCTTTGTGAGATGGGAACTCAAAACAATTGTCAACCCCATCACAAAGTTAGATGATGCACAAAATAATCCCACTTCTCCACTCTAGCCTCAAGGAGAGACATGATGAAAAAAATTCCATCTGTGTTCAATCTTCCATGCAAGGAACGAGATCAGAAAACAGTGGACATTCTGTTCATGTCCCTCCAGTTCTGTGACTCATTCTTCTCACAGTTGTTTTTGCCTGAGGGGATCCGACTGCTAGTACTTACCACTTTCTTCTCTCTCTTCTGCATCAATGAAAAACAGCCAAGATTGAACCCCTTGTTTCCAGCCATCTGGTCTCCCATTACAATCCTAAAGAGACAACAACTCTTTGGGGACTTAATTATTAAAAATGTTGCATTCGGGTTTTATACAAAATATAAAAGCAACTAAAGACATAAATCAAGCATTACTAAAGTATGTAACATTCAAAATTAACAGAAGGGAAATATATAATTGTTTCAATGCTGAACATTATGAAAATGGACACTACAGTACTTCACTTTTTAACCTAATTACAATATTGCTTTTGCATTAGTGAAAATATTATAGCTTAGATGAGAACATTCTGATAGAGACCCCATTCCCATGTTTCCTTGTGAACACCATGCAAGAAACAAATGTGGACCATATGCTGTGATTTCAGCATTTATAAAACATACAAATCCTTATTGAAATGTGGTATAGAATTGCTACCAAGATTTCCTCCAAAATGAGCCATTTACCCATTTTGCCAAGAAAAGATAAATATAGCACACAAAGGCATCCTCTATACCAGGCTTCTTCAACCTGTGGCCCTGCAGATGTTTGTACCTCCAACTTGTATAAGCTCTAGCCAGCTTGTTAAATGGTTAGGAATTCTGGGAGCTGAAGTTAAAAACACCTGGAGGGCCACAGGTTGAAGAATTCAGATATATCCTATGAGCTAGACTTGAACCCAAATCACTGTTAATGAAAAGATATGTAGGGTCGTTTTCATTAAATTTCCCAAAACAGAAAGGGGAAGAGAGAGACGAGTGAAACAAATTATGAGAGACAATACAGTAGAGCAGGGGCGGTCCTACAGGTAGGCGAAGTAGGCGGCCGCCTAGGGTGCCATCTGGGAACAGGGTGCCATCCTGGCCGCATGGGGCGCCATCCTGGCCCTGCCGATGTTCCTCAGGCAGTGCCGCAGCTGCCTGATTTTGGGCCCCGGCCTTGTGCGCTCCGACGCCGCTTCTGGGCATCCGTGGAGGTTTTCGCACAGGTGCAGTTGCTCCGGAGCTGAAGTTGAGCGCAGGAGCAACTGCACATGTGCGAAAACCTCCGTGCATGCCCAGTAGCTCCCTTGCGTAGAAGCCTGTAAGCAAAGCACTCCCTATCGGGCAGGCAGGGAGTGCTTCCCCTCTCCCTTTGTCTCTGCCCCGCGCACGTTTGCAGGGAAGGAGAAAAGAATCAGTGAAGGAAGTGTAAGTGAAGGAATGAATGAAGGGCTTTCCTCCTCCTCTGTGACCTCTTCTCTCCCTCCTTCCTTTCTTTGGCTCTATTTCTGTTTAGACCTGAGGGGCCTGAGGCTATGAGGAGTTGTGGGAGTTGGAGGCCAAAACACTTAGAAGGAGGGAGGGAGGGCCCAAGTTTGCCCAGGCCGCGCTGCCTGTATTCGACCTCATTTGAACATTTTGGCTGTTTTTCTATTTACATTTACATTGGGATCCTAATTTTGGACTTATGGGAGACTCCTATGAATTATGAGACGGGTGGTAGGTAATATATTCTGATTTTGATGCATTTACATTGCATTTCTTGTTGATTATTATACAGTTCTGCTTAATATTGTCATACAATATAATAAAAATACAATATAACAATAGAATAATGATATATTTTATATTACATGTAATATTACAAACAATATTCTAGTATAGTAGTATTGTATAAAATAGTAATTTATTTTATTTTATTTTATTTTATTTTGGGTTATTTGAGTTTTATAGGAGTAATGAAAATATTTAGTAGAGGATAATTTTATTTAAATAAATAATTTTATTTATTATTTTATAATAATAATAGAATGTTATATTATATTATAATGTCAATATATTATAATATAATTATATGGTAATGTAGTATAATATAATTATGATATAATATAGTATGAGTATGGTATAATATATTGTATATACATTGATACAATATAATACTACTAATGGTATTGTGATATTATAATTGTATATTTCTTTTCCATGGGAAGGGCCAAATAATGTTTTTTTTGGGGGGGGGGCGCCAAAATAATGTTCGCCTACCATTTAAAATTACCTTAGACCGCCCCTGCAGTAGAGTCTTGCTTATCTAGCCTTCACTATTCCAACATTCTGTATTATCCAACACAGTCTGCCTCCCACCCAGATTCACAGCTGTTTCAATACATTGCAATGTTTTGGTGCTAAATTCATAAATACAGTAATTACTACATAATGTTACCATGTAATGAACTGCTTTTTCTGACAATTTGTTGTAAACATGGTGTTTTGCTGCTTAATTTGTAAAATCATAACATAATTTGATGTTTAACAGACTTTTCCTTAATCCCTCCTTATTATCTAATATTTTCACTTATCCGATGTTCTGTCTGCCGTTTTATGTTGGATAAGTGAGACTCTACTGTATTTTCAGAAAGAGTTAAGTCCACAAAATACCTGAGGCAGGAGGATCTGCGGTATCTTTTTTTTTCTCCCCGGCAGAAGAAGTCTCCTCCATTTTTAATGGAAAGTTACCTCCTCCAGAGAGGGCCTTGGGAACTTACTTTCCCAGTGGGACTTGCATAGGGTGGCCATAGATAGAATGATGGGAGTTGAAGTTTTTCTCTCCCTATGTTTCTCAGGTAATAAAAAGCCTGGTGATATCCATGCTTTGATTGGCTGAGATTGGACACAAATAGTAACTACAATTCTCACGGTATGTCTTTTTTTAAAAAAAAACTTCTAAAAACCATTAGATTGGTGAATTGTTTTAAAACTTGGCAGGCTTGCAGTTGTAAAGGTCTACAACTGAGGTGGGTTTTATGCAGATAGGTCTTAAAATAGTTGAGGATTGAACCTTTAGATTTTCCCATTGTAGTAAATAGGCCAAATCTTTGCTGAATGAAAATAGAAACACCCCTCCCCTTTCGAGTAACTTTCCAGTAAACAAAATGAGGGGTCAGATGAAAACAAACTCATAAATGGCATGCCTTTTGAATTGAATGCATATGCCTACTATGAGCATCAGCTCCTCTGAGCTCACTATCAATTACAATACACAATTTCTTTCTGGATAGTTTGGGTTTAGATTTTTCCTGCCTAACATTTTGGATGAAAACAAAATAAATTATTTCATAGTGTATAAAAAAACCAAAACATGTATCATTGCTATGTATTGATGTGACTGACTACACTATGTAACAAAAATTGGAAAAAATGTTCCTAGTTTAAAAGTATTACAGTAGAGTCTCGCTTATCCAACATAAACAGGCCAGCAGAATGTTGGATAAGCGAAAATGTTGGATAATAAGGAAGAATGAAAAAAAGCCTATTCGACATCAAATTATGTTATAATTTTACAAATTAGGCACCAAAACACCATGTTTACAACAAATTGACAGAAAAAGCAGTTCAATACATGGTAACATTATGTAATAATTATTGTATTTATGAATTTAGCACCAAAACATTGCAATATATTGTAACAGCTGTGGATCCGGGAGGGAGGCAGACTGCAATGGATAATACAGAATGTTGGATGGCAAAGGTTGGATAAGCGAGACTCTACTGTATTTACTGTTTAATTGTGTAGTTATTATTTTGAAAGTAGTTGTTATACTCCAGAAACGTCCTTTTTGTGGCTGCAATTTTTAACCTTTCAATGTGCCATTTTTAATTATTCAAATGCCATTTTAACCTTTTGTGCAGACTACATATGTTGAAATTAGACGCCGCTTAACAGCCAGTCACAAGTAGGTGTGAAAAAGAGTTTATTGTCTACTTAATCACTGTGCTTGAACAGCACTTCACTAATTGAGCTTAACTGAAAAATAGCCTACTTCGGCACAAAACAAACAGTCTTTGAGCAGTAATTAACAAGAGAAACACAAAAGTAGTAAGGTCACACACAGTGTCTGTATGCAGTCCTGGTCATCACGAATAGGCAGTCCAAAGGGTTGATCTTCAAGTGTCGTCATGGATACCAGGTCACAACAGAGGGAGGAGGCAGGCCAAAATTCCGAAGCAGCAGCTCACCAGAGTAGGTCAAAGGAGTTCAAACCACATCAAACGTGGTACGGGCAGCAGCGAAGTTACTCTGTACAGGATACAGGAAACAGGATACCATTCCAAATGCAACACCTTGCCAGCTGCAAAGTGAAGCATCCCAAAGTCCACATTTTATTGGCCTTCCACTTCAGACCCACCCGAGCTTGACAATGCCGTCATCAACAGGCTCAGCTGCAATTGTCTCAGCAGCTGCAGATTCTCTCCAGGCATTCCATCTTCCGTTAAGACTTAGGTCTCCCCAGCATTCATCATCATCAGAGAACCCCAAAAAGGTGTCACTGCTTGTGGGTTCCTCACACACAGCCTGACCTTCCCTCACCCTGTCCCAGTCCATTTCTGGCTCTTCATCCAAAGTACTCCCTTCACTCTGACTCCCATCCTCCCCAGGGAAGCCCTCAAAAGATTATTCATCCATAGGCTCTGTAAGTATTTGCCTTATTCTTTTGCACTGAGAGATCTCTTCTGCACTTTGCTCACGAGTAAGCCTTTTGCTTCCCCTTTGAGGCATAGAATAGCTATCATCAGCCCCACCCAGTTCCATACTACTGCTAGATGCTGAAGAATCAGCCCCACCCAACTCTCTACTACCAGGAGCAACAAGAGCCTCAGGCTCTACTACATAAACATTTTTTTGCAATTTAATAAACTTTTTCCATGTTTTTATGATACAACCAATTAGGAAATGACATCTATAACCCAAGAACGAAAATCATGTTACATAGTGTTAATGGAAGTTCCCAAATTACAGACATTCAACTTACAAATGATTAATAGGAACAGGAGTGAGACAACAGAAAATGGAGAGAAAGAGGGGTCTCCACTAAAGCCTTATCATAAATCCTGGTTTCCACAACAAGCCATTTTTTTCAAAATCCAACAGGGATAGAAAGTGAGGGGAAATATTTCGAACAGGGGCACATACAACAAAACAAACACAACAAGGGTGTTGTTCACCCTTTGAATATGCTATCCAAAGCTCTCTCTCTCTCTCTCTCTCTCTCTCTCTCTCTCTCTCTCTCTCTCTATATATATATATATATATATATATATATAGAGAGAGAGAGAGAGAGAGAGATGGAGTTATGTACCTGTTCCAACTTACAAACAGATTCAACTTAAGAAGAAACCTATAGAACATATTTTGTTTGTAACTTGGGGACTATCTGTAGAGGGCACATCTATAAGAGCTTAAACCTGTTTCAGTGTGGGTTAATGAAACCCACTCCAAATTGGGTTTAAATCCTCATGCCCTACCCAAAGACCCAGACTCACTCAGGTGGCTGCCCCCATTCCAACAAATTAACTACCCTCCCCCAAAGCCTTAAAATAAAAAAAAACTTGCCACTATGCCTCCTCTCTGGCAGCCCTCCAGGAAGTTGGGGGGGTGGGGAGAAGCAATTTCTATGCACCAGGATGGCTGCTGGATATGATGCATGGTGACTTGGTATGTTTTATTTTAGGCTTTTATGGAGGGGGTTGAAAAGGGGGTGGGCTCCATCTTGCATCTTTGGGGTCCAAGGTGTGATATGGGTGTGGGGACTGACCCCTAGATAGTTGTGAGACTACCCGTGGCTCAGTCCCCACAGGGGTCACACCCCATTAGACCCGGGCCTTTCAGGAAGACCAAATCTAATGGGGTATCTAATTAATTCAGGATAAAGCAGGATTTTTCTGCTTTGTCCTGAAATAATTCACTTTTATCTGAGGCTTTGTTAGGATGCCTCAGATAAAAATTTAATACGGCCCACATTTTTGGCCCTGTCTGAAAGGGAACAGAGTGAAAGCTAAAATAAGGTGCCAATTTTCTTGCAAGAACACTTGGGAAGCATGAACATTACAAAGTCTTTATAAATATGACCAATGTAATTTAATTTCACATCCAGATTCTCAGTCCCTAGGCACATGACGGAGAAGGAATGTTTCATAGATATGTACAAGTAAGATCCCTTTGACTCTTTATATTAGAACAAGATTATCCAGCTCAAAATCATGAAAATTTCTCTGAAATATGAAGCAACATTTTAAGAACAGTAGAACTTACTTCCACTCTTTAATCACTCTTCCATGTTTGTGTGTGTGTGTGTGTGAAACTGTATAGGAGAAGTTATTAGTCAGCTTTCGAGTAGACAGTTGTGAGACTCAAATGAGGAAAATATCATGTACACAAGAAAAGGAAGGGCAGGATGAAAAATAAATACATCAGCAAAATAGAGGGTGACAAGAAGGCGTATAGGCAACAATTATTTAAATCTAATTAAAAAGATTTATAGGTTGTGGTTAACCAATGCAATTATGGCTTATCAGAAGAGTTCTTGACCTGTAATTTCAGCAACTATTTCCTGCAAAGGAAAAACAACACATGCTTTTTGGATGCACAGCGATTAAATAATTATATTGTAAAGTTTATAAGTACAGGAAAAATTACTTGAAATTAAATACAATTTAATTCAATTCATTATTGTGTGTTTTCATTTTTCATCTTACTTTTATCATCATTCATAAAATATAGAGAATATAGTCCCAACAGAAGAGGGGAACAAGCTACTAAAAACAACAGATAACCAACTTGAAGATATATGTCAATGGGGGACTCTTCCTGAAAGTGATCTGTATTAAAATTAAAATGTGAATCTATTTCTTGAAAGAAAGAAAAAAGAAATATTCAAAACTGCACTAAGTAAAATTCTAAAATGTGTTCTTCTACATATAATTCTGCCTTGACAGAAGAAAAAATGAATTGGCAAACAAGGCAAAATATCTGGTGCACACATAAATATAAGAATACTATATATGTCAGAGGTAGGAACTGGCAAGAACTGAATATTCCTTCCCAATAAAAACCCCATAACATTCATGGGGTTGCCACAAGTCAACAGGTGACTTAAAGAGACATCGATCGTAATTTTTTTATTGAAGCAACTCTATTTCATTGACTGTCAAAGGTGAGCATTCATTTCAGTTCGTATTGAACTCAAAAAGACTAGCTTTTTCCTTTCCTTCTTTTCTATTGTTTCAATTCTGCAATCCAGGAGAGTCTAAAGCAGGGCTGTCCAACTGGCGGCCCCCGGGCCATATACGGCCCCCCAGCCCCTTCCCCACAGCCCCCTACCCTCCTGCAAGATATCTGCCTTTTAAGATTAAATTTTTTAAAAAAAAATATTTTTTGAATATTTTTTTGAATATTATTTTTTATTTATTTTTTTTTTTGGCGGGGGTGAGGGCGGGGCAGGGAGGAGGAGCAGGTTCTCTTCCTCCTCCTCCTACTTCCTCCTCCCCCCCTCTCTCTCCCTCCCTCCTTCTTTCTCTCTTTCCCCTTTCATTCCTTCCCCTTTCCACCACCTGAAGGAAAGAGGGAAGGAGAGAGAGAGTGCACGAGTGAGAGGGGCGTGGCCAGAGCAAAAAGGGCGGGGCCGAGTTCGGAGCATGGGGGGGTGCTCACCCATTCCCTTTCCGGCTTCCTCCTCTCCTGAGGCTTCGTGCCAAGTTTGGTCCTGATCCATCATTATTTGAGTCCACAGTGCTCTCTGGATGGAGGAGAACTACAACTCCCAAACTCAAGGTTCAGTACTTTCTGTTGCTCTCATGAGAGTTTAGGTTTGATTCAACATGGCTGAGGAATGCTTTGATTGTGTTTTCCCCTTATGGCAGAAGGAGATTGGACTGGATGGCCCTTGGAGGTCTCCTATTCTAGGAACCCATTGTAATTATTATTATTATTATTATCATCATCATCATCAGAGGCTGAATGGCCATCTGTGAAGAATGCTTTGATTCTGTTTTCCCCTTATGGCAGAAGGAGGTAGGACTGGATGGCCCTTGGAGGTCTCCTATTCTAGGAACCCATTGTAATTATTATTATTATTATTATTATATTATTATCAGAGGCTGAATGGCCATCTGTGAGGAATGCTTTGATTGTGTTTTCCCCTTATGGCAGAAGGAGGTAGGACTGGATGGCCCTTGGAGGTCTCCTATTCTAGGAACCCATTGTTATTAATATTATTATTATTATCATCATCAGAGGCTGAATGGTCATCTGTGAGGAATGCTTTGATTGTGTTTTCCCTTATGGCAGAAGGAGGTAGGACTGGATGGCCCTTGGAGGTCTCCTATTCTAGGAACCCATTGTAATTAATATTATTATTATCATCATCATCATCATCAGAGGCTGAATGGTCATCTGTGAGGAATGCTTTGATTGTGTTTTCCACTTATGGCAGAAGGAGGTAGGACTGGATGGCCCTTGGAGGTCTCCTATTCTAGGAACCCATTGTAATTAATATTATTATTATCATCATCATCAGAGGCTGAATGGTCATCTGTGAGGAATGCTTTGATTGTGTTTTCCCCTTATGGCAGAAGGAGATTGGACTGGATGGCCCTTGGAGGTCTCCTATTCTAGGAACCCATTGTAATTAATATTATTATTATTATCATCATCAGAGGCTGAATGGTCATCTGTGAGGAATGCTTTGATTGTGTTTTCCCCTTATGGCAGAAGGAGGTAGGACTGGATGGCCCTTGGAGGTCTCCTATTCTAGGAACCCATTGTAATTAATATTATTATTATCATCATCATCAGAGGCTGAATGGCCATCTGTGAGGAATGCTTTGATTGTGTTTTCCCATCATTGATGGCAGAAGGAGATTGGACTGGATGGCCCTTGGAGGTCTCCTATTCTAGGAACCCATTGTAATTATTATTATTATCATCATCATCAGAGGCTGAATGGTCATCTGTCAGGAATGCTTTGATTGTGTTTTCCCCTTATGGCAGAAGGAGGTAGGACTGGATGGCCCTTGGAGGTCTCCTATTCTAGGAACCCATTGTAATTAATATTATTATTATTATCATCATCATCAGAGGCTGAATGGCCATCTGTGAGGAATGCTTTGATTGTGTTTTCCCCTTATGGCAGAAGGAGGTAGGACTGGATGGCCCTTGGAGGTCTCCTATTCTAGGAACCCATTGTAATTAATATTATTATCATCATCATCAGAGGCTGAATGGTCATCTGTGAGGAATGCTTTGATTGTGTTTTCCCCTTATGGCAGAAGGAGATTGGACTGGATGGCCCTTGGAGGTCTCCTATTCTAGGAACCCATTGTAATTATTATTATCATCATCATCATCAGAGGCTGAATGGTCATCTGTGAGGAATGCTTTGATTGTGTTTTCCCCTTATGGCAGAAGGAGGTAGGACTGGATGGCCCTTGGAGGTCTCCTATTCTAGGGACCCATTGTAATTAATATTATTATTGTCATCATCATCAGAGGCTGAATGGTCATCTGTGAGGAATGCTTTGATTGTGTTTTCCCCTTATGGCAGAAGGAGGTAAGACTGGATGGCCCTTGGAGGTCTCCTATTCTAGGAACCCATTGTAATTAATATTATTATTATTATCATCATCAGAGGCTGAATGGTCATCTGTGAGGAATGCTTTGATTGTATTTTCCTCTTATGGCAGAAGGAGATTGGACTGGATGGCCCTGGATGGCCCTTGGAGGTCTCCTACTCCAGGAACCTGTTGTTGTTGTTATTATTATTATTATTATTATCAGAGGCAGAATGAATATTATGCCTTATCATTCAGGGTTATAGGCCTGTGTGGAAGGGCCCTGGCTTCTTATTTGACTTCCTTTCCACACATCTGAATAAAATCACGTTATTTGCTTTAAACCAGATTATATGAGTGTGGACTCCGATAATCCAGTTCAAAGCAGGTATTCTGGGTTATATGGCTGTGTGGAAGGGCCCTGAGTCCACACTGCAATATAATCCAGTTCAAAGCAGGGCCTGGGACTTGAGACTGGGATTTTGTTGTTCATCTCTATCTCCAAGTCAAAGCCCCGGTGTCCTCCACAGACACCTCCAAGGCGGGGAGAGGGCGGAGCCGGGCAGGGGGCGGGGCAGGGGTGGAGCCGGGGAGGGGGCGGGGCAGGGGTGGAGCCAGGAGGGGCGGAGCCTGGGCGGAGCCGGGAGGGGGCGGAGCCCCCCAGGTCATCAGTAACTGGAATTTCGGCCACAGGTCCGGTAGAAGTTGGACAGCCCTGGTCTAAAGGACTTTATAATATTTTTTTTTAAAAAAAGAAATCATGTGGTTTAGGTAAATTTCGACATTTCATCCCAGCTTGCTGGGATGAGATGGATTTGCCCCTCCCGGCTCCGACGAGAGCAAAGGTTCCTGGGGGAACCTTTAGGCGTGGGGGGCGGGGCTTTCAGCGAGGCCCCGCCCCAACAAGCCATTCGGAGCTTGTTCTGCGTGCAGAGAGGTTGTGTCGACCCTCTCTGCCTGCAATCGTTGAGGAGGAATCTAAAAGAGCAGAAGAGAGAAGAGGAGAAGAAAGGAAGATAGGAAGACAGAGGACGAAGAGAAGAGAAGCCCGAAGAAGATAAGAAGAGGGAGAAAAGGAGGGGAGCTGAAGTGAGAGGGGAGAAGAGGAGCGGAGAGGAAGACAGGGAGCAAGAAGACGTGCGTGGAAGAGCTGAAGGAGTGAAGAGACGACAAGAGGAGTAGACGTGGGACAGTAAGAAGAAGGTGAAGGAGACGTTCAGTGAGCTGAACAGCGGGCAGAGTGTGCTGCAGGAGAAGGTCGGTGCCAAGTTCGGGGAGGGGGAGAGGGGGTGCTCTTCTTCCTCTCTTACTTTCGGTGACCCCCCCTCTCCTTTCTCCGCGCGCCGCCGCCCCGGGCCTGGTAGGTTGTGGTGGTGACCGGGCCGCCCGGGTTCGGCGGCGGGTGTGGCGGGGGGAGTTTGGGTGGGGGGTGATGTGCGGGACTTCCCGGGGGGGCGGGGGGGATTGGCGGCGGGTTGGGGTTCCCCCCTCCCTTCCCCTCCTTCCCTCCTCGCCTCCCCCCCTTTTTAGGCGTGGGTGGGCGCCAGGGTTGGGCCCGGGGTGCGGTGTCTAGCGGCTGGGTGGCTCCCTGCGGGGCTTCCTTCTCCCCACCACGGGCGGCCCGGGGCGGGGGCCTTGCGCGGCAGGGTGGTGGTGTGGGGGAGGCGCTGGCCTTTTCCCCTCCGCTCCCCCTCTCGCCGGCTCCTCCTCCCCTCCCGGTCCTTGCCTTTGCCAGGCGGCCGGGGGGGGCTTGGACGCCATGGGGAGCTGGTCGGCGGCGCGTAACGGTCCCGGTCGCCATCTTGGCCGCATGGCGGCCTTTAGGCTCCTTGTGGGCCCGGCCGCGCCGGGACCTTTCCGGCCGCCATTTTGTCTGGCGGCCGGGGGCCTTGGTGCTGTTTCGGTGGCGGTGGCGGCGGCGGTTCCCCTCATGGTGGGGAGGGTGGTGCGGCCACGGGTCCCCCGAGGGCGGGGGTGGCAGCCGCCATTTGTGGCGCGGCCGCCACTAGGACCCAGCTGCCGGGGACGGCGCAGCGGCCATTTTTTCGGGCCCGGCCGCCATTTTGTAGTGCGGCCGCCATTATTGATACTGATACGGCTGATACTTTACGGCGGGGCCGCCATTTTTCTTGGATACGGTGAACCATTTGTCAGGCTGCCGCCACTTTTTAGTGCGCCGTTTTGTCGCGCGGCGGCCATGGTGGGGTACAGCCGCCCGTTGGCGGAGGGGCCGCCATTTTGGCGCGGTCGCCATTTTTAGTGGGCGGCCGCCATTTGGGGTGCGCGCCCGCTGCGGAGGGGTCGCCATTTTGGCGCCATTGGTTGGAAGGCCGCCAATTTGGGCACGGCCGCTAATGTGCACGGCCGCCAAGTTGTCGCGGGGGGGCGCCTATTGCCTATTGCTGCGCGGTCGTTAGTTAGTGGCACGGCATCCCGGATACCAGTCCTTAAGAGGAATGTTGTTGCTGGGATGCGTTCGACATAAGGGCCCCTGGTCAGCCAAGTGGCCCGGATACGTTGGCACCCCGGAACAAGGGCGCTCATGGGTGTGTCTGTTGAATTTTTTGCAGGATGGAACCCAAGAAGAACGTCCCTGGCAAGAAGGGGAAAGGACCGGCGCAGAGGGCCGGAGAGAAGCGCCCACCCCCGATGGAGGAGTCGTCGTCGGACGAGGAGGCCATGTCCTCAGGGACCCTGGCGGCCATGCTCGCCAGGATCGAGGGACTCGAGAGGCGCAGGGGGTTGCCCGTGGGGCCTAGGGAAGCGGGGGAGGCGGGTCGGGTGAGTAAGGCCCGACTCGTCAAGCAAATGCTTTCTCGTTTGGCTGTTCTAGAAGCGGGCCAAGAGGCGGTGACACCGGAGGCGGCCGCGGAGGGAACGGACGGGATGCAAGGGGAGGAGCTGTTGTGCCAGAGCCAGTTGACGGAGCCGTGCGGCCATGCGGACGACAGGGAGAGCCGGGCTGGTGTGCCGGAGGGGCGGGTGCTGGAGGCTGAGCCGGTTCGGGCGGCGGAGCCGCCTCCAGTACGGGCGGCCCCGGCGGTGACGACGCAGACGGCTGGGCCAGGGCCAGAGGTTGCCGGTCCTTCTGGATATGGTAAGGACCCCAGCTCTATTTGGCCCTGGGGGGGCTTCCTCGGGCTTGGGGGTGTCCTGGGGGTGGCGTGTGGAGCTTCTTCCCCGCTGGCGCCGGGTGGTAGCGCGGCTGCGGTGGTGGGAGGAGTGGTAGCTGGTTTGGGGGGCTCCCCCGCGGTGGTCCTGGGGGCGTCGGTGGCGGCGTCGGCGGGTTTGTCCCTGGGGGGGCCGCACCGGTGGCCACTGGCGGCGCGGTTTCATTAGAGGCGGCGCGTACTGGGGATATGACCCAGTTCTGGGGAACGGATCGGTGGACGGCTCCTATTCTGCCGGCCGCAACCGATGGAGTGTTGGGGGCCCATTTGGCCCCTAAGACGTTGGAGAAGATCCTTCGTAATGAATACGTGGATCTTTTCTCGCTGCTCTATAAAGAGCTGGAGAAGAAAGAGAAGGAGCTCGACGAAGAAGGGAAAGAGAAGCTCAAGCATCGGAAAGTCGAGCAGAATTGGGAGAATTGGTTAGCGTGTTATACGATTTACATGGGCATCCTGGTGGATGCCCAGCCCTACAGGGCGAAATCGCTGGTGCGCTATCTTAATATCATATATGGGGCCAAGGTCAGGTTCATCGGGAAGGCCTGGCTTGAGTATGACAGGCGCTTTCGGGCCTTGGCGGCCTGTGATCTGCGGATCCGGTGGGATCTCATTCACGAGCAGCTCTGGCTGGCCGTGATGAACGCCGCTAAGGCGGTCCCCGGTGAGACGGCCGACAGTGGGCACCTGGTCCAGAACGCCAAGGGTGTGCAGGCCTTTCGGCCGGTCGCCCAGGGAGGGCAGTCACAAAAGTAGCGGCCGGTGTGCTGGGAGTTCTCCTCCCAGGGGGCCTGCAGCAGGAAGGTGTGCAGGTACCTGCACGCCTGTTCAACCTGCGGGGGTCAGCACGGGGCAAAACAATGTAATAGGGGGAAGCCTTGGAGGGGGAATCCCAGAGAGGGATACGCCAAAAGGCTTCGGCTCAGCCACCCTTCCCAAAGGGTCCCAGCCCGGTTAAACTGGGCCCGGTAGGACAGTGGCTGAAGATCTACCCGAACCGAACCGCGGCACAATATCTGTTGTCCGGGTTCACCTTTGGCTTTCGCATTCCAGCCCTGGGTCCTAGGGCGCCACGTCTTTCTCCCAATTTAAAGTCTGTAATTGGGATGGAGGACGTGGTGCGGCAAAAGATTGCCAAGGAATTGGGGGAGGGACGGGTGTTGGGTCCGTTTGAGTCTCTCCCAGTTGCTAGTTTAAGAGTTTCCCCGTTGGGAATTGTGCCTAAGAAGGCACCGGGTGAGTATCGCCTCATTCATCATCTGTCCTATCCAAGGGGCAGCTCTGTGAATGACGCGATACCGGACGAGTTGTGCACGGTGTACTACACGTCCTTCGATGCGGCTGTGCGTGTGGTAAAACGACACGGGCCGGGAGCGGAATTGGCTAAGTGTGATATCAAATCTGCTTTTAGATTGCTCCCGGTCCACCCAGCGGATTTTGATTTGTTGGGTTTTCGGTTCGATGGCTTGTTTTACATCGATCGGGCATTACCCATGGGTTGCTCTGTGTCGTGCGCCGCTTTCGAGACGTTTAGTACCTTTTTGGAATGGGCGGTGAGGACCGAGGCAGGCCTTAGCGGGGTGGTCCATTATTTGGACGACTTCCTTTTTGTGGGCCGTTTTGGGTCAGGTGACTGCGAGTCGCTGTTGGGTGCGTTCCAGCGCCTTAGCCAAAGCTTGGGGGTGCCCCTAGCAGAGGAAAAGACTGAGGGGCCGGCCTCGGTTCTAACATCCCTGGGGGGTGGAGTTGGATACGGTGAACCAATATTGCAGGGTGCCACTGGGGAAGGTGGCGGACCTGAAGGTCAGGATTGAGCAGTTTATTCTCAAGAAGAAGGCCACGTTGAAGGAATTCCAGGTGTTGATAGGTCACCTGAACTTTGCTTGCAAAGTGGTGGCTCCTGGCAGGGCTTTCCTGCGCAGGTTGTGTGATGCAATTTCTGGCACTGTGTTGCCGCATCACCGTATCCGGGTTACCAAGGACATCAAATCAGATTTGGAAATTTGGCTGAGTTTCATTTCAAATTTCAATGGCATTTCCTTTTGGCGACAGGATTTGCTGGTCAAGGATGCCCTGAAGGTAGCTTCGGATGCCTCCGGATCTTTGGGTTTCAGAGTGTTTTTTGAGGGTCAGTGGTGTGCACAACTGTGGCCTGAGGATTGGCACACTGTGGGTGTTACATCTGATCTGACTTTTCTGGAATTCTTTCCTATTTTTGTGGCAGTGCACATTTGGACTGAGAGGTTTGCCAACTCCACTGTGCATTTTTGGTGTGATAACATGGCCACTGTGCATGTTATCAACACGCTTACTTCGCGGTCCCGTAGGGTTATGGGCCTGTTGCGTGCGTTTACGCTTCAGTGTTTAGAGGCGAACATATTGTTTCGGGCATTCCACATTGCAGGGCTCGATAACTCATTGGCCGACGCTCTGTCTCATATGCAGATGGAGCGCTTCAGGCAATTGGCGCCCGACGCAGAGGTCCTCCCGAAAAACATGCCAGACCATCTCTGGCTGGTTGGAGTGACGAAGTAGCGGTCGGCATGGCTCTGGCGTTAGCCCCCAGCTCCCGACGCGGGTACTTCAGGGCCGTCAGGGAGTTTGCGGAATTCAGGGAGTATTATGGTTTACCTGAGACCTTCCCTGTGCCGTATGACCACATCGCCCAGTTTTGTGTCTATCATCATAGGCGGGGTCTTGCTGCCCGTACCATTCGGGTTAAACTGTCAGCACTGGCCTATTGGTTCAAGGCGCAGGGCCTGCAAGACCCGACTAATGATTTTCGCCTTCACAAATTGATGGCCGGGTGGTCCAGACAAATTGGCAGGTCTGTTGACTCCAGGGAACCCTTCATCCCTGATATTTTTAAGGGTTTGGGCCGGGTGTGGTCATCGGTATGTGACTCCCGTTACGAGCAGGCTCTGTTCCATTCGGCTGCCCTGACCGCATTTTTTGGGGCCTTTAGAATCAGTGAGTTGGTGGCTTCGTCAAAGGAAGACCTCTCTCACAGGGCCTTTTTATTATCTGACATTTCTTTGGATCAGGACGTTTTGGCTTTAAATGTCAGATTTTCAAAAACTGATCAGGCCGGTAAGGGCTCTTTGGTCCGTTTGGGGAGAGCTAGTGACGTCGAGTTGTGTCCGGTGCGAGCCATGTCACAATATTTGGCTGTTCGTGGCATGGGTACCGGTTATCTTTTTTGCCATCTGGACGGGGACGCCTGTCTAAATTTCAGTTTTGGGCAGTAACTAAAAAGGCCCTGAAATTATTGGGCTTGGAAGGGGTGAAGTTCGGAACCCACTCCTTCAGAATTGGCGCGGCGTCCTCTGCAGCTGCAATGGGGTATGGCACCGAAGCAATTAGGTCCTCGAGGTGGCGGCGGTCAGACGCTTACAAAGTTTATGTTCGTAATGTTCAGTTGTATGCGGTTTGATGTTGCCCAGTTTCTTTTCATTTCAGGTCCGATGGGATGCGCCGGGAGGCTGAAGGTCCTGATCTGCGGGCACAGCTATGTGTACTGTCACCCCTCGGACGTCAGTTGGGCCTGGCATCCAGGTTGGATGTGCAGTGGTTGGGCAGACGGGGTCTGCGGTGGGACGGGCTTCGGCCATTGTTGTTCCATGGACGTGGAGTCCCACCCCCGGATATTCTGGTCATTCATTTAGGAGGGAATGACCTGGGATTGCTGACCGGCCGAGCGCTGTACCTGCAGGCTTGGGCCGATCTGTATGCAATCTGGCGGGCATGGCCCGCGGTGCACATCGTGTGGTTGGCTATTGTGCCGAGGTTGTGCTGGCCCGGTGGTGGCGACTTCAGGCTCTTGGTCAGGGCGCTGAAGCGGGTGAACAGGGCAATGAGGTCGGTGGTACATGGTGCCAACGGCTCTTATGTGCCTCATAGATTTTTGCATCCGGAAAATCATGGTATTTTCCGGAGGGATGGGGTTCACTTGTCTGACGAGGGCAACTACCTGTTTCTATTGGACATCCAGCAAGGTTTAGTAGGGGTGTTAGATGAGTGGTGGGGGTTGGGGACAAGGTAGACACCTGCCCCCAAGTTGTGGCGGTTGGTTGTTAGGGAAATTCCCTAATTGGTGTTCACCTGAAGGCATCCCCGTTAGGGTGAGGGCCAGTTAGTTAAAGCCTCACAGTGAAGTTCTGTTGTTGAGTGAGGTGGATTGGATGGCCCTGGAAGGGTGGGGGGCCATTCTCAAGCTCGGGTGAGTTGGCCCCTTACCCTTTTCCCTGTTGTGGCTGGATCTGGTGTTCTGGCAGATCAGCCTCGGTGTTCGCCCCCAAATTTGGTTGAAGTTGATTGATTCCTAACACCCCTTGAGTTAGTGGTTAGGAATTCAATAGGTAACAATAAATGTTGCCCAAAGATTTGAACCCAAAGTTACTTGTCAGTGCCGTTATTGTTGTCGGCTCGTTATTCGGGGTATGGGTGGGCACGACATTTCATCCCAGCTTGCTGGGATGAGATGGATTTGCCCCTCCCGGCTCCGACGAGAGCAAAGGTTCCTGGAGGAACCTTTAGGCGTGGGGGGAGGGGCTTTCAGCGAGGCCCCGCCCCAACAAGCCATTCGGAGCTTGTTCTGCGTCCCACCACTCCCGCCCTTGGTTTATAATTCAGGCCACCTTAGGGGCCAGGTGTGGTATTTTGACTCCTACTGCTGCTTTTAAGCCGGGGAGGGTTTTTGCCCACCTCCTAAATTCATTAGGGGCTACATGGTTGTGGTTGTGTATAATTAGGTTAGTTTAAATAGAGAGGCGGTTGGTTGTTAGGAAATTCCCTAATTGGTGTTCACCTGAAGGCATCCCCTTTAGGGGTGAGGGCCAGTTAGTTAAAGCCTCACAGTGAAGTTCTGTTGTTGAGTGAGGTGGATTGGATGGCCCTGGAAGGGTGGGGGGCCATTCTCAAGCTCGGGTGAGTTGGCCCCTTACCCTTTTCCCTGTTGTGGCTGGATCTGGTGTTCTGGCAGATCAGCCTCGGTGTTCGCCCCCAAATTTGGTTGAAGTTGATTGATTCCTAACACCCCTTGAGTTAGTGGTTAAGAATTCAATAGGTAACAATAAATGTTGCCCAAAGATTTGAACCCAAAGTTACTTGTCAGTGTCGTTATTGTTGTCGGCTCGTTATTCGGGGTATGGGTGGGCAAAGGGATTTATCTGTCTTTTCTCTCTTGGGTAAATGCCTTAAAATAGAAATAACCAAATGTTGGGCCTAGAATGAATTTTAGCACCCAGGATATTGTGGGAAGGGGGAACGCATATATGTCACTAGAACTTCGAAGATTAAGGAAAAAATGAAACCAGAAGTGACTACCTCCTGTTTTGAATAAAATGTATTTTTGCCCAATCAGGCCTTAAGGGTTGTATTACCTAGAATTTGAGTTCCTAACCCAGCCACAACTGAGTTAGGTACATAAATATGAAAATGCTGGGTAATACAAAATTTGGCATAACTGAGGTCTTTATCTCCAGCAGATCAAGACCAATGAACTAATCAAGAACATCAGGAAAACACTGATTTCATTGACTTTGTCTGAAATGGGGGAAAGTATGGACATTATTGAAGACCGGAGTCATTTCAGGGTTAGTCCGAGTTTTTGTTTCATTCATTCACATTTTTGTTCTTCCTTTCTTATTAAGGAACCTGAAAAGGGAACTAAAATAATATGCAGAAAGTCCTACATTCCTGCGAAAATTACTCTTACCAGTTACTTGCTGTAGGTTAGAAGCTGCTCTTCGGCAATTAAGCATTATTACTGGGATATGGAGTTCAAGCCCTGGAATGCAAGTAAACCAAGGATTATTTTAGGACTTTTGTTTTATTTGGGTAGACCACTGGGCAAATATTTTTAAATTGCTTTCTTCAACCCATTCAATTAAATTTCTCCATCAGTTTTAGGCTTTGTCCTAACTACTGATGAAAACTGACGCATTCTTTTCATCATACACATATTTCCCTAAAACATCTTTACCAAACCTTGTACACAGGTTTACCTAATAAATTTTTTTCCTGCAAATAGATCGATATAATGGCATTGTTTTCTTTTCACTAAGATACACATTTTTGTTTAATATACAAATGCATATATATGATTGAACTTTAGGAAATTGTATTATACAGTCCTAAAACTCTTGAATAATGAGTCTGTTGCATTGTCTTAAAATATGGATTGTATGAAAGTCTTACCTAATTCTGCTTTTATGTTTTGCATTAATTAGAACCATCTAAACTGCTTCAGATTTGTCTTTAAGGGCATGACTGACAATTGAAAATGAATTATCTATTCCTTATTTTTAAGGAATGGATTTGACATTCGGGCACATTCAAAGTACCCTTGCATGCCAGCCCAAATGACCTTATCTTGTCCAACTATTCTAAATGTCCTTATGAGTTGTGTCTCATGTTTGTATAATTTTAGCTGCTGTGGCAGTGCTATGGGACCTGTTGAACTTCCAACACAGTTGGCATTTCCATTAAAAGAGCTGACAACTTTGAAGGTTAAATGACACATAATTGTACCAAAAAGATATTTCTTTCATGAAAATATAATTTAGCATGAATCTTAAATGACACCTGAGTCTTTTCAGTGTCTGGATTAAAAGTTTATTCCACATGCTTTATTTTATATTTTCACAATAGAGGAAATGACTATAGCTAGAATCTGGGGGGGGGGGGGGGGAAGACGGTGGGAGTAAATGAGAGACAATATGCAAGTACTAGTTATAATCTAACTGAATGTTGGGTGTATGCTTTTAAAATCTGTATTCCATGGAGTTTTGTTTAAATATATTAAAATAAAAATATTTGTACAGGTGTGACGGTCGCTGTTATGTTAGTATTATATAGCTGGAGGAATGTGTGAAATGTGGTGCATGTTCCTTTAAATGGCTTCCGAGGTTGTTATGGGGGCATGGCTGTCTATGAGGAGGAGAGAGGTTGAGAGGGGGGGAGATGAGAGTGAGGGAAGAAGGTTGGGAAAACTGACGTTGAGAGACATCTGTTTTGGGATTGTGTAATTGAAATTTAGGATTAAGTGATAGGTGTTAACCATTCTGTTAAATCAAGAGTTAATTTTCTCCATATAACCAAGAAGTGTGTTTATATTGGTTCTGATGACTGCACCGACCGTGCATATGTAGTAAGGGGATAGGGTCGTCACAACAGGTTATTTTGTTAGTGAGATAATGCATGTCTAAGATAGGTTATGCATGATGGGCAAATTATTTGCCATAGCACATCACACACATTCTGCTGACAGTAGCAGAAACAGAGTTGTGCATACAGCAATGTTGTAAACTGTGTTTATTCATTATTCACAATGATACTATGTGCATTACATAGTGCCAGTACAATGTATCTCTGTATGTAGTTCTTCTTCGAGAGCTCTGTGAATGCACACTTATGAAGTTTATGCGCCAGCGCGGGCTTCCTAACGGAAACTTTCCAGTTTGAAACTTTTTGGCGGTAGCTCCGCCCAGCCAACCCGGAGGGCATAAAGGCGCCTCAGCG
>JARBWK010000003.1:98248669-98303669 GCA_030556195.1 Anolis apletophallus
ATGTAACCTACCAATATCTCTGCTATGCTGAAGGATTGTTGGCTTGCATGTTCAACACATTTGTTTAAAAGTAAATGATTGTGAAAATGTAATAAATAGTAAAGATGTAATTATTTCCTAAATTAATTCTTGATAGAAAAAACTAGTTTTTTTATTAAAAAAACTTTTAATGTACATATTCATAAAAACATGTATATATGCATGATCCAATATAATACCTCCTAACATCTATACAATATTTGTAATTTTTGAAATTTTCTTCTATCTGTAAGAAAGTCTTTAAAATTTGCAGTTCATGACTTACTGTATTTACTCAAATTTAACTTTCACCTTTTTTGGCTAAATTACCTTGCCGAAATTAGAGTGCACATTCGATACACGTAATATGGTAATCTAAGTGCTGAGCCAAATCAAAAGGGGAAGCTGCTTCAGGAGCACCTGGAATTTCAATTGGAGGGATGACATCTGTAAATTAATTGTCATAGCTCAATGTTATGTAATCCTGGGATTTGTAGTTTGGTGAAGCATCTGCACTCTTTGACAGAAAAGTCTCAAGACCTTGTAAAACTGCAGGCCCCATGATTCCATAGGATTGAACCAAGGCAGTTAAAGCAGATTCATTCTACAGCATACCTGCACCCAAGGTTTCTTTTCCATTGCTGGAAGCTTTGTTGTTCCAACACAATTGTTTTTAAAGAAAGAATTCTAAAAAGGAAGCAACTGTAATGGACAAATTGCAAAGAGTGCACCCTTTGCTATGGAGCATTACATTAGTTAGCAAATACGTTTTTTGGTTTTAGGGTTTTGAAAATAGAGGTGTACATTAGATTTGATGGTGCATTAGACTCAAGTATGGTAGTTTCCACATAATGCATACATAATGCACACACACACACGTGTGTGTGTGTGTATGAATGCAGAAGAAGAGAATCATTTGTGAATTTTGTACAGAAAAAGTATTCAGCTACAGCATTTTCTTAAATTCCAAAATACCATTGATTGTAATACGCATACTAAATTCGGTACCACAAACAGAAGAGCTCTGTGTGTGTGTGTGTGGAGAGAGAGAGAGAGAGAGAGAGAGAGAGAGAGAGAGAGAGAGAGAGCATCCATAATTCCAAGATGCACACAATTTTTACACATGCTTATATGGGAAAAACATGCACCCTAGAATCTTATATTGCTGAAATTAAAACATGAATGCATCAGATATTTACTAATTCCACTAAATGAACTTGGAGATAACATGATTCAAGCCAGCCAAGAATATATGCAAACATACTCTTATAATGCCTATATTATATTTTCCCTTCTCTGGGGACTGTTATTCAGTGTGGGGTGAAGTTAGTTCATGTAGTAATTAATAAATGTATAAAACATTTTGGGATGAAAGACGTGCCATTAATGTAAGATCACTGCAAAAATATTATTCCCATAGCCTTTGTAGTTTTGGTGGAAATCTTTAAAAAAGTATTTCCAAACTTCAAAGTCAGTTTGATCTCACTTACATTTTGTTTGCATCCCCATATAAATGTCAAATCAGTAAGTCAATCTGTCCAGTTTCCATGTATAGCTCAGTCCTACTCACAGCTCTGAGATGACTCTAAAACAGTGGTTCCCAACCTTTTCTTTTGACCAGGGACCACTTGACCAGGGACCACTTGAACTGGGGACCACTTTGACCAGGGCCACTCTCCAACCTTAGTATCAAAAGGGTTATGAATCCGTTTTGGTCAACTTTAGTTTCAGTTTAGTTATTTGGGGTGCTGATTCAGAAAATCGTTTTGGATAGACCATATCAGTTCTAGTTTCTGATACAGAACATATGACATCCAGTAGTCTCCATCTGCTCGCCCACAGAAAACCATATTTAATAGTCGAGCGCTGATGTGGTAGTAGTAATATTTTGTGGGTAGTCAGCTTATGCCCTCCTGACATCCCCATTGCCTCAGCACTGTAAGAGGATTTCACGAGATCAGTCACTCTCATTGCTGCATGGTTTTGAGGCAACGGTGAAGTAATGGTGAGGCTGTGGACCATATATTAGTTCTTGCAGACCACTGGTGATCCATGGACCACAGGTTGGGAACCACTGCTCTCGAAAATATAAACACAACAAAAAAGTAGAAAACATTTTGATTGGTTTGGTTGGATTAGGAATGGATTCATTCACCTTCTGCTCTCTCCCATCTTGGGTTGGAGTTAATACTCATTCCTCTGAAAGGCCAGTAGGAAAGGAGGGACACAATGTGATAAAGCCAAGCCAAATTGTTAATTGCCTGTTTCATGCTATAAACTTCATAGATTATAATTTCTATAGAACATAATGAACACTTTTAAAGTTCTTTTATTTATTTCTTATGCAAGTTGTTTAATTAAATATTCTAATCCTTTGTCCCTAGGGACTTCTTTAGATTTATTAAATTCTTCTACTATTGTATCTTCAGTATTATCCAGGATGAGTAGAATTTTAACATAAAATGAGGACAGTGCATACTGATTCATTGTGTGTGTGTGTGTGTGTGTGTGTGTGTGTGTGTTGTCTTATACTTTGGGAAAGGAAAAAATATTTTAATGTATTTTAGAATATGCTGACGTTCATCTAAAGCTATGGAATTTCACCTGTGATTGACTTTGGACAATGGCCTGTCTGTGCACAAAGCAATGATAATAGATTGGGCCCATGAATTGCCACAAGCTTTTATTTTCCCACTCTTGTTATTTCTGTCTGTTCCACATGCATGTCCGCCTGCTTCTAGCTTCCAGTTCACTCTTTTTTTTATTATCACACTATCCTGCAGGGCTTATTGGCATGCATTGTAAAGCAGAACACAGGATTTCTGAGTGAGAAGGCAACCATAGGGATACTAAATCCCAACCAGCAAAGAACAGTAATGGTATTAAGAGTCTTAAAGCTGAATTAATTGATTTGGATTGCCACACATGGTAGTGTAAAATCAGAACTACGGGTGTCTCTGGGAGTCAGAAGGAAGATAATCCCTCCAAATATGTTACAATACTCTTGAGTTAGTCTTTGGCAGGTTTGGTGTCTTTTGGGCTACAAAAATAAATGCACTGGTCCTTGGGCACAGTTATGGGGTAAGGCACTTGGAGCTCAACAGTCACAGAGATCATAGGTTGATGTTGCCTAGAAACTAAACATCCTGCCTTTCTCATTCAAAATAGTCAGTCTCTCTTGGATGCAGTAGCCAAGGTAAATGCGACAATTAAAATCACAGTGCTGGAGAGGATCAAGCAAAGAGAAGGTAACTTTAAAGCAAGAAACATGTTTCCAGTGTATAGAATGACAATTTATTGCGTGGAGTTGTTTTTCCATGGCAGTTCTGTGATCATTGGTAGTGGAAACATTAGTAGGGAATGAACACCCTTGCTAGAACACTTCTCTGCATTTGTACAACTGATTTGCTGATTCATGGTCCTCAAATCCATGCTTAGCCTCATAACTCTGCCCCCCCCCCCCCACACACACACTTCTGCTATTCTTTTTTTAAAAAAATCAAAAACAATTTTGTGATTCCAGCTAAGGTTTTAAAGGAATTGCAAATAAAACTTAAAAACAAAGAATTGCTGCATAAGGAGTAGTAAGAGAAGGGTAAGAGTCTAAGAAGAGAAGAATCCCATCTATGGACATAAATTCTGTGTTGCCATGCCAACACAGAAATAAAATGGTCTCATTGTATCAGGTTTTTATTTATTTATTTATTTATACCCTGCCCTTCTCACCCCATAGGGGACTCTGAGCAGCTTACATACTGCATATAGGCAACCATTTGATGCCACCATGAACATAATTATATATATATATATATATATATATATATATATATATGGCCTGAGAAAAAAGTTATGAAAATGAAATGAAATCGGAAGGGATTCGTATGTAATGGGACTTTCAAGTTTATAAGCATCGAGGTGGTGAACCCGGAAGTGGACTTTCTTTTCCGCACTTCCTGGGCCTAAATTTTCATTAGATTTGTAAATATTTCAGATGCCCCCCTAACAGGAAAATTTTCCCATCCAAAATAGCTTTCCAGACATTACTCACAGTCATATCGGGGCTTTCCATGCTCGGAACCTAATTACAGTGAAAGGCCTTCCTCCAGGAAGTGAAAAAGGAGCCAGAACCATAGAGAGCCAGAGCGCTAGTCCTAGAGTGGTTTTGGAGGACTGAGAGGAAAATAGTGGTTTAAACCCCCAGGAAAATAGGCTGGATAGAAGGACAGATGAGAAGGACATTAAAAAGGCTGAGGGAAGGGGAGCAGGGAGTGAAAAGAGCACGGAGAGCAGAAGGAAGAGTTCAGAATCAGGAAAAATCATAGAGTTCAAACGGAGATTCCTAGAGTGGTATGGAAAACTGAATGGGGAAAGTGTAGCAACCCAGTTCCCTTTCGTGCCTAGGGGGCAGGGGGCAGCACCGGGGGGTCCCACTTGCATTAGGGCCAGCTGCAGTTGATGAGGACATGGAGGAAGGGGCTGATGAGTTAGCTGGGCCTTCCTCTCCCACAGAGAGCTTGGCCTGGGATGATGAATGGCCTGACGGCTATGCTAGCTGGGAAGTTCAGGCTGACCCTGAGAGTGATGATTCTGATCATTATGAGAAACCAGGTGGTTACGGGTCGCAGGAAAGGATCAGGGAAACAGTGGAGGATGAGCCCATGGAAGCTGAAAGGGAGTTCGGCTCTCATGAAGATAGCGACCCAGGTGCTGGGAGGCAAGGACGGAGCTTTGATAGGAGACGGAGCATTGAGTCCAGCAGGAGGGATTGGCACCATAGCCTAGAGCGCCAGAGAGGTGCTAGATCCCGTAGCACAGATTGGCGCAGAAGCCTAGAGCGTCGGGGGCCTCGCCAAGGGGATTAAGTATAGAATCCGTGGGAAAGGATCCTCAGTAGCTCGGCCACTTCTATTCTAAGAGGAGTGAAGCGAGCAGAGTTCCACGGAGCCAAGTTGCCGGCTCAAGCCTTGCCAAGAAGTTTCTTGGGTTGTTCATGAACTTTGCCTTCTTCTTTGCCACGGACCAAGTCCTTGATCCACATAGTTTTGCAGAGCCTTTGCCACGTTTGCCTTGGGATTTTACTTACAGACTCTTTACTTTTTGGATTGAACTTTTTGATACTTTTTATGGACAATTTACCTTTTCACCTGTTTCTTATTATTCAATAAATGTTAGCTGATTACCGTCTCTGTGTGTGTGATTAAGGGGCTGGGCCAAGACCCTGCATCGTGAAAGAAGAGCTGGAGTGAGGAGAACTCTACAGAAGCAAGTCCTATACCAGAGGTGGGCACTGGGCAACTATTTTATTTAATAATATTAATAATAATATATTAGTGCATTATATGTCCCTGCAAAGAAACCCTGTCCTTTTATAATAATAATTATAATAATATATTAGTGCATTATATGTCCCTGCAAAGAAACCCTGTCCTTTTTAAATAATAATTATAATAATAATATATTAGTGCATTATATGTCCCTGCAAAGAAACCCTGTCCTTTTATTATTATAATAATATATTAGTGCATTATATGTCCCTGCAAAGAAACCCTGTCCTTTTATTATTATAATTATTATTATCATATATTAGTGCATTATATGTCCCTGCAAAGAAACCCTGTCCTTTTATTATAATATTAATAATAATATATTAATGCATTATATCTCCCTGCAAAGAAACCCTGTCCTTTTATTATAATAATAATAATAATTAATTATATGTTAATGCATTATTATCATTATATCTCCCTGCAAGGAAACCAAGGGAAATGTTGCCCTTGATTTGCCTGTGCTTAAAACAGTGTCAGTCCTGTTTCCCTGCTTTGCCTACTTTAGAACTAATTAAGAATTTCGTTAGTAATTACGTTACATTTTAGAACTTTTTGGAATTTTTTTGTAAGTCTTTCTATTACTAATAAAAAAAATCCCCCCCCTCCCATTTGATTTTCGAATCGCGATTTTTGGGTTCTAAACCAAGCTATATATATATACTGTATACACACACACACACATTAAAACAATCACTAAAACATATCAAACATTAAAACCACTTATTTAAAATCATGCGCTCCAATACCATAATCAGAGGCCATTCCAATTGTCATTGTACCACTCTGTGTTCACTGTTACTGACTGAAAGCTTGGTCCCACATCCATGTTTCTAGCTTTGTCCTGAAGGTCAGGAGGGAGATGGCTGAGCTGATTTCATTCAAGGGGGAGATCTATAGCCAAAGGGCCATCACTGAGAATTCCCTGTCTCTCGTCCCCACCAACTGCACTTTTGAAGGAGATAGGACCAAGAGCAGGTCCTCCCCAGAAGATCTTAGCCTTCTAGCTGGAGATATGTTCTGACAGGTAAGCTGTGTGATAAAGTCCAGAGGCACTTTGTCTCCTGAATGAGGGACACCCCAAATCTCATATGAGGCCATTTTGCCAAATCAATTTGCATACCAAATACAAAACTGAACTAATAAATAAAAATAATAAATAAAACGTCTTGAATATCATGACTATTTTGTTACCTGGGCTGAAACATCTTGAATATGTCCTAAGTGTGTGCCATTAAATCCTAAAATATGTCCTTATGATGAACAATGAATCATAACTGGAGACAATGTGGAACTTCAAATGGGGGGGGGGGAGATCCTATTTCTAGTTGTTATATTTTATGGTACATTACATAACAAATGCAAACAATGTGAAATATGGAACGCTCCTTTAAATATAAAACAAACTATCCTTGTAGGAGCCAGTAATTTCTAAGGACTTCATCACCCACAATAAAATCAGCATTTATACACATTTAAGAAATGGATATTGATGCAGCCCATTATATGATGCAAGCTTGTACAATGGGTTCCGGGTATTTCACCATTTCTAAAGTGTGGTTTTTTCCTAAGGCAACCAACTTCTTTTTTAATTCCTCACATAGAGACATGTTAAAGCACCCAATTTACCACTTGATGGGAATTCCCCCTTGTCCACTTGTAAACATAACAATGGTGTCATCATGGAGGGAGGAGTTGAGATGGGCAGTATTGATTCCTTTCTTCTGCCATTGCCATTTTGGGAAGGAATGATAATTTATATCTCTTTTTAAACATAAAATAAATAGACTTATCGTTTGAATTGAAAGATATCTGTACTTATAAATAGAAATGGAAAACAGGGGAGGAGATGTTGGGAAGAGAAATATGTCTCCCGTGTGATGAGAAGGCAAACGGATAATTAGAAAAGAAAGCAGAAAGAGGGAAACCATTTATTTAATTTCAAAATGGGGCTTTGTGAAGCTTAAAGGAAAAACAGTGATCCCAAATGCTTTACTTATCTCATGGGATAAAATCCTAAAAGTTGAAGAGTTGCTGATTGTAATGATGATTGCCTAGTCCTGTTCAAGTAAGCTAATGATAGAGCTTGGCAGAATCAGAGTTGACAGAATTTGTTTTTAGTTTATAACTCCTAGAATATTCTATCCAATTGTTTGGTGTATTCTGGAAATAATATTCCAGCAAAGTAGCTTCCGCTCCCTAGATTGAATTGTAAAGTTTCTCTCTTATTTTATTTGTATATTGCCCCTCTCAGCCTGGAGGCAACTTGTGGCGGTTTACAGTTGGCAATCAATGCCCCACAAAATAAAACATTTTAAAACATTACATATAATATAAACCATATAAAAGCAATAAAACAATTTAAACCATGAAGTACAAGTCCTCCGCGTCTCATTATTAAAATCATTTTCTGTTGCATTGTCCAATCATTCCATGAGTCTCAATTAATTAGTTATACTGTGTCTACAAATGCTTGCTCAAACAGCCAGGTTTTAACTCTCTTTCAAAATGTTAGGAGGGAGGGGGCCAATCTAATATCCCTAAGAAGGGTGTTCCATAGCCGGGGGCCACCGCTGAAAAGGCCCTGTCTCTCATTCCCACCAATCGGATCTGTGGAGAAGGCCGGACCGAGAGCAGGGCCTCTCCAGATGATCTTAAACACCTAGATGGTTCAAAGGGAGACATGCCCCTTCACCCTAAAAGTGATCATAAAACTGTGTTTCTACCTTGATTGTACACCTTTCCCACTTTGTCTTAGAAACAACAATTAAAAGGGGGGAGAAAAGAGAGGAGGGTAATGGATGCACAGTGAAAAGCTACTGTCATCTTATTCCATTAATAGCATGCTGTCTCTAATATATATTATTCGCCCTATCTTACTTTACTTCATGAAAACTCTAGGGAACTTTCATCTGCAGAATTACACATCACTTTAATTCCTAGTTTGGAATTAGAGCTGAGAATCCGAGAGTATTTCCTTAAACAGAATGAAACTATGGCAGCTAAAGCAGAATCATAATCTTTTTATTGTTACGGGCATCGAATTGTGCCGCTTTGTAAACTACCATGAGTCGCCCTCGGGCTGAGAATGGCAGTATAGAAATGTGGTAAATAAATAAATAATAGTAAATAAATAAATAAATTCACAGTATCTGTACATTGGACCATACTCCAGGATCCAACCATCTCCAGCATCTGATGGACATTTCATTAGTAGTCAGAGATAGAGAAGTCAGTATAAGTATTTAACAAAATCTATCTACATGCACATATCTTTCTGTATAATTTGTCCATAAAATTAATGACTAGTATTTTGCTTCCAGAATTCGTTTTTGTTTTTGTTTTTAAGCTTTGTACGAGTGAACATACTACTGTTCGCTGAAATCATGACATAAGCCATCTGTAATTAAATCAAACTGGATATTTGTCAATATGTTTTTTCAATACATCTTTTTGTTATCATTTCTTTCATAAGAGAGCCATCATCCTACCGAGTCATAAAGAACTGAACATCCCTTATTCAAAAATGTAAAATACTTCAACATTTATAATAGTCCGCATATATCGTTGTGATAATGGCACTTTTGCTTTCTGATAGTTCAATGTACATAAACCTTCCTGCATTTATAAAATTATTAAAATCATTGTGTATAAAATTACTTTCAGGCTATTCCATGAAGTGTATAAGAAACATACATGAATTTTATTTCTAGACATCTGTCCCATTTGCAAAATATTTCCAAATCTGGAAAAAAAGATCAAAATATGGGAGACTTCTGGTCCTAAGCATTTTGGATTAAGAATGGTCAACCTGTAACTATGACAATTTAAAAGAGAAATATTATTTTCAGAGATTGGGGTACTTTCATTGTTGCATAGCTTCAATTTTATGTCAGTATTTGTCTATGTCACATTGTGGCCATAGCCTATTTTTATTGAAATTGCATGGAGTATAGCATAATGTGATGTGAAGACTATAGACCATAACTTTAAATAATAGATGACAGGTGCAGTGTAAACATTATTAAACAGATGAATAATCTCTTGCATCATCAACCTCTAGCTAGCCAAATTTTAGATTATAAAAGATGTTCAACATCTGTTTTTCACATCCTTCCTCTCAACGAGCCTTCCCTCCCTGTGCACATCACTTCCCAATTTATTCTTCTTCAAATAAAATGAAACAAAAAAAGATGTAAAACAGTAGCCTTTTGAATATAATTGATTCATTCATTTTAGGAATGTCTGAAGTGACAGCTTTTTAATGATTGACTCATTTTCTTTCTAAATAAATCAAAACTAATAAAATCACAATAGAGCTTAGAGGGATACATTTGCACGTTAGACATTTCAAATGTAAAACAAAATATTATTGAAATTGGAAAATAATAGCTTGGATTTTAGTGGTGAGAGTTTGGTAAAGATACATTTTGGACTATAGATCCCAGAATCCTGGGGGATTCTGGTAATTGAAATACACAATAAGCTGAGCTTAAACTATAATCAATGCAAACGTATCAGTAACAATGATCTAATCTAGACATGCATGACGGCTGCTATCTCCCACCGTGCCGGGGACAACAGCTGGAGGACGAGTGTGTAGCCTCCTGTGCCACCCACAGGAAGAATATCCTAATGAGCTAGGTCAAAGGGACGGAACAGGGCCATCCCAAATCCCCAAATCGGAATGGAGCCCTTATGGGAATGCTGTTTAAACCCCAACAGGATGGAAATTATGGCTAGCAGTGTGGTAAATAGCAAGTATAATGTCCGTCACCAGGGTCCAAATACCATCCTGGATTCCCCGTGCCGGAGCTGGGGCGGGGGGAGGGGGTCCTGCCAGAAGCCAACCAGGTGAATCAACGAGACCGGGAGGGCAGGAGTGCCGGCCCTGTGTGGAGTGTGATGCTGTAATCAGCAGGAGTGGAGGCTCCTTCGTAGTGTCTCCGGCAGTGGCCGTAGGAAGTAAACACGGCGTGCTCTGATGACGCAGGACATATCCCGACGTCAGCAGTCCACCGTCGATGACATGGACAGCGTGGTCTGCATGGGCGTTGTCCAACGTATCTCCGAGGTGCGTGATGATGTACCCGGAACTGTAGGTATGGTGTCGCTGGATTTAAAGTGCCAATGCACTCAAATGGAGGACCAACCGTATGTAGCGTTTCCAAACCGATGCCATCCACGGGGGTGATATAGCCAAGGGGCTGAGGGTGCGACCTAGGCCCCGTCGGGAAGATGCCCCAACCTAGGTGCTGGACTAGGAAGCTCACGGTGCCCTGGTGCTGCCCCAGGGAACGGTGGGCAGACGCAGCGGTAGATTCAAAATGAAACAAATCTTGGTACACACTGATACGAAAATATCAAAGAATAGTTTATTGGGCTCACAGGGAAATACTGTGAATCCCAGGCGGTATGTGATAGACCGCACAAGCACCAATACATCTGGGCCAGACAAATGTTCAATGTATGTACACAGTGGTGGGGCTGGCAACTCCCATCATTGTAACACAAAACGCCAACGGGTGATCTCCAAATATTACAAGGATCCAAATTCCCGTTTCGCTGGACAACATATCAGCTTAATCAGGGCATTTACAATTGCAAATAAACGCATGGTATTGGTGATACAATCATAGTCATTATCTGGTAAATCAATAACATCACAGAATGTGGATGGATTCCACCAAGTCAAGGTTGACCCAAAGGTCGCACCCCCAGCCCCTTGGCTATATCACCCCCGAGGATGGCATCGGTTTGGAAACGCTACATACGGTTGGTCCTCCATTTGAGTGCATTGACACTTTAAATCCAGCGACACCATACCTACTGTTCCGGGTACATCATCATGCACCTCGGAGATACGTCGGACGACGCCCACGCAGACCACGCCGTCCATGTCATCGACGGTGGACTGCTGACGTTGGGATACGTCCTACGTCATCAGAGCACGCCGTGTTTACTTCCTACGGCCACTGCTGGAGACGCTACGAAGGAGCCTCCACTCCTGCTGATTACAGCATCGCACTCCACACAGTGACGGCCCTCCCGCCCTCCCGCCCTCCCGCCCTCCCGCCCTCCCGCCCTCGTTGATTCACCTGGTTGGCTTCTGGCAGGACCCCCTCCTCCCACCCCAGCTCCGGCGGGGGGAATCCAGGACGGTATTTGGACCCTGGTGACGGACATTATACTTTTTATTTACCACACTGCTAGCCGTAATTTCCATCCTGTTGGGGTTTAAACAGCATTCCCATAAGAGCTCCATTCCGATTTGGGGGTTTGGGACGGCCCTGTTCCGTCCCTTTGAACTAGCTCATTAGGATATTTTTTCCTGTGGGTGGCACAGGAGACTACACACTCGTCCTCCAGCTGTTGTCCCCGGCATGGTGGGAGATAGCAGCCATCATGCATGTCTAGATTAGATCATTGTTACTGATACGTTTGCATTGATTATAGTTTAAACTCAGCTTATTGTGTGTTTCAGTATTTCGGGCAAGTACCCGTGTGTTTCGTGGATTCTGGTAATTAAAATCCAGAAAAAAGATAAATTTCTCCAGCTCTTCTGATCGAAGAACCCCATGAACACCATTCTGGATTACAAGATACAGACGATCAGAAGATTCATAAAAAAGGAAGAATTAGCATTTACCAACTCTCCCTTTCCTTTCTGCCCTGAAAATTTGCTCTAATGAATTAGGTACCTCCTGGAATAACACAGCAGCAGTGTGTGTGTGCGTGGGGGAGGTTGGAGAAGGTAATTGGTCAAAACAGCTTCCCCTTTTCAACTAGCAGGGTTCTGTATTGGACCAACACTGCTTGGTGTCCTTTTATTGACCACTGCAATAATTATATACTCTAACTGTACATTGTAGTCTTTGGAAATATCATTTCTTTGGATAACTTATGTGTTTGCCTGTCATATGACGTCTGTGTAATAAAAATGGTGTCTGTATTTTTCTATTTCTGTTTACCTTATGTTTTAATGCAACTTATCTTTCCTATACAAAAATCTTTTGGAAAAAGAACAAAGAAAAAGCTCAGGATCCAAGGCAATGACTCTTAGATAAACAAGTAGTAATTACTATCTTTAGAACATGTGGGAGAATGGAAATGATATTTCTGCTTTCCTGTTATTTCTTCTGGATAATAATTGAATTGTGATAATAACTCTTGCAATTTATATAGTACTAGCTTGGGGAGCCGGCCCTGCCCAGGTTATTTGAGAAGCGCAGCAGGATGTAGAGTGGGTCATGGGGGCTCTGTGTGCCAAGTTTGGTCTTGATCCATCATTATTGGGAGTTGCAGTGGTATCATGAAATTACTGAAGGTAGTGCAAGTCCCATCATCTCTGCCCCCCCAAAGTGTAGTAGGATGTAGATTGGGTCATGGGGGCTCTGTGTGCTAAGTTTGGTCTGTATTGGTGAATGGATGAGGGATGCATTGTTTTTTGGAAGTGAGTGAAGGTACTTCAAGTCCCATCATCCGTGGTCTGTCTCACAGTAAACTGCACCAGGCTGTAGAGTGGGTCATGAGGGCTCTGTGTGCCAGATTTGGTGTTGATCAGTCATTGGATTAGGTTTGTAGCAGGATTGGGAAGTGAGGGAAGGTACTGCAAGTCCCATCATCCATGTTCTGTCCCCCTCCAAACTTCAGTAGGATGTAGAGTGGGTCACTGGGGCTCTGTGTGCCAAGTGTGGACTTTCTCGGTGTTTTTTGGGGGCCACAGTAGTCTGTGGGAACAGAGGGGTGTGAAAATACTACAAATTCCATCATCCATTGTCAGTCCTCCCCGAACCTCACCAGGACGTGAAGGCAGTCATGGGGGTTATGTGTGCCAAGTTTGGTCTCAATCGGTAATTGGATGAGGGTCGCAGCAGACTTGGGAAGTGAGTAGAGGCACTTCAAGTCCCATCATCCATGGTCCACCCTCCTCCGAACTGCACCAGGACGTAGAGTGGGTCATGGGGGCTGTGCGTGCTGAGTGTGGTCTGTATTGGTCCTTTTTGGTGGCCTCAGTGGTCTGTGGGAACCAAAGTGTTGGAAAGTACTACAAATCCCATAATCCGTGGGTCATGTCCCCGACCCACGCCAGGGCGTAGAGGGGGTGAGGGGGTTATGTGTGTACCAAGTTTGGTGCAGGTCCATCACCCGCGCTGGTCGCTGTGGCCTGTGAAAGTGGCTGCCACATATCCGCCCTGGCCTGTGAAAGTGGCTGCCACATATGCCCTAGCCTGTGAAAGTGGCTGCCACATATCCGCCCTGGCCTGTGAAAGTGGCTGCCACATATCCGCCCTGGCCTGTGAAAGTGGCTGCCACATATCTGCCCTGGCCTGTGAAATTGGCTGCCACATATCCGCCCTGGCCTGTGAAAGTGGCTGCCACATATCCGCCCTGGCCTGTGAAAGTGGCTGCCACATATCCGCCCTGGCCTGTGAAAGTGGCTGCCACATCTCCGCCCTGGCCTGTGAAAGTGGCTGCCACATATCCGCCCTGGCCTGTGAAAGTGGCTGCCACATATCCGCCCTGGCCTGTGAAAGTGGCTGCCACATATCCGCCCTGGCCTGTGAAAGTGGCTGCCACATATCCGCCCTGGCCTGTGAAAGTGGCTGCCACAATCCGCCCTCCGCATACACACAAACATTCCGTTTTATAAAGGTATACAGATATACAGATACAGATTGGTTGGATCATGATTTTGATGTAAGCAAGAGGATGGCATTTGCACCTGATTTTCAAATATTCTCCCTCCCCCCATGCTACAGGTTACTCATTCTTCAGAGTCCCCAAATCTCTGTGTGAACTCTTCATCTTGCAAAAAGGGACTCCAGGGAGAAGGTATGCATGGAGTCCAGTCACACACCATCTTGTGTTAGCACCATTAAATCATTCAAGGCATGAGAAGTGGGGAAAATAGCTGGAATATTTCCGTCCCTTTTTCAATGAAAAGATGCTGAAAATGAAAAATCTGCACAGCACATTTGGGGATGAGGATGGTTTCCCTAAAATACCCCTTCCTCCAGTGTATTGATAAAGCAGCAGAATAGACACAACGGTTTGGTTGCTAGTGACAGCAATGCTTCTTATGAAGTAGCTTTGAATTTGAGAAGCTTCTGAGCTTTGTTGCTGATATGACACAGAGATCTACACTGAAGGGATGGGAGGCATTGTAGCAGACTAAGGATGTTATGATAGCAAAGGATCTATGGGCCCACTTAAATAGAACTACATTTTATGCCATGTCATTATTCTGCCCAATTCCCACATCAGTGCACAACTTCTTTTTTTAAAAAAAAGGTAATTCATGGTTGTGTCAAATATTCTATTTCATACACATACCTGGGTATTTATTATTTTATTATTTATTATGTTATGTATTTTATCTATCTGAATAGGGTGGGGGGAGAATGCTGAGATGTATACCTGGAGTGACTTACATAAAATCATTTCTGCTCAACCCCCTCCCCCCCAAATGGAATAAGGAGGGGAGAAACAGTAGATTTTCAATGGGTCTGGTTTGAATGAATGTGCTTCCCATCATCTTCCTCACTTTTAAAGCCTGTTGAAAAAGTTGCTGTGGATCCCACCTTTAGGTCTTTTGACAGTAATTCCAGAGGTGATGGGGCAACATATTTGGAACCTCAGTTTATTGCATAGTCTAAATGAGTCTCCTCCAGAGAGTGCTGTACTCAGTCAGTTTCCCTACCTCTCTGAGTTGATGTTGAAAACGTTGATCACCTGCTTAGTAAAACAAAGGGAATGTGAAAAAACTCACCAGGGGACATTCATTTGCAGAATGAAGGACATGAACTTTGATTGTTTTAGCTAGTTCTTTGAAGTAGGACCAATTCATGTTATAAGTGTTCTTTGTTGTTTATTTATGTCACTTATTGTGAATGGTTATTATGGTAAATATTTTCCTGTGTTATAAAGTTGAATTAAAACAAACAGCACTGTTCTATAACCTTTCAGAAATTACTTTCTTTGTATCTCATTCTATTGCTTTCTCATCTAATGCTTAGAACATAGCTTATTATTCCTGAACCCATAACATAAAATGCTTGTATCTTTCGTTCTCTTCCTCCCACCCACCCACTAGCATCTCAATCAAAATAATTTCCTTTGAAATTGTTTTTGCATAATATAAACATATGAAGAAAAAAAATCCCAAACTGTCTGATATACTGTATTAATAGAGATAAAATTTGAAGACTTTGTATTTGTCTGGGATACCTATATGTACAAGAATGGTATAGCATTTTTGGACTAACTGAAAATATGGAGTTGATAGCATAAGCTTTGTTGACTCAAGATTCATGTACATGGACCACATGCCTGGGGCAGGAACCAGTGAACTACTATGGAACAGTCCACATGACCAGCCTCGAAGCTGTTGAAATCCACATGGCCAGCCTCCAAGCTGTTGAAGTTGTCAAAAGTTTGCTGAAATGTCTTGAGTGAGTATTAGTCTAGATTATAAAGATATAATCAATGGACCTCAGATAGAGGTGATGTAGTAAGAAGTGTTGTTCTAGATCAGATATGAAGATTTTGGCATATTTTGGTGCCCATGTAAATATCATTAACTTTGAGGTGTGTTATTAATCAAAGTAAAGTACTTGTGTGTGAGAACAAAGTGGCATACCATGGTGATTTGGTCTGCTAAGGTGCCATTTGGAATAATGTTGCTGACAGCTTGTAGTTGATTCTAGTGTGAGATGTTAGTACATAAGGATTCTACATTATAGTTTCCATGATAGTGTTCCTGAAATGTTGTTGATGTGCTGTAGTTTCTGCAAGAAGGTGGCAGTGTTCTTCACATAGCTTGAGTGTTGGTGGCATATGGTCTAAAGAAGTTGTCCATATTGCTAGAAGCTCCAATTGAGAGTTCTCTAATGCCTGAGATGATGAACTGTCATGGATTGTCTTGCTTATGTATTTCGGGTACTAGATAGAATGCCTGGTCAAGGATCCTGGGGTGTGTCAATTCAGACTTGATTCTGCACCTCTTAAAGAAATTCCTCAGGTAGGCTGTGTGATTTCTTCTATTCATGTGTGCAATTGTTAGACAGGATTCTGTAAAATGAAGTACATGCTGGACAGTTGCCTCACAGCCTCTTATATGTAGTCTGATTTTATAATGATGGCTACATCTCCTCTTTTGTCAGTATCTTTGATGACAATATTAGGATTGTTCCAGAAATTGTGTATAGCCTCTTGTTTCTTGGAGGTGAAATTGTGTGGTAATTATATTTCTTATCAATCATTTCTCTCTAGGTTGTAGAAGCAGTATATGTAGAAATCAACCTCTGCGTACCACCTATCATCATCACCATTATTTATACCCCACTTTTTCTCCCCGCAAGGAGACTCAAATGGGCTATCAGAAAGAGTCCATGGGAAGTTCCTATTTTTATAATTCTGAAAGATATTGATGTAGTGTCCATTATTGTGCCTTGGAGATAGGGAAGATCCCTGAAATTTGCTTTCCAAACTGATGTCACACTCTTCCTTGAGGAAGAGGTCCTTCATATAACTGTAGAAAAGGACTCTACAACAGGACTATCATGAACCCAGACAACAACTGCTATTCAGTATGGCAATTACAGACTCATAACCACCAATCCTATATACTAACTAATTCTATATTATCAGTGATCCTAAAGCTGATGACAATTCCAATAATACTATTATCTCTACAGGGCTATATCTTGAAACTCAAGATACCTATCCTGGAATCTTTTGTGTGCTATCATGTTGTAATTATTTTATTTGTACAGTGTTCTTTTATGGTTTTTATGAGCAGCTTCAGAAATAAAATTTGAGAAATACTTTTAATCATAATCACCATCATCAAACAAAGCAAAATGATCCCCTCCTTGAGTCTAGCTTAAATCCAGAGTGTCTTCATTGTTTTAGCTTTTCTGGTAATCCCTTTTCTTAGAAGTTTTACTTAGACAAACCTTTTATCTGATTTGTACCACTATATGTAATTGGATTTACTGGACCAGAAGAATTTCAGTAATGAATCCTTTTCTAGCAGCTAATGTTTTAACATAAAAGTAGCAGCTTGAAACATAAATGGGATTCATTTCACACATGTAAGGTATAAGATTTTCCTGCACCTGTAGTAGAATTCAGCTGGGAATATTTTCTCTGAAGAAATATAGCTGTTTTTAAAAGAATATCTTGCATTTAAGGAAGGGAAAAAGAGCAAATGCCTTCTCCTTTCTATAATTCATGAATTAGAAACAACATACTTTTGATACATGTACAACACACTTTGACTGTAGCTGGTACAGTGTGGATTAATTTAGCTACAGTTCAAAATCTATCACATACATTTATTATTTGTGAATTTCTTGATGAAATTGTCTGTAGCTTGAAAAGAAGCTGTTCAACCTAGAATTCAAAATGAATTAATTACCTTGGGCAGAAGTTTGGACTAAAATCTGGAGTGAACTCACCACTCACTGATAAGGGGAGGCACCAGATGGCATAGCTTGCCACTGGGGAAAACTGGGAATAATGACATTAATATCTCAATTTCTACCAGCATAAATCCTCCCTGTGCTTTCATAGTTCCCACATGGGGGGCAGGGAGGTGATAATAAATTATGACCTTAGACAAACACAAGAATTGATGAGATCCTGGGGAAAATCCTACTGCCTTGTACCGCTTGTGTCCCCTAGCCAAATTTCCTTTCATCTCAAAAGCTAGGAAAAACTTTTCAGCAAAGGGAAGAGACTTAGCAGATGTATGAAAAACAGACAAGCTTCCCTTCTGTACAGTGAATCAATTCAGGATTGAACCAAGAGGAAGAAGAGAAAAACCACCCACTTCCTGGAAAAGAAGGAAACCCAGGTATCTGGCTCAGATTTTTCCCTGAGAAGAAGCATGACACTTCAATCAAGGTCTTCAGATGAGCATATCTGAAGAATGCTATAATTAAATACAGCTGGAGAACATGGTGTTGACTAAATGTCTCTGCCAGAGTCAGATAAGAGTGCCAGTAAGCAGTTGAGCATGGCAGAAATTCTGGCATGTTTGGTCTGGTCTGGACTCATTTACTCATTCTGGATGGATCAACTGATTTGTGACTTCTGGATTGTTTCATGGTGCAAGAACAGAAATACCTGATATTCTGGCATTGATCTATAACTTCTGACTTTCAAACCTATGACACCTATAATTTCCCCCCTCTTCCTGCTGACAATACTTTCTGATAATGAAACTTGGTTTCTCTCCAACAACAACTCATGGATTCTGGTTAATTGAACTTCCCTGCACTTGCAGTTATAGCAGGATAGCAGGGACCATATCGGGATGGAAAGAAGAGGGTATGAAGACCAATTCTAAACGTAACCAAGAAGTATTTTAAAACAAATCCATCTGCAAAACATAATGTAGTATAAAAATTATACCTATGCCAATAGTTACCAATAAAAATTCATTTTATCTTCTAAAATTTCTATAAAACCTACGCCAAGCACCTTTACTTTGAGTTTACACAAAGTATCCCAATTAGTATTAGACGTAAGAAAAACAGAATTCATCTACCTGCATGGTCTCATTTTTCTCTTTGTATGGTGGTTAAGAAGAACATGGGAAAGCAAGAGAAGAGGTAGAAAGAGATGGAGAAGGGATCCTTGCCCTGACTATTGGGTGAAAGTGGTGGTCAATGCCTCCTTGGAACAAGGAAAAGTTCCAACTTGTCTAAAGGAGACAGTTATGGGACCTATATTTAAATAGCCATCCCTGAACCCCTCTATAATGGACAATTATCGGCTAGTGTCCAACCTTCCCTTTCTGAGCAAGATTCTGGAGCATGTGGTGGCCTCCAAACTCCAGGGATTTCTGAATAAAATGGATTATCTAAATCAATTTCAATCTGGATTCAGGCCTGGCTATGAGACAGAGACAGCTTTGGTCACCTTGGTGAATCACCTCCACAGAGAGCTAGATGGGGTAGTGTGTCCCTGTTGGTTGCCCTGGATCTCTAAGCAGCTTTTAATACCATTAACCATGGTATCCTTCTGGTCCATCTTGCTGGGATAGGACTGGGAAACACTGTCTTACAGTGGCTCCAGCCCTTCCTTGGGGGGGCCATATGCACACGGTAGTGCTGGGGGACTCCTGACCATTGACCTGTGGGGTTTCTCAGGGTTCCATTTTGTCCCCCATGCTGTTTAACATATGAGTCTGTTGTGCCTGCTGTGAATGGACATTAAATATCTCCAACCTTTTCCTTGGGACTCCTTGTGAGTGGCCAGTAGCCCAGGCCTCCTCCAGCTGGGTGTGGGTCAGCAACTGCAAGGAGGCTCCTACTATAAAGCTGGGTCCACAGGCCAGGCAGAGACTGATTCTGCTGTGCCTGCTGTGAAGAGGCATTAAACATCTCCATCCTGCTCCTTGGGAAGCCCGTTGCTGCCTACTTTCTCAACCCCAGCTGGCCCGCTGGACTGGGAGACAGCTTTAGCCACCTTGTCGGACTGGGAGGTGGAAAAGGCTCGAGGGAAGGGGGAGAAATCCACCTGGCTTCCAGGCCGCCATTTTGAAGACCTAGATAGCATGGAGTAGCAGTGGTGGAGGTAGCTGGATATTGTTGTTTTGGGACTGCTGACTTCTGTTGACTCCTCATTTGCATATTTTGCACCTTTTGGCACAAATTTGCACAACCTATCTGCACTTTACGAACCCTAGCTATAATCTATACCCATGCTGCTTCCCAGACTGTTGCAATTTGCACTATTACTTGCACATTGTGGGGCCTGGGGATGGCTGGAGGGGGTTGGGGAGTGCAGGGTGGGGGTTGGATGTGAATGGGGAGGACAGCTGGTATCAAATGAAGTGCAACACAGCCAAACAACTAGTATAGAACTGCAAAGTGGGTAGAGAGAGGCTGGATATGTGGAGGGAGGGGGATGTGCCATTGGTCGAGGGGCCCCCATAGAAGCAATATGGAGGAGGGGAAGATGTGGGAAAAGGGGAGCAGCAATTCGGCCTAGGGAATATGGAAGAAATTATTAGTCCCAAAACAACTCCCTGACATGATAGGATTGAGTACTCAGTATGGTGGTCCCTCTGGATTAAAGGTGGTGCTTAGGGTTGCCACTTTTTTATATAATAAAGGACACTTCCTTCCATGTGGCTGCTTTGGTGAGAAACACAAAGGCCAGAAGGAAGGGGTGGGGGCGGCTTGGGAGCGGGTGATGGGAGCCCACCCAGCCTTACCTGTCGCCAACTTCACAGCTGAGCAGGTGGGGTGAATCCCCGGGTGGGCTGGCGGGCAGGCAGGCAGGGGTCTGCTGTGGGGAATGAACTCTGTAGCTTCGCATAGAGATGGCCTGATGGGGGGCAGGGCCCTGCTGGAGGGGGTGGGGAGGGGGGGGGGCATGGCTTGGTGGTGTGATTGCTGGGAGGGACTGGCCAAGGATAAGCCATGTTATGTACCATAATGGGTGCGGGGGGAGATGGCAGGCCTAGCCTTGCATTCTGGGAGTGGCAGGACAACCAAGCCAGGCCCTACACTCTCTCTCCCCCTCTTCTGTTTCTCTGGATGCGGGAGAACTACAAGTCCCAAAAATCAAGGTCAGTTCCCTTCCAAACCCCTCCAATATGCTCAGTTGGTCATGAGGGTTCTCTGTGCCAAGTCAACGTCCAGTCCGTTGTTTTGTGTGTGTGTGTGTGGGGGGGGGCTCACAGTTTCTCTGGGTGCAGGTGAACTGCAACTCCCAAAATGAATGGCAATTTCACCTCCTGCTGCCACCTGTCCTGTCTTGTACTGTCCTGTCAATACAGGACTAGAGTTGAAAATAGGGGACACGAAATTCAGAGCAAAAATACGGGACATCCCGTACAATACGGGACAGGCGGCAACCCTAGTGGTGCTGTTGAACCATCCGGCAGAGCTGTTCTGAGTTGTCAGAGGCCTGTTAAATTCCACTGCCCAGCATGGGAGCCCTGACAACTCAGCAATTGACTGTGAAGCATTTGCTCGGTTCTTTGCAGACAAAGTCGCTTTGATCTGTTCTGGTCTGGACACTATATTAACAGCATTCTCTGAGGATGTAACACGAGCATCTGCTTGTCCAATTTTGATGGATTCATTTCAATTGGTGAAACCCAAGGATGTGGACTAGATACTTGGAGGAATGAGAGCAACCACATGCATCCTAGATCCCTGCCCATTCTGGCTTTTGAAGGAAACCAGAGGGGGATTGGCTGAGTGGGAGAAGGTGGTGGTTAATGCCTCCCTTCAGGAAGGCAACATTCCAGCCAGCTTAAAGCATGCAGTTATAAAACTGCTGTTGAAGAAACCATCACTGGATCCAACTATTGGTCTGTTTCCGGTCTCCCCTTTTTGGGCAAAGTCCTGGAACATGTGGTGCCTCACAACTCCAGGTATTTTTGGAAGACACAGATTATCTGGGTTTGGTGCAGTCTGGCTTCAGACCAGGACATGGAAACTCTTGGTCACCTTAGTTGATGATCTCCACCGGGAGCTGGGCAGGGGAGTGTGTCCCTGTTGGTACTGCTGGACCTCACAGTGGCCTTCAATACCATTAACCATGGTATCATTCTGGGACGCCTTGTGGGAATGGGCCTTGGAGGTACTGTTTTGCAGTGGCTCCGGTCCTTCCTAAGGGATCATATCCAGAAGGTGTTACTGGGAGACACCTGTTCATCCCCACAACCATTGTCTTGTGGGGTTCCTCGGGGTGCAATACTGTCTCCCATGTTGTTTAATATCTACATGAAGCCGCTGGGGGAGATCATCCAGAGTGCGGTGTCATCTGTACGCAGATGACGTTCAACTCTGTCACTCCTTCCTACCTGCTACTAAGGAGGCTGTTCAGGTCTTGAACCAGTGCTTGGCCGCTGTGATGGTCTGGATGAGGGCTAACAAATTAAATTGAATCCAGAGAAGACAGAGGTCCTCCTGGTTAGTCGTAAGGCCGAACAGGGCACAGGGTTACAGCCTGTGTTGGATGGGGTTACACTCCCCCTGAAGATGCAGGTTTGCAGCTTGGGTATGATCCTGGACTCATCGCTAAGTTTAGAACCCCAAGTTTCGGCGGTGGCTAGGGGAACATTTGCACAGTTGAAACTTGTGTGCCAGCTGAATCCGTATCTTTGGAAGTCTAACTTGGCCACAGTAGTTCACGCTCTGGTTACATCCCGTTTAGACTACTGCAACGCACTGTAAGTGGTGTTGCCTTTGAAGACTGTCCAGAAGCTTCAAGTGGTTCAACAGATGGCAGCCAGATTACTAACAGGACATGTGCTCAGGGAGCATACAACTCCTCTGTTGCGCCAGCTCCACTGGCTGCCAGTCTGCTACCAGGCACAATTCAAAGTGCTGGCTTTAGCCTATAAAGCCCTAAATGGTTCTGGCCCAACCTACCTGTCCGAACGCATCAGCCCTTATGTACCTGCTAGGAATTTAAGATCATCCGGGGAGGCCCTGCTCTCGATCCCGCCTGTGTCATAAACACGTTTGGTGGGGGATGAGAGACAGGTCCTTCTCGGTGGTGGCCCCCTCTGCTATGGAACGCCCTTCCAGGTGACATTAGATCGGTCCCCTCCCACTTAACATTTCGGAAAAGAGTCAAGACTTGATTGTTTGAACAAGCATTTGAAAAGGCAAGGTAAATGACATATGAATTGGAACAACTGGATGACGAGATTGGACAATGTTTTTATAAGGAGACGTAATTGATGTATGTTTTAAATACTATTGTTATGGTTATATATTATGTGTTTATGCTTTTGAATGTTTATGGTGTATTGGGCTTTGGATTGTTGCCTCTGTAGACCACCTTGAGTTGCCTGAGGGCTGAGAAGGGCGGTGTACAAATACAGTAAATAAATAAAAAAACTCATGAAACCACTGGAAGAGGTCATCCAGAGTTTTGGAGTACGGTGCCACCTATATGCAGATGACACCCAACTCTACTACATCTTTCCACCTAAAGCTAAGGAAGCTGTCCTGATCCTAAAGCAGTGCCTGTCATCAGTAATGAACTGTACCACCGTGGCCAGATTTGGCCACGGTGGTACATGCCTTAGTTACATCCCGTCTGGAATACTGTAATGAACTATAAGTAGAGTTGCCTCTGAACAGTGCTTGGAAACTGGTCCTAAGAGCTGCAGTCATGTTGCTAACTGGGGCTGGCTACAGGAAGGGAAAAACCTCCCTCTTGAAACAGCTCAACTGGCTGCCAGTCTGTTTTTGGGCACAATCCAAAGTGATTGTTATGAACTTTAAAACCCTAGGTGGCTCATGTCCAGGCCATTTGACGGACTGCATCTCCTTTTACATACCTGCCCAGAACCTGAGCTCTTTAGGAGAGCCCCTTCTCTTGGTCCCACTCTCCATCTCAACCTCGGTTGGTGGGAACAAGAGAGCAGGCCTTCTTGTTGGCTGCCCCTGAACTCTGGAACTCCCTGCTCAGGGAAGTCAGAATGGCCCTCTGCTGTCATTTCTACAGCAGGCTAAAATCTTTTTATTCAGGCAGGCTTTTAAAGAAGAAGGTTGTTAAGATAAGTTCAGGGGTGCTGTGGTTTTAAATTCAGAGGGTGCTGGGGGGGGGGGATTGGATATGAGTTTTAAATGCCATTTTAGTATATCTACTGTGCTTTAATTTTTTTGTAACACACTGGTACTTGCTTTTTAACTTTTGTATTGCACCTTTTAAACTTGTCTAGTGTGGAGTGTTAGCTGCCTTACCTAATTTGGATATACAAAGAAGAATCATAGCAAGTTAAATGGAAATATGAAATAATATTAGAAAATGGTATACATGCAATGACAGTTTCTGATTCATGAGTCGTGGGGAAGCTTGGAAAAGCTATTTTGTATTATTATTTATTATTATTGTTATAGCTTTATTTATACCCCACCTTTCTTCCCATGAGTACTCAAGGTGGTCAGTAATCCTACACTTTAGTTATAATTTAAAAAGCGTAATACAAATGTTACAAAACAGTTAAATAGTACAGTGTGGTAAAAACAGATCAAAATATAATACATACACTTAAAATAGCCTTTAAATCTCACAATCACCCCGAATCCCACCCACACTTCCCTAGAAGCCTGCTCATTATCATTCCTTAAATGCCTGTTGGCAGAAGAAGGTCTTAGCCTGCCAATAGAAGGCCAGAAGGGATGGGGCCATCTTAGGGTCTCTTGGGAGGGAATTTCACAGTCTGGGAGCAGCCACCGAAAAGGCTCTCTCCTGTGATCCCATCCAAAATGCTTGGGCGGATGGTTGAATAAAGAAAGGCCCTCTTCAGTTGATTTTAATTGTCTACCAGGTTCAGAGAAATCAATACAGTCCTTCAAATAACCTGGATTGGATACAGCATTTTGAATTGTGACCAGATATGTGTTGGTAGCCAGTGGAGCTTTGGCGACAGAGGAGTTGTAGGCTCCTTGTAACCAGCCCCAGTTAGCAGTCTTGCTGCTGCTCTTTGGACCAACTGAAGTTTCCAAGTACTTTTCAAAGGCAGCCCCATGTAAAGCACATTACAGTAGTCCTACCGAGATGTAACCAAGGCATATATCACAGTGACCAGATCTGACTTTTCCAGGAATAGGTACAGTTGGCTCACAAGCTTTAATGTCACTGCTGATTCTGCTTTATTCAGGAACCCTTGGGGTTGCAAAGCCAATTTCCATTCTAATTCTAAAAGGAATATTTCAAGCATGAGTTAATTGTCAGTGAAACAAGAACACTACATTCTTCCTGTAATTTTCAGAAGGCCTGCTATGATCAGAAGAAGATAGAAAATTATTTAAGAAGATATTAATGGTTGGCTATGTGACAACAAAGTAGGTCATAATCATCTACAAACACTCTAGGGCTGTTAACAATAATTAATTATTAATATTTTCATTATTATTAATGATTTAGCACATTACCTGCAGGAACAACCAGTAACAGGATACATTTTAAAAAACAGAACATTTACAGTTCACATTTCCAATCTGTGGACTATGTTAGAGGCTTCAGAGTGTGATGAGAATCCCCTCTCACGAAACTTTTAAACAGAGTTATGTCAAAACAAAACCAAAACAAAAGCCTAACTCACATATGTTTTTCATATCTACTTCTTTATTCAGGATCATCATAGATGTGCTCAAAAAACCATCTGTGTGCCCCTACATTCACGTGAAACATCAGCACATGGCTCTGCTTCAGTAGTGCTCTGTGGTTTGTGTCACCATTCAGGCCTCAAACTGGTTCCAGGATTTCCTGTGCATTCATCTGCACAGCAAGACCACTTTCTTCAATACCAGTTTGAAACTGCAGCAAATCCTCCTTGTAGATGGGGCTTGAAAGAAAGTAGCTAGCACAAGATCACGCAATAGATTTCCATGGCTGAGTGAGGATTCAAACTGTAGTTTCCAGAGTCATAGTCTGCTTAAACCACGATACCAGGGGTGCTCATTAGGTAGATCGTGATCTACTGGTAGATCGCGTAGGGCGTCCTGGTAGATCGCAGGCAGGGTGGGAGGAAGGCTCAGTCCCACCCCGCAGGCTCCTGATGCTGCCCAGGTGCAGAAGGAGGTTGGACTGGATGGCCCTTGGAGGTCTCCTCTTATTCTAGGAACCCATTGTTGTTGTTGTTATTATCAGAGGCTGAATGGCCATCTGTGAGGAATGCTTTGATTGTGTTTTTCCCTTATGGCAGAAGGAAATTGGACTAGATGGCCCTTGAAGGTCTCCTACTCTAGGAACCTATTGTTGTTGTTGTTACTATTATTAGTAGTAGTAGCAGAGGCTGAATGAATGTTATCATTATCATTATGAATAAATTCAGGGGCTTATTATACTCACATTTAGTTGAATTCAGTCTTAAAATATAGTATATGGCTCTCACTGAAATAAATTTCCAAATATTTTGCTTTTATGGCTCTCTGAGTAGTGGGTAGGTAGATCATTTTGAATTGGTTGTTTTATAAGTAGCTTGCATGCTGAAAAAGTGTGAGCACCCCTGCACTATACCATGTTGGTTCTCTTCAGAAATCTATTTCAGTTCTGTATTTTTTATCAATGAGAAAGCCTAGTTGTATAACATAAAAAACTATGGGCTGAATCCTATTAGATAATCCCCCAACTAGAGAATACCTATCAATCAGTTGTTTTAATCTGAGTCAACACATGAGTACATTCAATTGATTTAATGGCTTTACCTGAGAACTAACAAATAGGTTTAGACCTATATGTCTCAGTCCAAATTGAATTATATTTACTTTTTTTGCTTTACAGTATAGGTTTAAAATAATGATGAAATATGGCATAGCTTTCCTATCCTGTCAATGCCACATGCCCATGTCAGTTGCATGCTGTAATACACTTTATGTATTGTATTAGAATGTCCCATAAGTAGAATATGGTCAACTGGAGGGGGAGGGGGAGTTTTACAATGGTTGAAAAGTTTTTTATGTCATATGGGATATGATAGAACACCCACCATTTTGTCACGAGAATGTAGCTTTTACTGTGAAGTTCATTTGGTAAGTATGTAGAAAGAGTCACAGTTTTTCTAGATGTATATCATTGCAGAGATCTGAATCCTTGCCTATGGATACAAATAATTTTGCTTTGTATACAGCTCGAATTATTTATCTATGGAATCACAACCTATAACATATCTGGCTCTTTTAAAATAATATTTCAGTTGTAACTATATCCCTTCTATGAAAAGATAACTAGGTAGAAGATACATAGTAAGTATAGGATTGGCTTTTAAGTTACATTTCCTTGGCTTATAGACAGTATTGTTTCCTTTATCTTTTTGTGCTGTTTTTCTAATAAATCTTTCTTTTATTTGATAATTCTCTGTTTTGCCTCTGAGGCTTTGCCATGTATTATCTTTTCTCAAATCCATGCAATACCTTCTGGCTATTGGAAAAGAAAAAATAGTTCATGATAAAAGAAACAGTTGACTGGAACACCATCATTTTGGGGAGATATGGAGGAAAGATAAATTTGAAAATAGGTTGTGTGAATGTGCCGTGGTTCTGGCTAAATATATGGAAAACAATTGAATTGTCATTTAGTACCTGGTTTGTTGTATAGTATATGATAGATCCACTTTTCATGGAGTGATTTTCATATTTGTGTTTTAAATTACCTTGACAAGTGTCTCATTTCGTCAGTAATCTGCTTGATTCTATCTACAAAACATTGCATAAATAGAATAAGGATACAAGAGATTATAATAACCTTTTTTGATTTAATACAGTTCTGAGGTTCTGCTTTTACCTGTGATCATAAAATCAGTATGCAGTCCATCAGCTAAAATATTGCAAGAATAGTAATTAGAAATTTGCAGGCTACATCATTGTGCAATATTAGAAGAAGGAGAACAAAAAGAGGAAGGAGAAGAAGAAAGATCAGAGAATGATGTAGGGAAACACTTGAATGGATTGGGAAAAGCCAGTCTTCTGTGGAGTGATGAGTCAACATGCAGTATTTTCAAAACTTAAGAATCGGGTGTGATGGGGTCAGTATTCATCACATCTGAATACATTATGTTCCAGTGCTGTTGATATAGGTCATGTTACATATATCTTACACCATTTAATCCTATATCAATTAATTTGAATAATCAGGAATTTCAGAATATTGATGCTATCTTGATGTTTTATGGGGAACCTGGAAAATGCAATTGAAGAATAAATATGTATTTTAGTCATGAAAATACAATTTTATACCACCTAGCAATAGCAACAATCAAAATGGAAATGAAATTGCCTTTACTGAAATGTACATATAGAGACAAGTGGGCAATGACCTGTAGCAAATGAAATGGTCTAATTTGTCCCATGCTGCTTGATGCAAGATGAGTAGTAGATATTTTTAAATCACATGTTATACACATAGAATAGACTCAGATGATTGTTAGCCGAGTCATTATAATATAAGCTTTTTGATTGCCAACCCCTCTCCTGGGGTGCTGAAAGGGAGAGAAAAAAACACAAAACAACATTTGCTCTGTTCGGACTTTCCACCTGTCCTCCACCAGGCAGAGAGCATTTTCAGTGGTCGCTCCGATCCTTTGGAACGCCTTACGGAGGATGTTCGGGCCCTCGGAGAGTTATCCTCTTTTCGGAGGGCCAGCAAAACAACACTCTTCCTGCAGACTTTTAACCTCTGATACCCCATGTTGACTATCCTGTGCGGGTCGGAAATCTGTTTTAAATCTGTTTTAAATCAGTGTTAAATTTGTTTTATTGTTGCATATTATGATTGTGCTTTTTAGGCTATGTAAACCACCCCAAGCCTGCAGGGAAGGGCGGTATAGAAATGGTAATAATAAATAAAAAAAATGGGGAGGGGTTGAGGGATGAAAACTGCCAAAGTTCTGTTACAATTAATACAAGATGTTTCATTTTGGTGACATATAAGCTGGGTTTGGGAAATAACAGCAACCAAGCAAAACATCATAAATTGGCATATAATAAATGGTTAAAGTTAAGTAGAATGAATAATGAAATCTTTAAATAAAATAAGAGCAAGTCAATCAGGTGTGCATTGCATAACCAAGTGTGCATGCACATCCATACACAACTCTGGTTCTAAACATCCCACATCAGACAAAATGTCAAAACTCTCCAGTAAGTGATATTATGTTCTCAAAATTTAATCCATTGGCTATTTGAGACTTCAGCTCCCAGAATTCATGATCAATAGCCAACTCCTGGGAGTTGCAGCCCAAAATACCTGCAGATAATAGTATGAAAAACATTCAAGTATAATACATCAACAGTATGCTAAGAATTTGTAGGATTGTTTTCATTGTGATAAATGGTATCATCCACATCCATCATCGTCATCATTGTCTTGTGAGCCATCTCGGTTCCCATGTTGGGAATATGGTTAAATATTAAATACTAGAGGTGTGCAAAATTTCATTTTTAATTAGTTAGTCATATCCAATTCGTAAGTTTTGTATATACAAACAGATATTTAAAAACACTGGGGAGAGGGCACCCACTCAAAAACCTAAGAATCAGTACTCACCCAATACTTTTTATTTGAATTCTGTAATGCTCAGAAGCCTATCAGTTTCATTTTCAGTGCAAGCATGGGAAGTAAAAAAGGTTGCCATTCCACTTTAAATTAATGGCCTCTTGCATGAAGAAAGAAAAGCTGCAGGGTGGGAGAAGCTGAGTGAAAGAGACTGAGAGAGCACCGAATTATGGAAAATGTAGTTTGGGAAAGCAAGGGACCATATGTCAGAGAATTCAAAAGGCACTACATTTCCCCAAAATCTGCTCAGAATAAAAAAAAACCCTCCAATCAGGATTGGGGAGAGATTTTTCCCTCCTAGCAGCAGCCAGATTTCCAATAAATTGTTGAATTTTCATAGAGGACTGACCAGTACTTCAATACAAGTGATTAAATCAGAGCTGGGCTGGGAAGAAATCCCTAAATTGAAGTTCTATTGGTTAAAGACAGTCCATAAACTATCTTATGGTGGCTTTAAAAATAATTTTTGTCAAAACTTTTTTTTAAATCCCCCAAATCAGCAGATGCATGAATATGGAGGTCAGCTGTAAGCAGCAGTTCTGCACAATTCAAAGAGGCAAGAATGGAGGGAGAAAGGGAAAAACATGCCAAGAGGAAGGTGCATCAAGCCAAACCTGAATAGGACCACCTTCCACCTGGAAACTGATGTCTTCACTGTGGGAGAACATGCAGTTCAAGAATAGGGCTCTCCAGCCATGTACAAACCCATCTCCAAGACACCAGACTTGGAGGACCATCATTCTCGGGCTACAAGGGATTGCTTAAGTAAGTAAGCATCATAACTATAATGATTTAACTACTTTTTCATTACTTTTCATTGAGTAATCAATTGTACCAATGGGGAAACTTCAGGGGTGCTTTTCTCCCGCTTTGTTAGAGCTATTGGCATGAAACTTGCTACAGTCATAGAATGCATTTACAATGGTTATCCCATCAAGTTTCAGAACATTTTACTCATCCATGGGAATTTTCAAAGGAAAGGGAAGGGGAGGTTGTCTTGTTGTTGGTGTGGGCCTGGGGTGGAAGAAGAGCGGGGTAACCAGAGAAGAAGAAGGGCTGGGAGATTTTATTTATTTATTTATTTATTTATACATCAAACTTGTATACCGCCACTCCCCGAAGGCTCGGAGCGGTTTACAACAGTTGAGATGGGCTGGTAATAGTATGAAAGCGGGGTCTGGAAGCTCTGAGCATTACGCTGTTTTTGCTTTGATCCTTCGGGAGCGCTGTTTGTGCAACGCAGAACAGAACACAGATATTATAGAAGGAATGTAGGAGTTCTTTAATGGTAAAACCCTTACCCAAACCCTAAGCCTAAGCCTATGTTGGAGTTCAGCCTCTGATTGTGTTTCAAGATCAAGGTGCTTTGGATGTGGGGAATGATGTCAATGAGGTTCAAGATGGCAATGGTTTGGTCAATGATATTGATGCAGAAAATTACATAGAGACACCTGTTCAAAGAGTAGTTTCCCATGAGAATGTTCCTACAGGGTATAGGGATGATGGTTTACTCCTTGAATTGCTCCCAGAGAGTTCCCAGGATTTGGAGCTAGAAAACAACTTGTCACCTGCAGAAACTAATGAGCATATAGACAGATGGGTGGAAATTAGTCAAAACCGACAGCTCAATAGACAGCTCTTCGCTGTTCTGCCAGGCTTAGACAGGATGGGAGGCATTCAGGCAAAACGAAACCAATTTCTGAGTGCTTGGAATGGCTTAACGAGGGAATATAAAGTTCCAAGCATGGGAAATATAGTCAGATGAAGCATCGTTTAGAATCTTGCTATGTTCTTGTTCTTGTCTCGTGGAAGTTCTGTTTGGAAGATTCATGTTTAAGGATTTCTTGTTCCATGGTTGGACTCTTTGTCTCTTGATACATATTCAAGCCTTGGATTAACATTTCCTGATTCTTTGGATTTTTGTTAAAGAAGTATGGACTTTGTTTTTGGACTTTGCTGAACCCTATCTTGGACTAATTTGTTCCTGTTTATCTTTTTTCCTAATTGGATTTACCTTTAAAGTGCTTTTTACTTTTCTGCTTTTATTTATCTTCAATAAAAGGATTGTTTTTCCCTATTCAATGTGTGGTGTTTTAAAATCAGAAGGCTATTCCTGTCCTAGAGTGCAACACCCTAACTCTAATCCTAACCCTTACCCTAAACCTTGTCCTAACCCTTCCCTTCTTTCTATCCTTCCACCAAATGCAACAACAAAGTATATTCCCGCCCTCAGTGTGCTGCCCTTATTCCCTTATTCACAACTGCCATTGCAGAATGTGCGTAATGCTTGGAGCTTCCGGACCCAGCTATCATACTATCCCCGAAGGGCTGTTGCCTGCCTGGCTGCCTGCCTTGCCACTTGTGTGTTGCTGTTGGGGTTAGGGACAGGTAGGTGCCACGTGGGTATTGGGGTGTGTGGGTGCATGGCATGCGTGGAAGGAAAAGCACAAAGGAACCAAAACACTCCAATGTTTTTAAAACCCCAGCATTGCAGCAGGTCTCTCTGGGCTCAGTGTTTGTTAGTTTGCTGTGCATTGCCACAAAAAAAAAAACACTACATCTCCCATAAATTCAAGCCACTCTTGGACCACAACCTCGTCTTCTCAAATTTGTGAAAATAGGTTCCAAAGCCAACAGGTCTCTGGGCTCTGTGTTTGTTTGTTTGCTGTGCATTACCACAAAAGAACTAGATCTCCCATAAATTCAAGCCACTCTTGGACCACAATCGTTCCTTCCCAAAATTGTGAAAACCGGCCCTAAGGGAGAGAGAATTCTCTAAAGTTTCCCCAGTGCCATTTGCTGGTTTGGGTTTGTTGGTTTTTGGGTTTTTTTTGCGTATTGCGCAATTGCGTCCACCATTAACAACGCAAAAACCCATTTTTTTAAAAAAATTGGAATTCAATTCTGCATCAAACCAACAGTGCCCCCTATACCCGAAACGAGTTTTGAACCATTTTTTAAAAAATCAACCAAGCCTAATAATCCTATAGAAGCAGGAAAAAATCATAATAGAGTAGCCACCATTCCCTAATACCTACTGGGCTGTACTAGAATCTAGAACATACCTTCCCACAGTTTCTTTGTTGGTCCCTATGAGATTAAATGGGGGAGAACAAATATGTGGTATTGAAACATTGACACTTTGGGAATTTCAATGAAAAATAAGCATTGTCAGGAAAAAAGCTACCAAACTCTATGGTAAAAGGCTTTGGGTTGGGGAAGATGTCCCAAGGAGAATGAAATACTATGTTAGAGAAAATGCTGACCCTCTGGACTAATAGGATAAATGCTCATCATATATTTTTACCCTTTATTCTATATGTTTTTAGGTGTTTCACAACTGCTTGGCTCAAGGTAGTTCTTATGCATCTCTGCCTTAGTGGATAAGGTTAAGAAAATCATGACAAGTAAAAGTATGTGAACAGAATAGCACTGTGGTTCAAGCAAATAGTAATGGAAACAAGTAATAAAATACATTACAAAAATCTTGAGAAGTAGTACCAAACAAGGCACTTTTTGCCATGCATTCATCAATTAGAGTAAACAGAAGTGGGAAAAATACTTCTAGGCATTTCATATAGCTTCATCGTAACCTCCAAACCAGCTCCCAATCTAACTTATATCTTACTAAAATGGCACAGTAATACCATATATATTCCTGCAATATTTTCTATTTAGAAATAGCCTTCAGCTTCCAAATCCAAATGTGAAGGGCTAAATATAAGCAGGAAGTAATGCACTAGTACATTATGGCACTGTGGAGAGCAAAATTGCTTGGCTTATTTCCATAAATATTTCATATTAGCAAACTGATGTGAGATGACAAGGTGCTGGCATATCCTACATCCTGTCCCTTGGATGATAGGCTGGAAGACCAGCTCAAGCAACCTCTTCATTGTTTTTGTAAATTCCCCTTGGTTGTGTTTAATGTAAAGAGAAGTCACACAAAGACTGAACATATGCTTCCTGTTAAGAAAAAAACCCCATCTAGACTGTGGTCTATTTGACCATTGTCCATTAAGTCACTGTATTGCCTCTTTGTGATTCCAGGATCCAAAACTGATGAAATGTGTGTTCTTAGTCACACCATAATGCTACCATCTCTATGGTTGTTCCTAGAGAATGAGGTAGGTGAAGCAAGTGAAATTGTATTAAGCCAACTCATTTTCTGTTTTTTATTTTAAAAAACGGAAAAGTTCTAGAACAACATTGTTCTTTTTTCATCTCCCCCTACACCTTCTATTTCCACAGACTTTGATTGTCTGTAAATCTGGACCTGTAACAATTGCTGTGTGACACATACTCTGATCTTATTTCTTCCTGTTCCAAATAACTATGCCTGATGTAGAAGATATCACAGAATAGCTGAAAAAATTAAGGGTCAGGACTGGGGTGACGATAGTAGCAAAGTATACACTGAACATTTTCACAAGATGGACTCAAGGTAATGGAAGCAGTGACCACATAATATGATTTTTAAAGGTCATTCCAAGTATCAGAAAAATATATTGGCCTGACGTTAATCACATCATACTGCAGAGCAGAATGGCAAAAACCATTCTGGGCATTGTAGGAGAATGCTGGCAAATCTTGAACTCCTTTACAGTTTTTGCTTTTTCCTCTGATCCCCTTAAATGATCTATTCCCCACTCCTGTAAAAATGCCACCATTGGCAGGAACCTAGTTCATCAGTCCTTCTTCAAGTAACTGTTGCTGTACACATATAGAGAAATCAAGAAGTATTTACTCTACTCCCACCCTTCAATCTCTAGCCTCCCAATGTTGAAGGGAAGATCTTAAAAGGAGCTGTAACTGTGTGCATGATTTCAGAGTTCCATGGAAATTGAGACCTTGAGAAGTCAGGCCTTCCGATCTTATGGAACTATCAAATTACATTCACCCTCAGTTAGTCCCAATTTCATATTCAAAATTATACAACCTCTTTGTCCATATGGAAAAGATATGGCAAGACATGGGAGAAGATGATAGTGACTGTGAATTCATGCAGAACTTGATATTGCCAGATAGGAAGGACTCCTGACTAAGGTTTCAAAGAATGACTTGGAATCTTGTAAAAAATTATTCAGTGTAAGGCAGCATAAAATCCTTCAATTTTAGTTGCATAGAGAATATATAGAACATATATGCCAGTTTTGGTTCATGCAGGGAATTTCATTTCTATCCCATGAAATAGCTTATGCCAGCATGTGTCACAAAATGACTTCAAAGCTCCTTACAGTTATATTTAAAAAGTTGTATCATGTGACATTTTGAAGGAAAAGCAAACATGAGAGAGAGGGAGACACACACACACACACACACTTTATTCTAAAATTAGTCTTATCATTCTTTTCCACCTGGATTCAGTTTCAGTTTAATTCTATTCAACTGAATTTATTTACTTATTATCAACCCACCCTATGTTACACTCATCACTACCATCACCTAACCACACTACAAAAATATGTACTGGATATAATTGAAGATTATCCAGATAATAGAACATAATTTTTTTGTGTTTTACATTTCCATTTGACATGCCTGTGAATAGAGTTTTGCTGTCCTGCTGTTTTCTCTGGAATATAGTTTATTCTGATAGACAAGCTCCTCCAAAGAATACATTTGTTTATCCAAACTGCAAACCCTGACAGGTGTTCTCACTGGTAACAAGATTTATTTTGAACAATAATTATCAGAAAGCACAACTTTTGAAAAAAAAGTTTTAAATGATATATTTTGAAATAAAATTGATAGAACTATTGAACAACTACGCGTTGTACCAGCTATGCTGGACTGAATATCTTTTTGGAGTAGTGTGTAGCAGCTGAAGTATAGTGGGAAAAGCCACTTTTGCCATAAAAGAAATACGTTTTGTACATTTGGGGAGCAGGCATGGAAGCTTTTTCTCTCATCCTTCCTTCCACTTGTCCATGTTCTTGTGGGCATTTAAACCCTGCCACCACACCACTCTCACCACCGATACATGTACAGCTATTCTGGCCAACAAGATAACAGTCACTGTCTTTTGTCATAATGGATGAGGTCATTTGTTCTTATTGGCTCTTACTCCTGCAAGCCCCCTAAAACATTTCTCTTATTGTTCGATACATCTAGGATGCCCTAGGCTTGTGCACAGATGGTTTTAGATGGTTGCCTTTGGCTATTTTGGCTTGTTTGGCTGGTTGGACTCTAACTAACTAACTAACTTTATTTCTTATGAGTCGCCCTCCACGAAAGGTGCTCTGGGCGACTTACACAATTAAAATAAACAGGTTACATAGTCACTGCTTGTTACTCAATCATAGGCTCTTCTGAAGAGCCATGTCTTAAGTGCCCCTAAAAATGTATGTAGATCAGGAGTGGCTCTTTGGTCTGGCGGTAGGGAGCTCCACAAGATTGGGGCTACAATGGAGAAGGATCTCTGTCTTGTGGACTCCAAACGAACCTCTCTAGGGCCAGGGACATAGAGATGATTCTTATGAGCTGACCATGGCAGTCTCTGGTGGTGGAGTGGCGTTAAACAGTCTCTTAGATATGGGGGACCCTGACCTTGGAGGGCCTTGAATGCTAGGACCAGGTTCTTGTAGAGGACTCTGTGTTCAACCAGCAGCCAATGTAAGCGCTGCAGAGACGGCGTGATATGGCACCTCATTGATGTTTTTGTGAGGAGAATAGCAGCTGCATTTTGCACAATTTGGATCATGTGAATTGCTGCTCAAGGTAAGCCCACATACAAAGCATTGCAGTAATCCAGCCTCGACGTAACCATGGCATGGATTACCGTAGCCAGCGCCTCTGTTGGTAAATAAGGTGCCAACTGCCTCACTTGGCATAGATAAAAGAAGGCCCTTTTACTAGTGGAGGCAATCTGGGCTTCCATCGTCATTTTGGAATCCAGGATAACACCGAGACTCTTCACAGTGGGGGATGGAACTAACACTGCCCCTTCAAAAGATGGTAATAGACCGACCAATTCTGATGGGTGGCCAGGCCACAAGATTTCAGTTTTTGCTGGATTTACTTTCAATTTATCGCATGTAGCCATCTTGTCACCGCTCCAAGATACCGGGTGAAGTTATCTGGTACTGAAGTAATGGCATGGGCTCCACTGCCATTTTTTTCTTGACTGCAACAGAACTGTGGCTGCCAAAATTGGCTGTTTTCAGTTTCTTTTACCTACTCATGGAATGTGGAGAGAGAGACAGCCAATAGAAGGAAAAGGATTCCAGAGAGGGTGCTATCTTAAGCCCTTGCCATAAATCCAGCTTTCTTTGAAAAACTGAAGGGAAAACATTCCAGAAAGGGTGGTATCTTAACTTTGGTGTTTTTAATTCAGTTCTTAATGAAGGATATAAGGACAATGGATGTCTAAAATGATGGGAAGGGGAGCCTGGGAAGACCCCTCCCCACACACAAACACATTGCCACCAATGGTCAGATTGAAACACATCTTTTGGCTTCCCAGGTCAAAACAGAATTCTGTCCTCCCATATTTGGGAGGCTCCCAAAAAACAGATCGGTGGCCCCACCAAAACCCAAATTGCACAACCCTAGGAAGCCCATCCAAGCAGAGAAAGTGGTATAAAAATGGAGAAGGTGTTGTACTGGAGGGCAGAGGTGCCTTGTCTAAAAACCGCCCCGAGTCGCCTTTGGGCTGAGAGGGGCGGTATAGAAATGTGACAAATAATTATATAAATAAATAAGTTAAATTAAAAGTGAGGACCACTACATATAACAAGGTCAATAATAATTAAAATAAAGCTGGTCACCCAGCACAGGGCCACACACAGAGTTACGGTATTCCAAAAGCTGTTAACTTTATATCTCTGTTCCTTTCCATTACAGGATGGCTCCTAAGAAAAATGTCGGCGGCCCCAAGGGGAAGGGCCCTGCCAAGAAGACTGCATCAAAATGCCCACTCTCCCCTCCTTCCTCTTCCCCAAAGGATGGGGGCGTTTCGACCTCAATGCCCTCATGGAGAGGGTGAAACAGCTCAAAAATGAAAGAGGTTTGGCCACTCCCGGTGGGGGGTCACGGCCTGCACATCTAGCTAGTCAGGATCTTCTTTTTAAATCTCTTCTTTCTCATGTCTCCACTTTAGAGGCTGACCGAGATTGCCGAAAGCAAGCTGTCACAGAACGCACTGGCATGCTGAATTGATCAATGGCTGCTGACGAGCAACAGGGACAACCACCACCCACAACAACGCCAAGCCCAGTGCCCACTCCTGTGGTCCAACCTACAGCAACACAGACGCCTTTACCTGTGCCCACTCCTGCTGCAGCCAGCCCTCGGATGTTGGTCAAAGATTCATCTCAGCTTGTACTAGCAGACAAATCAACAACATCCAGAGGTATTAATACCACACTTTCTTGGCCCTGGGATCAGGGTCAGGTGCAGCCTCTTACACAGCCTATTACACAGAGCCAGGCCTTGCAGGTGACTAATATTCAGCCAAGTCCAGATAAAGCGGGATACACCTCCCAACTTCCTTCCCAGGCCCCGGTCACCTTTGAAATAGCTAGAGCGGGTGAGGCCAACCAATTTTGGGGAACGGACAAATAGCCGCCCCACATGACCCCAGCAAGAGGGTCAGTAGCTTTAGGATCCCACCTTACGCAAAAAAAAAACAATTGGGACAATCTTGTGTAATGAATATGTCAATATTTTCTCCCTCTACTTCAGGGAGTTAGACAAAAAAGAAAAGGATGAATTAGATGAACAAAAAAAGAAATTTAAAAAAAGACGAGTCGAGCAAAATTGGGAAAACTGGCTGTCGTGTTTCATGATTTACACAGCCTTGATTTCCGAGGCTCACCCGTATAGAGCCAAATCACTTTTTCAATATCAAAACATGATATATGGGGCCTATGTCAACTACCCGGGAAATGCCTGGTTACAATATGGCAAGCGTTTTTGCTATGATGCTGCTTCCAAGCCCGACATGTGCTGGGACCTCATTGACAACCAGCTATGCTCAGAAGTCAGAAACCCAGCCAGGTAGGGGTTCTTACATCTTTCACAGTCAGATCACACACAGCAAGCCTCACTGTTATCGGGCAGATGGGATCCACCTGTCGGATTCTGTTAATACACAAATTTTACATGATTTAAAAATAGGTGTTCAGTCAGCACTAGAGGGCTTGGTGGGGGATGGGAGCAAAATAGACATCTGCTCCCAATCTGTGGCATAAATAGATTAGAAATACAAAGGTTGGTATATATCCAAGGCACCTGTAAGGACTCACCTGTCCTAAGTGGGTGGAAAGCCTGCTTGGAGGTTTTTCCTTTTCTGCTGGAAGAAAGCTGGCATCCATTTTGGCAAAGGGATTTGCAGCTAACAGCCAGAAGGGGGAGGTCATAGCCAGAGAGGGGGCGTGGCCTTAGAGTCAATCCTGCTCAGAGATAGGAGTGCCCTGTGATTGGCTGAGTGCCAGAGGGGTGGAGCAGAGCTGACTAAAGGAGGGATCCTGGCAGAAAGATTCTCAGTCTTGGGCAGAGCTTTGATTGAGACAAATCTTAGCTCTTGCTGGTGTGGTTTGAGGCTGGAGTGACAATATCCTCCAAGCCTCAGCCATAGGAACTGCCCAGTCATTTACTATAGTGACACAACCAGGGTGTGGGGTGACACTGATAGTTAGGTTAGAGCCATTAGGGCTGACTTTGCAGAGTCAGACTAAACACCTTGTCTCCTCAGTGTAAAGAGGGAAAGGTGGGTTCTGTGGCTGGAGAGTCAGCAGCAGGCTGACTCAGTCAGGGAAGACTCAGAGGGACTTCTGGTGTTTAGAAGCTCCTGTTAGTTACCAGCTGTTCACTCCTATTTTCAGACAATAGGGTGACAGGTTGATATTTTAGTCAAGACTCAGTACTGACTAAAGTATTGTTAAGATCTAAGCATTTTGGAAGTTTATCTGTAACCACACGCTTAGCATTTCAATATCTGTAACCGCACGCTTTAGCCTATTAGTACCATCAGTAACCATACGATATTGTTGCCTCTTTGTAGAACCGTTGTGATCAGTGCCTCATTGCTAGCCGTCTGTTAATTAATAAATTCTGTTTATTGTTAACTTTAAAGAAGTCTCTATCTCTCCATCTTTTAGTTCCTCACAGTGTGGTTGTGTTTGGGTGGCTCGGTCAACAGAACTACCATTTAAACATCTTATTTAATTTAAAATCCTGATTGTTAATAATTAGGTTGGTGGCAGTACTACCGGGAGGATTTATTTTAATTAATAATCTCCAGAACCAGTGGCCAAGTCGTCACAGCACCCCTTAAAGGTGTTGGCTATTATGGAAACACTCACCTATAGGTTAACTTTAGGAGGTGAGGTGATTTAGAATGGCACGGAAATGGGGAGAGTCTGGTCTCAGTAATGGAGAGAGAATTGAGTTTCCCTTTGAGGTTGCCTGGGTTTAAATCTCCAGGGGACCCAGGTATTACACCCTAAATAGCCGAGGGGTAGACTGTATAAGACACTACCTCGGCTTTGCCACACCAAGTTGAACTGACACCTAAAGTTAGTTGAGTTAAAAGTTAAATAGGTAACATTTAATAGAATTGCCCAAATTTTTCATATACTGTATATATATGAATGAAATTCCAGCTGATGTACCATGTTAGTATTGTCATTGCCTATAGTTACTCAACGATAATAAAAATGTGAATACTAAGTATTAGAGAATTAATATTGAATAGTAAATCACAGGTAATTGCCCTGAGCAAAGATAAAGCTCTGGAGAGGAAGGACTGGGCTCACTGTTATTAACCTAAATTGGCAAAACCAGGTAAATGAACAAAAGAGAGTTCCTGGGAATGGGACAATTCTCTCTAATGAAATTAAATTATATGTACTCGCTATGAACTTCATTGGAAGTTGTTGTCTCTGTGTGGTTTTTCTTAAGGAACCCATGAGGTATCATCATACTGCTATGAGTGGGGGGTTGGGACTATTCCTTTGTGTTTAAGAATATAGCATTTCAAAAAGAAAAAGAAAACTAGACACTTTTAAGGGAAGATAAAGTCCTAAACAGCCTCCAGCATTTTTAATTATTTGTAACATTTTAAAGATTCATTCCATGCAGTTTAGATCTGTTGCTCTAATTTATAATTAAGCTGTTAAATAACCCTTTTAAATAGAAAAAAGATACAAGTAAGGTATGTTGAGACTTCCTTTGTTCTATTCAAAACCCACTGTCAAAGTTCGCTATTGCAGAGAAAATTCAGAGCAGTAAATGTCAAAATGTAATAAAAATTTACCTCGAATGCTTCTACGTTAGATTTGCTGCTGAATAATTTAAACTGAGAGAGTTAGAGCTCCATTTATAGTTATCTGGGTTCCTGGATTTTTCCTTGTTTGTTTTTAATATGGCTGATTTTTTGTAACTTACAGCTTCCAGTGCCTCCCACTGAATTATTTTCTATCTTACTTTAGCATACAAAGTAAAGCCTATGCAAGTCCTATCTTCAAATTTAATAATTTTTTTGGTTCATATGAGAGACAGCCTGGTTTTCAGATATTTCCCTATTTCTCTTATTTAATAGAAGAAGACTATTACATGTTCAAATGATATAGCTGGCCATTTAGTTTTTATGCCTATTCTAAGCACTGTTTTTGTATTGAAAGTTGATTAAATAAATGATAGCAAGATCTATTTTTGCTCATTTATTTTTATTTTTCTTACGCATTTGTGCATTGTCTCATGATTCTCCAGAGCGCCAAGGCAATGCGCTATGGATCAAAACACATTGAGATATGAAATGAATAATTTAGAAAGTTGAAACATTTTAAAAATAGTCCTAAAAGCAGACAATTACTAACCAATTTTAAAACAGGCATCCCTAATTTAAGAGCCAAAGGCCAAGTGAAATATCACAGTCTTCACTGCTTGCAAGAGATTCAGGGTGCATACACACTGTAGAATTAATGCCTTTTGACACCTATCTACTCACTCCATATCCTCAACTGCTCATGACAGAAGTATTCCTTTCTTTTCTGCTTCCTTCCTCCTTTCTACCTTTCCATTCATGTTTTCATTTATTTTAGACATGTCCTCAACCTCTTTCTGAATTAAATTTATGTTTGACCCTTTCCAAGACTCTGAGAACAATCCTATTGGTGACTCAAAGTGAATCTGGAAAAGCACAGTGCAATGACACTTCTACCCCAGCTGGGGGCGGAACCTCTGGTAGAAGTTAAATGACATTGTGCGATTTCGGTGTGGAGCTCCGACCTGAAGATGGCATGGAAGCGTCCTAGGACGCTGATTTAGGTAAGTATGATGAGGCCCTTAAACTAGTGGTTCCACAGTATACTAGTTAGGGTTGCATAAATATTAAGTACTACACTGGCATAATTCTTGAACAAGTTGCCAGTTACTTCCCATTCACAGAGTGCTTGGAGAGTAGCTACCAGTGTGTAACAGATGAGAATAAGAACTTTCTGCCTATTGCATGATTCACTGAACAAAAGCAGTACAACTCCTGCATAAGTTAATTGTAGCAATTTTGGCATACCTCGTACATTTATCCTACACAACTTTTTTTGTTTTTAAAAAATATTTTTATTGAGTGTCCAATTAATTAACATAAAATGATCAAAAATTGAGGGAAAGGGGGGGGGAGAAAGAGAAGAAAAAGAGTGGGGTTTTAAAGGAAGGGAGTGGGGGAAGAGAGGGAGAAGAAAAAGACAGAGGGAGGGAGGAAGATGAAGATGATGATGATCATCATCATCATCGAATTTGGACTTCCTTTCCTTGTCTTCATGGATTCGGGTACATAATTCTTGTGTGATTCTTGTTATTTTTTGTTGTTGTTTTTGTTGTCCAGTCTTAAGGCATCTGTCATATTTGTTGTTTTATAATAAAAACTTCATTTTTTCCTTCATATAGTTGATTAATGGTGCCCAGTCTGTTTTGTTCTTTTGACTAGGTTGTTTGTCTGAAAGCCACTGAGTTAATTTATCCATGCTCATGATGCTCCTTGAAGAGATTCTCAACAATAGCACAGCATCCTCTTTGTAATGCATAAACTATCTTGATCTATAATTGAAAATGTTAAAGACTATATTGAACCCATCTTGATGCTTAAAGTTTGATATAGTTAAATAACTGTTGAAACTGCTACTGGTTTTTGCCTGCTATAATTTGACACACTATTGCTATTTCATTTAGGCTGCAATCTACACCGTTTGTTTTATACTATATTCATTTAGTAGGTTTCAGAAAGGACCGGATCATGGTCTACCTTAATCTTACTGTAATAGTAATATTGCCTCATGGTGTTTTATTCCAATTGTATTTTTCTGTGTAATCATTGCATGTTTCATGTTTTATTCTTACCTGTAATGTTCCTTTTCTTTTGCATTTTTCCATAAATCCATTTTCCATATTTCTTCTACAAGATGTTTCAATTTTAATAATTGGATAAACTGGGGGTTTTTACTTGTAGTTATACATAGATTTTTTTTAAAAAAATCATTTCACTAATAAAAAGCTTGAGGTCATTTCTGAGTTTTCCAATAAGAACAAAAAGACAGTCTCATTTTCACCTTTGGAATTCCTAGGGCAGCTTCCAGGGAAAATAAAACATAAAACTACGAAGAGAGTGGGAGGGAGAGCAATGGAAAAAATAAAATTCCAATCAAAGACAGGCCTGAATAGCTTAAAGTGCAATTTTTCATTTAGCTACTCAAGACAAAAAATAAATTATTAAGTTTTATAGAGCTTTCACCCAGGTGAACACACTTATTTTTTTTAAATATAAAGACTTAAAGGGGGGGGAGAGAAAAACAAACGAAGACTTTTGATATTGAATAGAAACAACAGCAGAGTAGGTTGTTCGATGCCAGCCAAGTCTTCTGGAAATCGGTCCCAGAAGAAAAGAGCCACAGCTGGAGAAACTAGTTTCTTTATTACCAGCCCAACTTCAGACTCAGGTGAACCTGGAGAAAAATCTCACCTAGAGCCTTAGGGACCTTCCAGACAGGCCCTATATCCCAGGATCTGATTCCAGATTTTCTATTTATCCCAAATTATCTGGTAGTGCAGACTCATTTATTCCTTAGTATCTGAAAACTGAGGAAGAGGGAGCAGGATGTGCAGTAGCAGCACAGTGGGTTTAATCGCTAGCTGCAGAAAAACTTGCTGACCAGAAGGTTGGCAGTTCAAAGCCATGGATTGGGGTGAGCACCCACTGTCAGCCCTAGCTATTGCTAACCTAGAAGTTCAAAAACATGTAATGTGAGTAGATCAATAGGTACCATCTTGGTGGGAAGGGAAAAGGCTTCCATGTAGCCATGCCAGCAAAACACGGCCAGGAGGGTCTATGAACAACAGGCTCCTTGGCTTGAAAAATGGAACAAGAGCATTCCCCATGGCCAGAGCTGAGCAAACCTTTGCCTTTGTATGTCATTGTTCACTGTATCAGTCTTTGCTAGGGAAGGAAAGAATATTCACATTTATTAATTTCTTGGCCAAATCAATATATTGGCACACCTTCTGACAACAGCAGACGGGACACACAATGGACAGAGACTCTATGATTGTCTCGGATTACTGGTGGTAACATGGAAAATGGGATGATAGCCTAGCAAGGCTGTTATCAACTGCTGATGAATTAACTATGCAAAATATTATTTTGCATATAGTCAACTCTCAGTGTCCATGGGTTCTGTATTCATGAATCCCACCATTCATTGCTTGAAAATATTTTCCTTCTCCCCAAAATATAGAAAATTACAAAAGCTAGCCTTGATTTTGCCATTTTATATGAGAGATGCCATTTTACTATGTGATTATATGTAATGGCATGAATATGTATGTTATCTACAGGGGGCCCTGGAACCAAATTCCAGTGGATAGCAAAGGGCCACTGTAACAGCATTTACAATAGATATTTTACCAATGCCAAGAAACAAGAAAGCCTCCTCCCCTAGTAAATTACGCTATTTTTTCTAGTCAAATTTTCTCTCCGGTTTTTTTAGTTTTCTTAAAGAACTCTTTTAACAGAGAATGAAAGAGGATGACTATTGGAGAAGAAGAGAACTTTTGTTCTCTTTTCCTCCAATAGTGGGGATAAAACAACAAAAGTGGGGAGAAAGCAACAATGTGGCCAGAATCCAATAGTGGTATTGTATTTATGGACTTGTTTCCATTGTCAGGGTTGGTCTTTTTTCCCACTGTAGTTTTCTTCAATATAAATAGTGGCTTGATAGAAATGTGAAAGACTTTTTTCTTCACTGGAGGATCACCTTGTTGTGGTGATGGAGCTTGTGTTCCAGTGAATCTATGAGCAAAGCTGTTGGGAGTAATGTACTCCCAACAGGGTGTTCAAGGATCAGGATATTTGTAGAGATACCAAGATTTTTGTTTATAATGCTATTGTCCTTCCAACTCTATTGTTTGCCTGCAAAACATGGACAAACATCTGTCACGGCCTGCCTAGGAGCCTGTGGAATGAGGCTCCTACCCAGGGCCTTGACAAATTGTAACACCAGATAAGGCACCTGGGATGACTGACCCTGAGAAGTAACGCTCCAAGTTCTGTCGCGAACCAAAGTGTGGGGCTGCATGAGCGGGAACCGCCCATTTGAATGTGTGGGTGGACTTCTATATAAGGGAGGTGGCATGGCCTGACCATCACTTTTCAACTTCATACATGTTTGATTTCCTTATAGTAAAGCTTTGGTTAATATCCAGACGTCTCCTTGAGTTAATTCCTAGCATCTATAGAGTGAGCCTGACAACATCACTCTCCATCTCTGGAAAGATTATCTAGACAAATATCATTATTCTGGATAACTTAAGAACAGAAAATGAAATGTTGGTGGACAGCAAAAATATTGAAGAAAGTTTCAGGAGTAGAACAACTTCTTTCAAAGTAAAGATCACACAAAGAAACAGGAAAAACACTTTTGAAAATTCAAACCAGGAACATATGTCCTTTACTATTTTAAAAAATACTTTAAAAAAGCAACATTTTCCTTGGCAGGGAAGGGGGATCAAACCCACGGAACTTCTGCTTAAGTGCTTATGAGACCGGCGTGCTCTCCCTGAGCCACTCTAGCCCTGTAGTAAAACCAAGTTTGTATTTAAGCTGGGTCAGTCTATAAAAACGTTTTATAAAAATTTTGAAAATTTGCCAAAAATCCATGGATAAGTCAAAAGTTATGAAATTTGGTGAGCTAGCAGTGATCCATGTGTTCTACCACTGTAGAAGTTCATCACAATTAGACTAAAAATGAGGGAGGGACAATCCCCTGAAGTTTCCCCAGTGCCAGTGCTGTTTCTTTCCTACTGCACATGCCTGTCTGCCATTAATGAAGCAATTCCGAAATTTCCTGAAATTTCAAACTTTTTTCCAGAAAATTTTAGAAATCATTTCAAAATTGAATCGCCAGCATCCCCTACATCCAAAATGAGTTTTGAACCATTTTTAAAATCAAACAGGCCTATTACAGAGGTATTCTGGCAATATGACCTATGATGTCCAACTTGCAAGTGTGATAGTCATATCATATCATCAGCATATAACGAAGTGTTACAGTATGTGTTTAGGACTTTGGGCATATGAGCTACAGGGTCCCTCATTCCTCCACGCAGGTCCATGATACAAAGATTAAATAATATTGGTGCTAAAATGCACCCCTCTCTTACTCTTTTATATGTATTGTTCCTGCTTGTCATAGCTCCATTTACCCTGAACCGTACTCTCAAACAGGTGCTTGTGTATAAGGCTTTGATCAGTAGCAACAGTCTAGGTTCAATTTTGAGATCAAACAACTTATTCCATAATGCTTATCTGTTCACTATATCAAATGCTGCAGAGAAGTCAGTAAAGGCAGCATACAAGTGTCTTCCCTTACAGGCATATTTAGCAATCAAATGATTCAGAATAAAACAGTTATCAGTGGTAGATCTATTATGTCTAAAACCTGCTTGTTCTTTCACAAGGATACCTTTTTCGTTTACCAAGGTTTCAACTCAGCTCAATAGGTACCTAGAGTAAATTTTGGCAATAATATATATTCAATTAATGGACCTGTAATTACTGGGATCCTTTTATTTCCTTTTTTATATACGGGAAGCACTATTGCTAATTTATATCCAACAGGAATCTGGCAGAGGAGCCCACCAATCAGGATCTTTTAAAAAATAATTCTGCTGGTAAGAAATCTTCCCCAGGTGCTTTATCACTATTTAACTCTTTAATGACACACTTTATCTCTTTTTCTGAAACTGGTGGCCAGGGAGGAGAGGCTTCCATGCATAATGAATCTCTGCTTAAGTGCTGTTTCTCTGCAGGTTCTGTGAAAGCAAATAAACCTTGATGGTAATTCTCCCAATCATTGGCTGCAATACTTTAATATTCCTGCAACTGAATGCCAAAAATATAGCCAAATTATGACTCTTTAATCCAGACCAAATTGAGGTGGCATATATTTTTGCTTTAGTTTTTTATATTTCTGTCTAAGGATCAACATCTTGGCTTGTATCAGGGGGGGTATGGTACAGAAAATTTGGCTGGTTACCATGACTAATTGTCCATTATTTGTACCATAAATAGCATTCCATGGGGCTTATTAACAGAATATCAAATAATGCACACTGTGAGCATGTAGTTAAGTGTGGATTCTTATATACATTTTTTCCTGCGTGATGCTTGCTAGATTTCTCTCTATAACTGCCAGAAAAATCAGAATATTATAAAAAAAACTATGGATAATAAATAAAAAGAAGAAAATAGACAATGTGGGCAAGGAAAAGAGAAGCTGACAAATATCTATTTTGACAGATATCAAATTAAAGATGCTGTCACATATGGTGGGGGAGGGAAATTTGGCTGTCATGTTGAACTGGAACTTCTGCAATGAAAAATTGGTTGAACTACCTTCTGAGTTAAATGAGACCCAGCTGTTCTTATCAATAGTAGTGCTTGTTGATCATAGTAACACTCAGATGCAGATAGGATAACCTAAGTGTGTGTATGTGTGTGTGTGTGTGTTATAAAAATGAAACAAATCTATGCATACACACACAGATTTATTTCATTGTGTGTACACACACACACACACACACGGACCAGTAGAAATACTACCTAACATCTATACAATTCTTGTATTTGACTATGTCCTTCCCTCCTCCCTGTTGTAGTAACGTTGGGTTGGAGACATTCATACAGTTCCGTTCTTCCTTCCTATTTCTTTGTTTTTCCTATTCTTCCTTCTGGCCTAATAGTTATTATTGATAGATTCTAACATATTAAATTATGAAGCCTTCTATAAAAGCGTTTCTTTCTTTCTTTCCTTCCTTCTTTCTTTTACGAAGTTTTAAAATGACTTGCAGTCCTTGATAACCTTCCTTGTGGTTTTTTTTTTGTTCATCATTGCTAATTTGTTCATTTCTGCTATTTTGAAAACTTTAACAATCCATTTTTGATTGTTGGGAGGTCTGCCTTCTTCCAAAACTGTGCATATAATTCATGTGCTGTTATTATCATGTAGTGCAATACTTTGTAGTTTAATGATTTTGTTTGTTTGTTTGTTTGGCATTTCCAATAAAAATAATTTGGGCTCCAATTGCATCTTTGACTGAAAATGTATTGCATTTTTTGTACATTGCCCCAGAATTCTCTTGTTTTATTTAACAGGACCTAAGTTCTAAAAATACTTTTAGAATATCACTGACAAACTGACAAGTTCTTGGGATTTTTTTAAACAAAAGGTCAAACTTTAAATAAAAATCTAGGAGGGCAGAATGGTGTCCAAGGTGAAGATTGCAGAATGTCTTGGGAATCCTCATAATCAAATTATTGTCCATTTAAAAACAATTTCTATTTATTCTATGTCCCAGATCTCCTGGTTCCTCAAATTGTTTAACTATTACAGTAAAATGATTACTTCGGTGCTTATTCATCTTATTTGGCTTATGCATTTCAAATTATTCTGATTGGTTTGACTGATGACCACTACATTCTAAGAGACAACTCATTATATTTCATTTGCTGAACTATTGCAGAAAATCTAAACAACCACATTGTATGGCAATTCTTATCAAAGTCCTATAGAATTATTAATGTTTAATCAGTGTGCCAAGTTCAGATTCTCACAGTTTTGCCATATTTGTGTCAAAAATTGCTACTAGATAAGCTCCCTGTAGAATTTCACAAATGCAATAAAGGTAAGTTATAAATGGCCCATTTGCTAGCAGAAATGTTAGGAGAGGCTGAGAATCATTCTTATGCTGGCCTAACATTGTGATTGCATGGTGGCTGCATGGAGGGAGTTTGAATGTGCCATTAACTCATCTTATTCCTCATTCCACCCCTTCTCTACTCTTCTTCTGGCTGTTCTGACAGATTTCAGTTATATAGTTTTGCTGTCAAATTATTCTGTCTGAAATATCTTCTTGTAATAGATGTCACAGAAGACACTTTTGCTTAATCCAAACATCCTACAAACAATGCATCCTTAAATGGAGATGGTACTGTATGTTTATAGCTATTGTTTCATTAAACAAATACATTCCCTTTTGTACATTTCCAGTGTTTTATAATATGGTATGTGTTTACTTCTTTCCTTGGGGACCTTTTATAGCTTATCAAAGTCTAATTTTATGTTGGCCCTTTTTTTTCTGGGGGGGGATAGTTAAGATTTGTCATTTGTTCTGTCTTGTTACTTACTTTCACCCAAGGGCTTTTCCAAGCTACTGCCTGCAATAATTCATAAAGTGGCTATAGGGATTTTTTTCTGGATTTCCTCTTAACTCATAATGTAGTGGTCTTTCAGTGACTATTAGAAATACAGAGAGAGAGAGAGAGAGAGAGAGAGAGAGAGAGAGAGAGAGAGATTTGTTCTGTACCAAGCCTACATATTTCATGTTGAGACCAATAAAATCTCCAATTGAACAGAACACAGAGAAATTAAAACAATATCCATTATAGTGCTTTTCCTTTTAATTATGTATAAACACTTTTTATCAATAGAATGGATTTACATGCACTTATATTTGGAGGAAAAAATAATCTGTTCTATACATGGATCCAAACTTATAAGTCTCAGTAGTAAGCTAATCTTCAACCCCCCCCTCAAACACACATAAATTCACATATATGTATACATGCATACAAAAATACATATCCTAGTTCTACTTGAGCATTTATTAACACTTTTATAAAATCTCCAACTTGTAGTTATCAACTTTGATTTTCTTTTGTTCTGTAGTCTACTGGATTTTTTCACCAATAAATTATTCCATCTATAAAATGATCTGTCAATATTGTTACATCCAAATGTAAATACTATCTTTCATTCCTTCATTTACTGATGTGGTTGGATTGATGTCTGTTTGTCTGTTTGTTTATTTCAACCTCTTGGAGATAGGTATCTTCAAATAAAATTGGCAAAACAACTTTGGTTATGAAATGAAAAAACTCAGCCCATTTTATAGAAAATTGCTGTATAATGTGCATTTTTGTCATCATAGTGATGCCTGTACAGAAAATAGCACTTTTTGTACTGAAAATATTTCTGCATGTAAATATTATTTTTCATGCAGAAAGTCCACCAGGAATTAGGAAGAACTTCTGACTAGCAGTGAAACTCTCTGCCTCAGAGTGTGGTGGAAGCGCCTTCCTTGGAAGCTTTTAAACAGAGCCTGGATGGCTATCTGTCAGGGGTAAAGTACAGTCTCATTTACCTGATATAAACAGGTCGGGAGAATGTCAGATAGCTGAAGATTTCAGATAATAGAGAGGGGTTAAGAAAGCGGGGGCATTTTCTACATTTTCTCTCCTGGCCTGAAGGAGCCCCAAGCCCTACCCCTCAGAGCCGTGGAGGCCGCAGTCCCTCAGGGAATATAAAATTTGAAGAAAATGGCACTTTCTAACTTGATGGCTTCCAGAGATCTTGAGCAAATGCCCTGCTTTGCCCTCCTTCTCTCTGTGCCTCTCCTCCTTCCTCTGTCCCTCCTCTCCAATGCCACACACAGCACCAGTACGTACTGTCCAAGGGCCCTAGAATGGTCTTGCCAGGCAACCAAGATTATTTGCTGGCTGCAGCATCCTGCCTTCAAACTAATGGCAGGCCATGCCGAAGGACTCCTTTAACACAGACCTGGGCAATTGCCGGCCCTCCAGGTGTTTTGGGCTTCAAAACCCAGAAATCCTAACAGCTGGTAAACTGGCTAGGATTTCTGGGAATTGAAGCCCAAAATACCTGGAGGGCCGGCAATTGCCCAGGTCTGCTTTAACACTTTCCTGATGCAGGCATCCTGATAGAGCGTGTCAGATAAGACGGAGTGTCAGATAAGCAGACGATGATTAAATGAGACTCTACTGTACTTTGATTGTGCTTTACTGTATGACAGGATGTTGGACTAGATGGCCCATGTGGTCTTTTCCAACTCTACTGATTTTACTGTTTTCTATGCAAAACAACCATGTGGACATTTTGTGCAGAATAAATAATGAATTGTAAAGATTCTCTTCAGCCCAGGATTCTCCTTGTGACATTTTCTTAGCCCAATTTTAAAAACAATTTATTTTCCAATGCGTTGATTGCTTTCTACATCCTTAGTGTTAAGAAGGCAAGTTGCTTTACCTTTAGGACAAATTGGGTGTTTTAAATCGCAGGTTATTATTGTGTCATTGCACAGTTTAGTGTTTCATATTAGACATCACTAAATGGCTTCATGGCAATGCATTAAAAGATAATATTGACTCACAGCTCATTGAACTCATTGGTGTTTGTCTATGGGTCATCGCTAGTATGGTCATTTACATACAGCATAATCTTTTACTATGGACATAGGAGAAGTTTAATATACTTAAATGTAAAACCAAATGTAGTGAAATAACTAGCTTCTGTTAAATAAAATTGGTTAATTTCAATCAGATCTTTCATACTTTAAGATCTCAAATATTATAAACCTAAAAGTAAGCCCTATAATAACCAAGGAAAGTGGACTATTATTTGAGATTAATTTTATGCATCTCAATTTTCCCAATATTTTGGCTTATCACTTTCTTGTATCTTTATAATTCATTCCTGACTGAAAAGCAACCATTTATTTGATTGATGATCATGTCTACTAGCAACTTGAATGCAATCTCATAAAAATGGTTTTGGTAATAGAATTATATAAGAATACTGAGGGTATTATTGTGGTGTAAAAGGTTTTAAATTGTTCAAAACTAATTTTAACTTTTTTTAGACTGTTTAACTTATTTTTATTCCTACTTTTAAATTATTTTAAATTCATCAAATTGAGTTAATTTACATTATCCTGAACTCTTTAGATATAAAACTGGTTATAAATATTTTAATAAATGTAATCCATCATTGAAATCTTCAATAATATAAACAATATATTTATAAACAATACAAATGAAAAGCCAAACAATATCTTGAATAAAAATATGAATGACTTTTGTAGTATAATGATAATAATATGTTAACTGTAGGTTTTGACAAGTACTTTGGTTTAGAAGTGTTGGAGTTGGTGATTGAAAAACACATATATTAAGATATAAAGCCATCTGTAGGATAATCAGAAGTCAGTGCGTATATTCTTACAACAACAACAGCAACAATAGCAAAAACAACTAGTATTTAGCTGTCTTTTGATTCTTCCCTCTGCTTTTTATTGGATATTTTCTCACCAATGCCCCCCTTATCCCCTCATCACAATGGTCAGCTGACATGCCAAAAGCCGTGCTGGTCACTCATCATCTGGGTGATGTTGGATGGAACCACAAGGTGATCAGAGAAAGGAGAGAAAGATGAAGAGTGATTCCTTCTCTTTCCCCTCCCTCATCACTCTGGTGCTCTAGCCAATGTCACTCCCAAGTGATGAGCAACCAGGGCAATTCATGTCACATCCTTTAGCCACTGCAATGAGGAGAACAAGAGGGGACAGTGGTGCCAAGTGGTGTCCAGTGGTGCCAAACTGGATTCAGAGCTGCTGGGTGGTCAGGACTTCTTCCCACCTCTGCAGTGGTTGTAGGGAGTAGCACTTTAAACCATCCCAAGGCTGATCAAGTGTTCACTACTCCGGATCAGCCTCTGGATAAGTGGGCAGAGTAAATCCACTCTTTGGTGATTCTAAGGTGACCCTAACATGGGGTTATTTTGACTTGTCTAAAATCACCCAATGTTTTTTTCCCACAGCCACATGGCCAACTAGTTAATAACTTAATAGCTAATAGCTGTATATTTGTGAAAAGTTAATTCCATGCAGGGTTTTGTTTTAATTTTTTTACCAATGGGGTAAAGCGGTTCTTAGCATAGAAATTTGTACATTTCTGAAGCTGTGATAAATTTGTCTAGGGGGAAAAAGTGCATCACATCATTCCTCCATATGAAGACTTAACCTCCAGGTCCAATTCAAGGTGCTAGTGATAACACTTTAAAACCCTGAATGGCTTAGGTCTAAATGACTAAGAAGATTGCCTCATTCCACATTCCCATTCAGTGGAAACCCTTCCTCTTCATCTTCCAATGTGCCTGAGGCAAATTTAATCAAATTGTAGAACTTCTCTACTTGGGAGGCCTATTTGGGCAACTATCTATGTTCAACCACCTCAACAAGACATTTTTAAAATACAATTTTAATCTCATTAAGATTTTAATGACCAATTCCATTTCTTTTCATTTTCTTTAGTTCCATTTAGTCTGCCCCTCACCAATTACAATGCCTTCTGCTTCTATTGTCTGCTTTTTCTATAGAAAAGGCATTTTTAATGTCAAAATTTTAGCACAAAGATTTATTTTAATTGTCCTGATCACATTCTATGAAATCCTGGAGCTTGAAGTTTGGTAAGGACATTTATGGCTAATCATTGTAAATACCCCTCCTACCTGCAAAGTGCAAGATACCATCAAATTTGGCCATGATGGCTGAAGTGGAATCATCATGTTACAATTCTGTAATATGAAAGAGTGCAAAATTGTTTAATCTGATTTTTAAATGACGTTAGTATCTTATTTTAATGTGTCAAGGTGGAATAAGATGCTTGGCTTCTTTATAGCATGCATCTGCTACTGCTTCTGGCCTTTTTAGTATGGTTATGACCATTAGATAGACAGTCAGCAAGCAACACACTGAAGCAGATGGCAAAGAAAGTGTTTTGTTTGAATCTCCTTTCCATTGGCTCTTTGGCTCAGTCAAATGACCATCAGCCCCAGCCATGATGGCAGTGGCGAAGAATAAGAACTGTATTTCAGCAATGGCACAGTACCTGATATTCCCTCCACACAATCACATTCATTTCTTGTACAAGGTGGGGACACTGTTACTAGCTGTTACATTAAAATCAAAGAAAAGAGTCTTGGCACATTTATTGTAGCATAAACTTTTGTTTGTAATTGTTTCCCATTATTATCACTAACATTATGAAACGTATAAGTGGTAGATTGTAGGGAGAAGGTGAAACTACAATGAGGATAAAAAAAGGATGATTCACCAGCTGAATCTCATCTCGACATGCAGCAAAGCCAAAGAATCAATGGCAGTGATATAACAGAAATCCTGAGAAGTGCTGAAGACTCTGGACAGAAGGTGTCTGTCATGACTGAGGTGCTGGAAACCATGTGTGGAGAGGATGTGCCCTGTTTCTCCCTTTGCCTTCTTTCAGGTACTCCCTGGGCTTTGTTTGAAGCTGCCATCACTGCCATAGCAAGGGCGAGGCTTCTATCTTCCTACCACTCTCAGCATTCTCTCTTTTGACCCTTCTTCTGTACTCCTCCAGCTCCATTTTTTCTCAGTTCATAGAGAATTTCAGAGCATGCAAAAGGAGTCATGTCAGACACATGATAGAAAAAGTGGAGGGGATAGGTGAAGAGGAACAAAGAAGGGATGGCACTTCTGGTTGGGAGGAACTTACCTACTTTGGGTACCAAAGGTGAATGAAAAATGCATGCCTGCTGCTCCTTGTTCTACAAGCCTGCCAGCTTGCCTACAGAGGCTCGCTTTGGTCTGCTGTCATGCTCTCAACATAATTTTCAAAGCAAGCTGATGGGGGAGGGGGAGGAGACAATGGAGTCTTGCTTGCAACCAGGTGAGTGCTGCTTGCTTTTAAAAATTACCATATTTACTCAAATCTAATGCACTTCTTTTTTTGGCTTAAGTGCTTAGCCAAAATTGAGATGTACATTAGATTTAATGGCGCATTACAATTGGATGCCAAAAGGTGCCTTTGCCCCTCCTCAGGGTAAGACTAGCAAACTCACCAGCCTCCAGCTAATGGTGGAGCAGGGGCTTCCCTCCTCAAACCTTTCTCCTTAGTCTTTCAACTGATCATCTCCCAGCTGAGAGACAGAGGAGAAAAGGCTCCCCTTTCCCTCTCTGGCCATTTCTTCCCAGTCTCCCAACTTGGGAATCTGAGGACAAATGGAAGCTCTTTCCCTCCCCTAGTCATTTCTCCTTTGTCTCGCAAGTTGGGGACAGAAGAGAAATTGCACCCATTTCACTCCCTGACCATTTCTCCCCAATCTCCCAGCTTGGGAAACAGAGTAGAAACTGAGCTGCTTTTCCTCCCTGGGAAAGAGAGAGGAGAGTCAAAAGATGAAGCCAAACCTTCCAAAGTCCAGTCTTCTTCCCCCGTTGGGAGGGAG
>JARBWK010000003.1:98308669-98375304 GCA_030556195.1 Anolis apletophallus
TGGCTCTAAAACAAAGAAACCATACAATGCAGAAAAACAAACAGCCCACATATTTCCACAACCCTACAAGGTATGTTCTTTGCTTTAAAAAAAACCTAAAAAAATAATTGACAATGGCCAAAACCCCCCAAAAAACATTTTGGACTACAACTCCCAGAAACCCCTGCGCCTGGAACCAAAACAAACGGCCATGGCCCTGGCACGCGAAACAGTGCCTACTTTTCCCCCTCCCAAACGGAAACAATAAAACCTCCATTAAGGCTCACCCCCCCCGCCCGCTTGCTCGGCCCCTCCTTCCCGCCTACGCTCCTGCCCTGCCGCTGATGCCACCGCCACATACCCGCCGGTAAGAGGTGCTCGCCCAGGAGCAGCCCAGGAGGAAGAAGCGGGGCCCTTGGCAGCACAGGTGGGGGAAAGCAGTAAGCACCCTCCTCCCTCCCTTCTCCACAGGCCCTCCTCCTCTGTCTCCTCCTTCTGCCTCCTACTACCCCTCGCCATGCTCAGGACCGGCGGCTCAGGACTGGCGGCGGAGGCAGCGGCGAGGGAGGGGGCTGGACAGGGAGGAGGAGGCGGCTCCCTCCCTCCTCAGACCCTCCTCCTCCTCTTTCCGCCTCCTATCCCTCGCCATGCTCAGGACCGGCGGCGGGGAGGGAGGGGGCCAGTCAGGGAGGAGGAGGCAGAGGAAGAAGCCCCTCCCTCTCTCCTCCCTGACCACCCCCCTCCTTCGCCGCCACCACCGCTGGCCCTGAGAGAGAGAAAGAGAGAGAGAGAGATAGAAAGAGATAGAAAGAGAAAAAAAGAGAAAGAGAGAGAGAAAAAGAGAAAGAGAGAGAAAGAGAGAGAGACAGAGAGAGAGAGAGAGAGAGAGAATACAGTCCACATGTATTGAGACTTTGAGGCCATGTCATTATTGTCCCGTATCCTCAAATCCCAAAGAACAAGCCAAGGATTCAGCACCCACCACAAACATGCACACAAAAGATGGCCTTCATAGCCCTGAATTGTGAGCAGACTTTTTGAGAAGTACACTTCCTATCTCCCAGACAGTGCAGCATTGGTAGAGGGGTGTCTGGAATGCCATCAAGTACCAAGCCTGGTGGCATATACGTGTCTGTCTCTGTCTATTAGGCATGGTTAGGTCCCATCAGAATCTTTGTAATTCGGATTAAATTTGGATCAAATTCTTTTTTTGAAGCGATTTCAAAGTGATTTGGGAACCCGGAAGTATCCTTGCCATTTTGAAACCACTGTTGCCATCTTTGTTCTGACTCAGTAAGTGAATTGGAAAAGACTCAGCGTTTGGAGGCAAGCAGTAGCTTGCATGTTGGGATTATTGCCTCCAGCCAATGAGGGGAAACCATGTGGGGAGGGGAGGGGTTCGGCACGGCAGCTATTGCTTTTTTAAAAGGCTCGCACGTGCCTCATGGGCTGATTGCAAGCCAGGGACGCGAATGGGAAGGGACTAGGCAGGCTGCTTGGGTGGGAAAGGTGCCATGCCACCACTTTGCAAGGGAACAACAGAGTTGGGAACAAATTGCAGAAACTGGCTGGAAGCAGGTCCCTTGCCTGCGAGGCTTCCTTGTGTGTGGGGAAGGAAGAAGGGCAGGGCAGCTGAGAGAAGTGTTCTCTTGTCTGCCACTGCCAATTTTCCTTTTTGAAACAGTGATTTTAACTTTCAACAGACCTCAATCCCCTTTGGGTTACACTTTGGATTTTGGGATCCCAGAAAGTGCCTTTGGACTTTGGAAAGCCCATTTTCTGCTAATAATTTCCTTGGGGAACCACATCATACCACTTTGTAGCCCCATTTGTCTGCTTTGAGTTACATGTTGTACTTTTGGAAACAAGAAATCTCCTATAATCTATCTGCTAATAATTTCCTTGGGAAAACACACAATAAATGTTTGGAGGCCCCTTTCTCTGCTTGGGGTTACACGTTGCACTTTTGAAAAATAGAAATCTCCTTATCTAATCATTTCCTTGGGGAACCACACCATACAACTTTGGAGCTCCCTTTCTCTGCTTGGGGTTACACCTTGTACTTTTGGAAACAATATATCTCCTATAATCTGCTAATAATTTCTAAAACTGTGGCAAGTTTTGTCAGTAGCGGTCTAAAAATGAAGGAAAGGGAATTCCCCAAGTTTTGTATGTCCCATTTGCAGTTTTTTGTGCATTGCACAATTGTGCCTGCCATTAACGAAGCGATTCGGAAATTTCAGAAATTTTGGAAAATTCCTTCTTTTTTTGGAAAATTTCAGAAATCACTTCAGAATTGAATCGCCAGCACCCCCTACATCCGAAACAAGTTTTGAACCATTTTTTCCTTGATCAAACAAGCCTACTGTCTATCTTCCTACATAACTCCAATGCAACCACCTGAATTCTATGCTGATAATGAAATTTGGGTGAGTGAATACAAAGTACTTAAAGAAAGACACATCTGTAAAGTAGCTGGAAATTATTTTATATTCATAGGTTCCCATCCATTCATACAAAATGATATTTGCTCCTGCAGTCTCCAGGGGCATGTGCAAATGTACTCCCTTTCCCTAGTTGCTCAAGAAACATCATGATCCTGCCTAGAGGGAGCACCCTTTACATCTACACCCCCCCTCCCAAACAGTTTGAAGTCAGCCCTCAAACCATAATATGAAAGCAGGATTCCATCCTTTTCACAGCATGAGGCAGATCTACACTGGTCCATTATCCCAGGGCAAATCTGGTGTGCCAAATAGCAGATTATTCCTGGGATGGTTTACACATATATACATACATACATACACACACAGAGAGAGAGACACACACACACACAAAACAGGCAGGAGCCCCAATGGTATTGTATCCAGTTCAGCATTGCCAGATTATCATCTTTACTGCCCCCTCCCATTCTCTGTGTTATCATGGTCTCCAGATGACACAACGGTCATGCTTGTCACTCATTGCCTGCAGTGAAGTTAACCACCATGACACAGAGAATGGGAGGAGTGGGAAAATGTCACCTGCACCTGGCAAACATGGGATGGTCATGTAAATTGTTCTGTCTTGGAACCAGCCTGACTGTTTACAAGGATCCAAAGTTGCTGGTTGCTCCAAATTCTGATACAACCACAACTTTGGTTAATGTGGGTCATTGCCACCTTAGAACTTATTGGGGGGGGGGGGCATTTGTGTCAGTGTAAATGTGCTCATGAATTCATTTCCATCAAAAAAGTCAATTTTGTGTGCTACAGAAAGTAGGAGGAAAGGAAAGGAAAGGAGGGAAAGTGTGTTTATAATATATATTCTCAGTTGAATATATTAGAATGGCATAGTGATGTCTGATCCAGCTAGTATAGCCATGACTTTCCCCCAGTCCTTTCAATGACCAGTACCTTTAGTGTATTTGGAGGTAATTTAGTATTTTATCATAAACAATATTCTTTCCATTTTTTCACATATTGTTGCAACATCTTTAAAGGAAGAAGGCTTCATAAGTCACAATGATATGTATTTTTTTATGAATATGTTTGCCTTTGGAAATTTATGACATGGAGAATAGGAATGGAGATATTTCTAAGATATTATCGAAAAAGACAGGGTTTCAGGGTAAGTCAAATACTTTCCCCCATTTTTTTATACAAAAGTTCAGCCTAAAGTACTGTATATGTTAGCATTTTTCTCTATTCAGTATTTTTCCTTGTTCCCGTGGCCTTTATTTCTACCTTCCTTTCCAATGCACATTAACCAGAAGGAATGGAGAAGCTCCCAACACACACACACAGCACTTTGACTGGAGATATGCAAGCCAAATCAGTCCCCATTAGATCAGTTGGAGTGTTTTCTGAGGTAAAGCAAGCATCCCTTTGAAGCTAACATGACTAAAGTGATGTGCCTAGGGATGTAAACCTTTGCTCATTTCATTCTTGCATGCAAGAACAAAGAATTTCTTTTTCTCACCTGGGTAATACTGTGAGAGCTTTTGAACATTTTGAATATTCAATAGCTTTTTGAAACTATTTTTTAAAAATAATTTACACAAAAACTACCTTTGCACAAAAAGTGTTTTTACACACAAAAAACCCCTAGAAAACATTGAAAGGTTGACATATATTGACTTCTTTTTGCAATCAGGCTGTGCCTCAATGTATTAACACATATTTTGTCATCAAATATGATAATAACTATCTTATATTGAAAGTATGGGTTTGTAACCTAGTGTTACAAATATGTAATCACGAATATAATGCATCCAAGATTGTGACACTATTGCCATCATCATAAGCTCCCTATCCCATACCTATCTTAACAAACAGAAGCTGCACTAAAAGATGGACATATGGAAGTCTTCTCTGTTGGCAGTTGGACACACAAAATGATATTTCCAGGACATATCTGCCAATGAAAATATTCTGACACTCAAAGTAGACCTCTGTCATGATTCCTCAAAAATAGATCAAAAGCTAGAGGAAATCATAGCTATGAACAAGAAGTGAAGGAGAAAATTATTGGCTCACCATACATTATTTGGTCAAGTTGACATTGTCAGTTACACATTTAACAAAGTTTTTGATGCAAAAATGGAGTTACCGGTGTAGAACCACTACTTTCAAAGTAAGGACTACAAAATTAAATGGGAAATAATACTTTCAAACGTTATGTTTATAAAACCATATGGTTGCCTTTTTAAAGGTCTAGTACATGATTTTTTTTCCTACTAGAATCCTAGAATGAATTTTACAATTAGCCAAAGAACAAGATTCTGATATGAAATGTCTAATTTTGATGCCACTCCAACCCTACTTATACTGACCACTTATCAATTGCAATAGTAACTTGTGTAGCTGCTATGCAAGTGACAATCGTATAGAGTCACTGCATAGTCCCATGGGGAAAAAATCTTGGTTTTTAGGCCTGTTCCTGGAGTTATTTGGGGCACGGATTCAGAAGACTGCACTGAATAGACCACATCAGCTCTTAGATGTGGTTATCATGATTTTCTATGGGAAAACAGATGATGACTAGTAGATGACATAGGTTCTGTATTTCAAAAGCTAAAGCTGATAGGGGAAAGCTAGTGCCATTTTTTTTAATCAGCAGGTCAAATATACCATTTAGGATACCAAAGGATGTTATATGAATATTTACTTGAATGGGTGTAAATATTTGTAAATTGCAAGATAGTTGTTGAGCAAAAGCTCTGTAGTTTCCAAAGCCTAATGACAGTTGGGAAACTGTTCTATGTACAAAGGCATCTTTTTGACACACACACACATAAATGGAACCCCAAGAGTTGTCACTAAAATGACCTTGGGAGACAGTGAACAGGCTTTCCTAAAGGACTTGATTAAGGAAAAATACTCTATTAGTCTCAATTTTTCAAGATTCACAGAATGTCTTCAGAGAGTTGTGTTGAGTGCCTTTGAATAATAGTAACATTGGTGCATTGTAACATCTTTAATGAAAGATCAGGGATGCTGGGAAATTTGAGGGTCAGAGTGGTTTGTGGTGGTTGTGGTAATGCATTTGTATGTTGCAATAACTTGTATGCTAAGCTACTGACACGTGTTTCACAAATATGACATAGCTTGTTTCTTTTACTATTTAACTCTGAATTCAATTGGCAGAGTGATTATTCTGAATCCAGTTGACACAGCAGACAATGAACAAGGACCTGTTCCATATGTACACAGAGTTTAGCAATGAATGAAACAAACTTAGTCTTCTCTGTTAAACAAGTTGTAAGCCATCTAATGGTCACAAGTTCCTCATTAATGCTAGAAAACGACATTGTTTAGTATTGTGAAGTATCAAAGTGGTCCAAATGAGCCCTTCCTAGAAAAGTACTAGGGGAAGACAAGGAAACTGGATCCTGGATTCCAAGAGCAATCAATCCAGATAATTAGTCATGTAGCATTCATGTTACTTGAAACTAGTCAGGCAATAAAAAGCAAAGATTAGTTCAAGGCTGATTTAACATTTGGCTTATCACCAAAATGTACTTGCAATAAGAATATGGAAGGAATTTGTTCCAATAATTTTAAAATAGATTTACTGGGTTGATAATGTGTTCTACTAATAGTAGTAGTATCACAGAAATAACAACAACAACAATAATAATGCAGTGTGGATGTTGCAATCCCAGGCGACAGCAGAATTGAAGAGAAACAACTTGAAAAGGTGATATGACATGAGGATTTAAAGATCGAACAGCAAAGACTCTGGCACAAGGCAGTAAGGTGATCCCAGTGGTGATTGGCACACTGGATGCAGTTCCTATAGACCTTGGGCTGCACTTAAACACAATCGGTGCTAACAAAATTACCATCTGTCAGCTGCAAATAGCCACACTACTCGGATCTGCACGCATTATTCACCGATACATCACACCATCCTAGAGACTTGGGAAGTGTCCAGTGTGTGATCCAATACAACAGTTGGTAGGCATGGTTAGGTCCAGTTGGAATCTTTGTAATTCGGATTAAATTCAGATAAATTCCTTTTTGAAGCCATTTCAAAGTGATTTTGGAACCTATAAGTATCCTTGCCATTTCGAAGCCACTCTCTTTGTTCTGACTCAGGAAGTGAATCAGAAAAGACTCCGTGTTTGGAGGCAAGCAGCAGCTTGCATGCTGGGATGCTTGCCTCCAGCCAATGAAGCGAAACCATGTAGGGAGGGGTTTAGCACGGCAGCCATTGCCCTTTAAAAAGGCCTGTGCATGCCTCGTGGGCTCATTGCGAGCCGGGGACACGAATGGGAAGGGACTAGGCAGGCTGCTTGGGTGGGAAAGGTGCCACGCCACCGCTTTGCAAGGGAACAACAAGGTTGGGAAGAAATTGCAGAAACTGGCTGGAAGCAGGCCCCTTGCCTGTGAGGCTTCCTTGAGTGTGGGGAAGGAAGAAGGGCAGGTCAGCTGGAAGAAGTGTTCTTCTCTTGCCTGCCACTGCCAATTTTCCCTTTCAACAGACCTCAATCCCCTTTGGGTTATACTTTGGATTTTGGGATCCCAGAAAGTGCCTTTGGACTTTGGAAAGCCCATTTTCTGCTAATAATTTCCTTGAGGAACCACACCATACCCCTTTAGAGCCCCCTTTGTCTGCTTTGGGTTTCACCTTGTACTTTTGGAAACTAGAAATCTCCTAATCTAATAATTTCCTTGGGGAAACACAAAATACTACTTTGGAGCCCCTTTTGTCTGCTTGGGGTTACACATTGTACTTTTGGAAACTAGAAATCTATCCCAAGTTTTGCCTATCCCATTTGCAGCTTTTTGCATATTGCGCAATCACGCCCGCCATTAATAAAGTAATTCGGAAATTTCAGAAAATTCAGACTTTTTTAAAAAAATGAAAATCACTTTGGAATCGAATCACCAGTGCCCCCTTCATCCAAATCAAGTTTTGAACCAATATTTTCCTGTCAGACCCCAGCCTGATTCCTTAGTCAAACCAGACCAAAGCCATGTTGTTTAAGAGATTCCAGCTAAGCCAGAAAGCAAGCCTCTGCAGAGGCCTCCAGTTCAATCCACGTTCAAGGACAGGCAAAGCTTAGCTCTATCCTGGGCCGATAAGAAGCACTGGGAAAGTGGAGTCGGGTTAACTCCCTTCCTTCCAGGTGCAGGCATTAATGAGTTGACATACCATTCTGATGTGGGAGGCTTGAGAAAGCCCAGCCAGGGATCGGTTCATGAGAACCAGTTACGACACACCTTGCGTCGTTCCTTGCGTCGTAAGGATCAAAGCCTGTGAGACCTATTTAAGTTAGGTCTTAGAGATGTGTGGCATCTCTCACCAACGTTTAGCTTCAAGCCAAGTCTTCACGGAACCTTGCCTGGGCCATTGGGCCTTCCAGCCTTTGGACTCTGTTTGCCAAGTCTTTGTGCCAAGAACTTATCCCTGGATTTAGCCCATTGGGGCATCAAGACTCTTTTTACCTTTGGATCCTGTTTTACCTTTGGACTATTGCTTTGCAATACCCTGATGCTTGGGAGCATCAATGGACTATATTTCTATCTACTTTACTCTATCCATTTATTCTAAATAAAGCATTTAATCATGGATGGTCTCAAGTGGTTTACTGAAGGATCCTTCAGGTCTACGGTTCAACATTTCCTTGATCAAACAAGCCTAACAGCCATCATAGTGACCTTGTTTGCTTTGTACTAATCTGGTTGTGTTTCAAATAATAATAATGTCATCAACAGCAACACTTCTGATACCTTGTGTATTCTTAAATTTATGGGTAGAATTTGATTCAATAATGAGCCAAATACCAGCTGGTAACACTTGGTAGACTGGAAAAAATAAATTATCATTGCTGCCACCAGTGTGATTATCATCATCAACATCACATCAGTAAGTGTACATTTTAATTCACCTGAAAAATATACACACTCCTTAATTTCTTGATGAATACATTTCTTAATTTTACACTAGTAAACTAAGAATGTGGCAGAAATATGCACAATTGTAAAAAAAAGTACATAAAATGCATATGCATTTCTTTGAAACAAACAATCCCCTCACTACATTGTCTGGCAGCAGGAATAAAATAATATTCATGTATTTATGCTTCAGAGATCTTCCTATCCATGTCCAGAGATCTGGAATGTGAGTTTCTAACCCACACATTGGTAAACAAAATGCCCACAATGAATGGGTGGGACTTTGCTCCAAGGAAAAGCAGGTTCGTACATAAATAATCATGTGACTCATTGCTGAGTGCATGTGTTATAGGACAATGTCTTCATTCCAGGGAGAGAACAACCAAGTCTCTTGGTTTGTCTCTGTAAATGGAGAAATGGAGTGGGAATATTCTCTCATGCTGAAATCTTTCTGCTTTCTAAAATCTGCACTCCAAACTTTCATGGTCCCAATGCTGTCAGCTAGTGTACATCTCATCATTTTCTCTCTCCTCTATGGATTTTCTTCTTTGCAGCTGAAACAGTTATACTCTGAAGTTCTAGTTCATCAGATGTCAGATTTAAAAATATAGACATGCTCACATGCAAGTGCTTAATCTTATGAACATATAGGTACTGTCATTTATTTCAGTAGGATTACTTGTGACCTCTTTACAAAATTGTGCAAACTCAGATCCAGACTGATTGTATCTATATATGCTATAATTGGCAACAAAGGAGATTATAGCAATGTCTGGATGCTGCACTACCTCAGAGGCATTCAACTTGCTTACAATTTAATTTACCTCTTATTAAACTCTGGGTTTTTTTTCAGATAAAGGTTGTATCATCCTGCAAAAAGGAATCTAATATGTCACTACACCTTTCCAAATACCCACTGCATTTATGTTCCAATTTGATTTTTTCAGTAGCTAGCAAATCTGTGCATATGGTAAAGGATAACAGTCTGCATAAAGGTGGGTCTTGTATTACAATTTCTCACCATACCACTAAAGAAGAAGGTCAATCAAATACTAGCTGATTTAGACAGCACAAGGATTGACACTGAGCTTGAACACCTCTCTTCCCATTCTTTCCAATGCCCACATATCTAACTGCAAAGGAAGATCTTGGTTCATTTACAGGGAAATCCGATACATGTGTGTTCCAAAATAGGTGCCACTGAGTTCATTGAGGATTGGTTCCAATTAAGTGGTTTACAGGCTAATTTAACACTTCCTTCTGATGTCTAATGAGTCCAAATTTGTGGTTTAATCATTACCAGCAAGCAAAATTTCAAACGATAGGCTGGTCATTCAAACACACTTGTGATTATGCAGTGAATGGCACAGTGGGGAAGGATGTGCATTTGATAACCTTCATAGATAGAGCTTAGACCTCTCAAGTTTGGTATGAAACACCAGGATGCTGCATGTGATGACAACAGAGCCAAAGGCTATTTAACCTGAAGTTTCCCATTCACATGCCTCTTTGGATTGTCACTGTATGCCCACCCTCCCATTTTCAGTGCAGTGTGAGCTCCACTGGTCACATCAGAGCCAAGTAGGAATTTACTCCCCTCTTTCTGTTTTTAATTCCCACACCACCCCATATTGTACCCAAGAGGCTTAGCAATTGGCTAAGGATGATGTTAGTGAATAAGCTGTCAGTGGTAGGTGTGTGCTGGAGAATGTAAAGCTTCAGGATACACCCTGCCCAACCTTTTGCTAATGGGAATTACTCTTGAACAAGAGATGAAGTCTACCCTTGAGTCTGATTTAGGATTTTCTCTCATTTATAATGCCCTGGACTTGTGTAGGGGTGCTCTGGGTTTATCTTCCAGTAAATAACCAGCTGGGATGTAACCAAACTATTGGGTTGACCTTAGGTGTTTCACCCAAAAGAAGAGTGAGGATTTCATCAAGGGCTGACACCTGATCTCAGCTGAGCCTGCATCAGGTTGCTCTCCTCTTTTTGTTTATTCCTGGTTGACTTTAACTTAGATAGGAATAGCCCTGAAATAAAATTGGCCTTATTTAACTTTAGTTTCTGTGTCTCTTTTTGTTATTTTGTTATTTGTTACATGTCAAAGTGAATAACATGCTACAGAGATTAAGACATCTTTAATGGACATAAAACTAATCACAGTGTATTCAAATATGACAAATGAAGGATTTTTTCCCCATATAAGCCAAAACTTGTCACTCAAGAGGTAATGAGGAATATTTGGATGACATGCGGAGGTAGCTGAAGTACCAAATCATGTGTAAATACATGCTGGCTTTCCTTGATAAAATTCTTACTTAGTCATATTCTCACTTTTTCTGTCTGTGGCCTTATACTATTAGGAATTTTAAAAATCCAACTATTGGTGATATGTGAGTAACTGTGTTTAACTGAGTGGTCCTGAAATCATATGTGGAAATGAACCATCGGGATGTGGAGAACTGATCTGTACATGCAGCTTAAACACTTGAATAACTGTAATAGCCTTGTGTGAAGGGGGTCATCAAATAGCACTTGTCAAATTTTGACATCACCTCAGCATCTGTTGAATCTTCTCACAAATTCAGCTGCTGTCTTCAAAGGCAGATTCATCAAGGGCTAGAATGTGAGAACTAGCACCCGCTGAGATTGGCTGAATTTAAGATTATGTGTGGGAGTGTGAAGTTTCTACCTGTTTCGTTGGTGTGTTCAAATATCTCCTTAAGCATTTGATCTCAACTCTCAACTCATGTAAAAATGAATATGAATTGGCCCATAGAAGCAATACATTGAACTTGAAGGGAAGGGATTAGATGTTGCATTTTATCCCCTGTTTTATGTCAAGATATTGTACATTCATGTTATTTAAATTTTTAAGTTGTACCAATAATTCCTAATGTAAGTGTTAAATATCTCAAATTCCAGTGGGCTTTAAGCATCACTGCTCTATTGTTACCTAGTCATAGTAACCAGTAGAAGTGTGCATTTTTTGTTTGCCTTGTAATTCGGATCAAATTTGTTAAATTTTGTAATTACTAGGCTATATCTCATACATGGGCATGGCTCGCACCAAAAAATTAAGAATTCAAACTTACCCCTTACTTTTTTGTTTTAGTTTTATAAATATTGAAAAGCTCCCAAAGTCAGTTTTCTTTTAAGCGCAAGAAAGCAAAGCCAAGCCAAGCCAAAAAGGCTGCTCTAGTGCCTTGCTTTAATTCTCTAAATTAATGGAGTCTCAGCATTAGGAGTGGGAAAAAGAGAGAGCTATGTTTTCTGGGAATAGCACAGAACTCTGGGAAATGTAGTATGGGAAGGGATGAGTTCTATACCAGAGAATTCAAAAGGCCCTGCCCTCAACTACATTTCCCAGAATGCATAAGCATCAGAAGGCACCAATCAGGGTAGCAAAGAGAGGACATTCAAGTGCCACCTCGGAGTTGGTTGAGGTAGGCAGGATTTCCCTGGGTACTGGTTGTGGGGGGTCGGGAGCAGGTCAGGGTTTTGCCCTCCCTTCTGCCCGAGATCCCCGTGTACAACTGGTGGGTCACTGTGTGATACAGAATGCTGGACTAGATGGGCTGAGGTCCGATTCAGCATGGCTCTTCTTATGTTCTTATGTTCTTATGAGATAGATTCGTTCCTCCCTAGCAGTTGCCAGTGAGAGCCATAAAAGCAAAATATTTGGAAATTTATTTCAGTGAGAGCCATATAATATATATATATAATATATTTTAAGATTGAATTCAACTAAATGTGAGTATATACGTACATACTATGAGAAAAGGATTCCCCTGGCAGAATGACAGGACACTTCAGACCTGACTCTGCAAAAGGCATGCTCAGGACTTTGGGAAGGAAGAGAAGATGGAATGAAGGGGGAAAGAAAGAAAGAAAGACAGAGGAAATAAAGGATGGAGGGGGAGAGGAAGAATGGAAAGAAGAACAAACTATGGAAAAGGAAGAAAAGAAAAGCAAGAGAGAGAAAATGAGGGGGAAAGAAAGAAGGAAATGGGAAGGGAGGAAAGGAAAGGGTGGGCAAAAAAGGAAAGGGGGTGAGGAAAAAGTAAAATAATGAAGGGAAAAGAAGAAAAGAAAGAACGGGAGAATGGAGGAAAGAAGGAAGGAGAGAAAGAAGGAAAGAGTGAAGGGGAGAAAGGAAGGAACGAAGAGGAAGGAAGGAAGATGGAGAATGGAGGAAAGAAGGAAGGGGAGAGAGGGAGGAAAAGGAAGGATAGAAGGAGACAGAAAGAGTGAAGGGGAGAAAGAAAGGAAGAGGGAGAATGGAGGAAAGAAGGAAGGAGAGAGAGGGAGGGAAAAGGAGGGAAAGAAGGATAGAATGGTAGAGGAAGAAACGAAGAGGGAGGGAGGAAAAAGAATGAAAGAATAAGAGAGAAAAAAAGAAAGGAAGAGAAAGGAAGGGGGAGGAGGGAGCAAGGCCAAGGTGGACCTTGGTGTTGACGTCGATGAGGCAGTCCCTCCGGAAGACGTTGAAGAGGCCGTAGCTCTTGAGCTACCCAATGATGAGGGCGATGAGCTGGGTGTCCCCCGGGGGCAGCGAGGCCGAGTCTGTGGTGCCAGGGTAGTTCTCAGCTGTTCACATTTACTGTTAATCTCTTGACTATAAACTTCCCCCTGTTCCACATTGCATTGTCCATGACCTGACCAAAGAAGGCCGGATGCCTCTATGTGATTTTCCCTTGATGTACTAAGGTACGAATACTGCCTCTTTCTTTCTCTCATACGGGGTCGCTTTGTGGGGAAAATTTACCCATTCTGATGTATTGTATTGTATATATTGTCTAGATTTGTTGCTAATACATTGGAGCGCCGAAAGACGTCCCCGGTCTAGAAAAAGCCTGTAAACTGCGAAACGATTCAGCGCACGCATCCACGAGATCGTCGGCCGCTGTGAGAGTACTTCGCTTGCTATTGGACATTATTCCTTATATTTTCTCTTCTTGAAGAAGGTGGACTTTATCATATTATTTGCGAAGGAACTCATGGGACTCTCTATTCAGAGATATGAATGCTCTTTATGCACTATGATTATGTTGGCGTCTCTTTTACCCATGTAGGGTCTCTATTAGGTTATTTACTTGTGCTCCGAAATACTGCATTGCGTGTTGCATTTGTATGTTTGGTGATATACACAAAAAATACAAAATTTTATCATTATCATTGCTTATTAGTTCTCCTCGTTGCTTTCATTCTTTAAAGCAACCCCGCACTATTTTTTGACCCAGGGCCAGGCCCGCCTCCGCCACCTCCCCCGAAGCCCATGGTGGAGGACGAAGAGGAAGATGAGGATGAGGCACCACTGCCAGGCTCTGCCATCCCCTGCGAAAAGGGTGCAGGGCCCCGAAAGCAGCGGGGGATGAGGAAGAGGCGGCAATGGTGGCGCGGAAGCGGCAGTCACGGCACATTTGCGTCATTCCTCTTCACTGCATGCTGGGAAACTGAGGCCCGGGCTGCTCTGGAGAGCCAGATGCAATCATGAAAAGAGCCACATCGGGCTCCTGAACCGTAGGTTCCTGACTTCTGCTCTACAGAGAACACTATCTCACAAAGCTGGGAGACATTAACCCTCTTGGATTCATCCAGCTAGATCAAGGATTATACACCCATTCAATCAACTGTGAATGAGGGAGTCAACTTGTTACTTAATCCAATTGTTTTAGTTATTCTATTTGCGATTTACACTTTGTAAATCTCTACTTTGTGTAAACATAACTGAATATGACTGTTGCAAAATGGCCAAAACATAATAACTGCATGTGTGTGATAATAACAAGATTTTAGCTATACCATTCTTTGGTTTCATGTTACATTTGGTTTGCAGTGACTTTAGGAGCAAATATACTTTTGCCCTTTTCAGAGTAGTAGCATCTTGAAAAGATGAATATGTCATTTCAAACTGTTTAGATTTTCCCAAAGCTTTTGCAAAGATTTTGCTAAAGGGTTTTGCACTGAAATGCAGTACAAAGTGATGTTACCAAAGGCTACCTCAGCAGGAATGACACTTTAAGAAAAACTATAGTACACTTTCAAAATTTATCTGCATCTTTATTAACCAAGACATGACATAATATTCTTATTTCCTTATGACCATTTATTGGTATTTTAGAAATGCATATAACTATTCCTATGATCACCAGGGATAGGAAATTGAAACATATTTCCACTTTTAGGAAATTTTGTATGGGGCAAACTTCATAAACATAATTGAAAAGTGAAATAACAGGGAGGGATGTTTGAGCTACTCACTTTTTAGATGTCTAAATTATTAACATCCATTCCAATAAGTTGCTTGTTGAGGCACTCCTTGGCAGAGAAGGTCAAATATATTTTAAAACTACAACTTCCATGATTCCATAGCTTTGAGGCATGGTACTTGGCGTCAAACTGTATTAATTCTTCAGTGTAGATGCACCCTTAGATATTCTCTGCCTGGCAAGATCTCAACCTTCTTCCTTAGCTTCAGAATGTACATTTTAGTGTATTTGTGTTGAGGAGATAGTTGTTGTCATGGGTGTCTTAAATGATGTAGATGTTTTATCTGCCTCTGTTGGTTTCTATGTCAATGGGATGATGGATTAATTTCCGGTTCCAATACAAACTTTAGGAGTTGTCAAAGGTGTTGAATTGTCTCCCAAATATATGCTCAGTGCCTTGAATAATACCTTTAAATTTATTTTTTTAAACCTGGAGCAGATTCATCACCTGCCTTACAAAGAAGCAGTTGTTGGAAGGGAGAGGAGGGTTCATAAGCAAAGCACTCCCACTCCTAACTTGGAGTGGGAATCAAAGTATATTAAACAATAACCTCAAACAATAGTGAGACATTACAACAAATTAGGGATCAAATAACTAAAAAATATGATGTAACAAATAAACAGTTAGGAAGAATACTTAACATTGGGACTAATGAAAAATTAATATATGAAATTTAAATATGGAGTAACAAGCCATTTCCAAGTTCTGTTCTGTTTTGCTTATGTTTATATGTCTTCCTCTCTGTATGCTTGAGAACATAAATAAGGTCTTGAGTGTTTCTTAAAAGAGAGCAGGGAACGGGGCCATTCTGATTTCCTTAGAAAGTGAGTTTCATAGGCGGGGGCAACCAGAGAGAAGGTCCCGTCTCTTATTCCCACCAGTCATACTTCAGATAGGGGTGGGACTGAGAGCAGGGCTGAGAGCAGGGATGCGGTCACCAGATAGTCTGGCCCGAACCATTTAGGGCAGTGCTGTCCAACTTCTGGCGGGTCCAGGGCCGGATAAGAGGTCACTGATGACCTGCGGGGCCGCTCGGCCCCACCCCCAGGCCCCGCCCCCAGGCCCCACCCCCAGCCCAGGCCCCGCCCCCTCCTAAAGCCGCCGAAAAAGGAGGAGTAGGCGGCGCCAAGAGCAGCGCGTCACAGGCCTGGCGTGACGCGCTGCCCCTTGGCACCGCCTACTCCTCCTTTTCGGCGCCCCCCCTCCCTAGGCCGGGAGCCACTGAAAAGGAGGAAGGCGGCGCCAAGAGCAGCGCGTCACGCCAGGCCTGTGACGCGCTGCTCTTGGCGCCGCCTTCTGCCCTTTTCGGTGGCTCCCCTGCCCTAGGAAGGAGGGGGGGGAAAAAGGGCAGAAGGCGGTGCCAACGGCAGCGTCACAGGCCTGGCGTGACGCGCTGCCCCTTGGCACGCCTCCTCCTTTTCGGCGCCCCCCTCCTTCTAGGGCGGGGGCCGCCGAAAGGAGGAGAGGCGGCGCCAAGAGCAGCACGTCACGCCAGGCCTGTGACGTGCTGCTCTTGGCGCCGCCTTCTGCCCTTTTTCGCGGCCCCCGCCCTAGGTAGGAGGGGGCACCAAAAAGGAGGAGCTAGCTCTCTTCCTCCTCCCTGCCCTGCCTCTCCCCTCCCCGCCGCCATTTTTTTAAAAAAATCTATTTTTTAAAAAAATTAAAAATGGCGGCTGAGGGCATAGGTGGGGCCGTGTCCAACAGGCTACGGGGCCGAATCCGGCCCCGGGGCCGCCAGTTGGACAGCCCTGATTTAGGGCATTAAAGGTAATGACCAGCAATTTGAATTTCACCCAGAAACAAATTAGTAGTCAGTGGAGCTGCAGTAACGTGGGAGTTGTTCTCTCCCTGTATGGAGCCCCAGTTAGTAATCTGGCTGCTGATATCTGGAATGGCTGAAGCTTCTGAACCGTCTTCAAAGGCAGTCCCACGTAGAGCATGTTGCTCTAAATCAGGGGTGCTCTCACTTTTTCAGCATGCGAGTTACTCTTAAAGCAACCAAGTCCAAAAGATCTACCTGCCCCCGCCGCGCTATTGCCACCGCGCGTGCTCCTGTTGCTGTTTTCCGCCCGCGCAGCGCTTCTTTCGCCTGCAGGACATTGCAGGAAGGAGAAAGCACGAGGCGGAGCCTCCAGAGGGAGCACTCCGCCCTGCCTGTCTCACCGGCAATGGAGGCTGCACAGCTGCTTCTGGACGGGAGAGAGGCAGGGCGCTCCCTCCAGAGGCCCCAACTCATGCTTCCTTCTGGCTAGGAACCACAAAGGCCGCAGGTCAGGGGATCAAAACAGGAGTCCCCCAGCACCACCTTCTGGGTTCAATTCTCCAGGAAGGAATGGAGCCAATGTAGAACAGTGCCACCTAGTCCAATCCTGGAGAGGTGGCCCAGAACAGATACTACACCTGATCTTAGCCAAAAGGCCGAGAAGCGATGGAGAGGTGGCCCAGAAGGATATCATGGTTGATGATATCAAACACAGCTGAGAGGTCCAGGAGAACCAACAAGGACACAGTACTACTGTCTAGCTCTCTTCATAGATCATCTACCAAGGCGATCAATGCTGTCTCTTTTCCATAGCCAGGCCTGAAACCAGATTGAAATTGATCCAGATAATTGGTTTCTTCCAAAAACTTTGGAGCTGAGAGGCAAGCACCTTCTCCAGAACCTTGCCCAGAAAGGGGAGATTTGAAACTGGATGGTAGTTGTCTAATTTAGTGGGATCTAGTGCCAGCTTCTTTAATAAAGGTTTTACTACTGCCTCCTTAAGGTTAGTTGCTATTAAGCCTTGTGCCAAGGAGGACTTCATCAGCACCTTCACCCACTCTACCAATCCCCCTCTGGCCTGTTTAATCAGCCAGAAAGGGCAAGAGTCCAAAGAACAGGTGATCACCTTCATTTCTCCCAAGATCTTGTCCACATCAACAGGCTGTATAAACCGAAAATAATCAATTAAAACAGGACAAGCAGGATCTTGAGTTACATTCACAGAGACTGCATCAGTACTGGCATCTAAGTTGAAACAGATCTGAGTGACTTTATCTGCAAGAACCTAGAAAATTCTTCACAATGAGCTACTGATTGGTCAAGGATCCCTGTCTAGCAACTTCCCTTTTCCAGAGATCTGCCAGAGCTTTGACAGAATCGTCTACAGAGGTGGCAGGAAAATCTCCAAAAGCCATCAGGAATTCATCCAAATCCATGTCTCCTGAGGTGGATCTTCCTAGTGAGTCCTCCACCCTTGCAGGGGTTTAAGGTCCCAGTAAGTCTAAACATGGCCAGGTAGTTATCGGTCCATAACAAAAAAAACTGTGGACAGTTCCTCTACAATACCATCACTGTCATCTTGTCTTGAACAGAAGACCAGGTCTAGTGTGTGGAACACACTATGGGTGGGGCCAGCAACCATTTGGGACAGACCTATGGTTGTCATGGTGTTCATGAATTCCTGAGCCACTCCTGATATGGTGGTCTCAGCATGGATGTTGAAGTCCCCCAGCACAATTAGTCATTACGACTCTAACACCAGGCCCAAGACCACCCAGCTAACTCATGCAGGGAGACTGTTAGACAGTGGCATGAATGGTACTGCAATATAATCCCCTGTTCTGTCTTGACCAGTCACCCTTAAGTAGACACATATAGAAGTGGTTGACTGTGGGATGGGACGCCTGGTCAGGTGGATGGAATCCTGACAGACAACTGAGACTCCTCTTCTCCACCCCATTGATCTTGCCTGCTGTTGAACAGAGAAACCCAGTTAACGGAGTTGGGAGAGATTTACCCACCTCCCCCCATCCAACCAGGTTTCTGTGATGCGGGCAAAGTTGGCATGCTGAACAGAATCAAATCCTGGATGGTAGCTGTGTTACCGTTCACCAACCTGGCATTGAGAAGCAGGACTTTTAACCCGGTAGGGCTGCCATCTTGGTTACCCAGACTATTTAAGATTGGAGATGGATGGGGGGTGACAAGAATCCTTTTGCATTCCCTGGGCCATCTTCCCCTCCTGCATCTACTTCTGCCCTGAAACACCACGATGGGAGCCCCTTGACTCTGTGAATCTACCTCCACGTCTCTCATGGCACTTTCTCTATTGAAATTACTTTCCATTTCCATAGCCAAGCAAGGCTCAAACTATTACTTCCAAATCCGTACAACACACCAACTTTCAGAAGCTATAAATCAAGTGCATCTATATATTTATTGTACCTAATTTTAAAAGATCATTGCCCTCAATTGTTCTGTGGTTTTATTCTGAGAAGACGCCAGTCTTCAGCAAATTGTCCAATTCCATTTTAAAAGTGAATGCTGAAAAAGATCTTTAAATCCCTGAATTTAAGACATCAAACATATGCCTTTTGCCAAGATGATAAAGAGCAGATACTCATTGCAGTGAAGAGGAGAAACTTGCTGGCCTCTGAGGAGGGAAGTGAAGGCATGGGGAGTAGAAAAACCTTATGGTGTTTATGCTAATTAAATGCTCAGAACCTATCAAAGTGCAGGGAATTGCATAATGGAGGAAAATATTTAGTTATGCTTCAGTAGCTGTATAAAATCCTGCATGTTAACTGGCTGAAAACCCCATTTTCTGTATAATTTTGTTTAAATCAAAATATCTCAGAATGACTTTGCATCATTAACTTCCACTGAAAGTCAATTTACAAAATCAGTTGCAACTCCCCTGAATGTGCCACATAAGGAAAGAGTTTCAAAGTATACAACACAATCAATGAAATCTAAAGGGGGATTCATGGGAGCTGGCTTAGTGATGTGATCGTATTTGGCTGTTTGCTGTTTGCTGTTTGATGACCAAGGAAAGGACTTAGGGCAAGAGTGGGAAACCTTCAGTTTACAGGACTTGATCACAGGTATTGTAGTGGCTGTTCTACCTTCAAGCTCTAACAGTTGTTAGGGAGATCTATTCCCAAACAACATGGAGTCATAGAACACAAGAAACAGAAGTTACTCTGTGTGTGTGTGTGTGTGTGTGTGTGTATAGTATGATAACAACAAAACACACTGGACGTCAGCGTAGTTCATATATATATATATATATTTATATATATATATATATATATATAAATCAAAAGGTATAGTATCAAGACTGATATGCACAATATAAATAATTAACAACAGGATCAGACTGAAGACGCATACTGTACCCCACTCTAGGGAATGCAATGTCCCATAAGTCCAACGTTCAGGATCCCAGAGCAGAGTAAGCTCCGTATGAAGAAATAAAGAGTTCAAAGTGGCATAATATAAGCCAAATGAAATCTTCTAGGCGTAGAACGGTATCCAAATCCAAGAAGCAATATCTTCGATAAAGCAACATCAGCCATGGTAAATCCACATGGAAGATTGGACAAACAAGAGTATAAAATTCACACTCGTAAATAAACCAAAATAACAGGAATCCGTCGGAGTGATCCATTCACATATATATTGGCCACTGAGATCCGTTTTGCTCCCCATGGAGCTTTATCAAGGCTTCAATTTCATATTTTAGTGTCCTCTCTGTAAAGATTAAACATTATAAATAACTGGAAAAGCTCACACAGAAAAAAACCCTCTATAGTCATTACAATATAAGGTTACAATAATACCATTGCTGGATTCATCAACAACATAACCTTACTGGTAGAGTAAGGTGACCTAAAAGGTGATTGGTTGTATACTGTGTATAGTATGATCCCTGTATCCATAGGGGATATGCTCTGTGGTGTCTGCATGGATTTCATAGGGCTTTGGTATGGAAAGAATACTGAGGAGTGGTTGTGGCAGTTTCTTCCTCTAAAACATAGCTTATGACACCTGGGAATACTTGACTGGACCTGCTTAGCTTCCAAGATCAGATGGTGTATTTAAGGTATTTAATGACTAGAAGTAAATGTACATGAGACCATATAATCCATAGGCTTTCTAAGATTCTTGGTCCTATCTTATAAACCCACTGAAAGCCACGTTACTCCCATGTCAGGAGAAAGGTAGGATAAAAATTAAATAAATAGACACATAAACATACATGTATATGAAGGTCAAAAAATATGAGAGAGGGAAACTTCCAATCCTCCAGAGGTCTTTGGCTGCTTTCTGGCCATGCAAATTTTCACTTATTTAATTCTTGCATGAAAGAATGAATATTGCCAAATGTTTCCTGTACTCTGAACAACATTGGCAGTATTTTCTGAACCTCCCCTTCCCTCCCTTCCTTTCTGTATGTCAGGACTTTTTAATATATACTGTATGTGTGTATATATATATATATATATAGAGAGAGAGAGAGAGAGAGAGAGAGAGAGAGAGAGAGAGCATAAAATACATTTTAAAATTCAAATTCTCAATGTGTTGAAACCCCTTTCTTGTCAAGGATGTGAAAATGTGTTGTTTTTCAACATCCCTAGGTCTTTTCTATATACCTCCACACATTTCCATAAGATGTCTTTTTTGATGATCTACAGAGTGATGGGAAGTGAAATATGAATGACTGTTGCTTGCAGACAGAGAGACTGGGGAAATAAAGAGGTGCAAAGATACAAAAGCCTGACTAAACTAGGGACACAATGTAGTGATATACAATGCAATGTGATTAGCAGAGGGGAACTGATGTGTGAGAGCAAAATACTTCCTAAAAGCCTAAAGCTTATTAGATTAGGGCAAATACTCCTGGCCCAACAAAAGGAGAGAAACAAGGGTTCACAAAGAGAATATGCATCTTTTGTTGTCTCAGAGGTTCAAATGGATGGATGATCTTAAAGAATCACCAGTATCCTTGTAGGAACCTCATAGTCATAGGGTACAAATCTCCTGTTTAGCTAGTTACTTCAAATGACCCTCTAACTACACACTTACACGTGCCTAACTTGAAACCCCCACATAACACTGGTAAAGATAGTAGGGGGAAAACGTAAGTTGAAACTTCATAGCCCCATCTGCACATTTGAAAGACCAAGCATGAATAATGTCATGCCATCAGCCCCATGTGGTTCAACCACAGAATACCATATCCCATGATGTGAGATAATGGTGCCCTTGCTCTCTTCTATTTCTAACCAAATCCCACAATACATTTTCTTTCTAGCCCTTAAGTAAGCATAACATGAACATGATGTCACACTTTGCCATCTGAATGTCTTTACAGCCACTGTGACATATATGTTAGACTGGGAGGCAATAGATATATAGCTATAACAAAGATACTTTCCTTCCCAAATTATTATTTTTGTACAAAAAAGCACATTTGTGTCTAAACTACCAGGGAGAAATTTCCCAAAAAACTAATGAAATGCAAAAATGTGCAAAACTCACATAAACCCAATCCATTCTTGTATGTGCGAAGTCAAAGTAAGCAAACATTTTAACCCTCAATGCCTGCACTATTATGCCTGTACATCCAAAAACAATGTACTAAATTAAACAAAAAATATTTTATTTCACAACATATTTCCTTAATTTTCAGTGTGACATATTCATTATTTCTATAAAAAAAAGTAATTGCCTGATTTCAACAGAAGGCAAAAATGATATTGTTACAGACAGCCAAATGTCAGACATTTTGCTGAATATAATTGCTTATGTGAAAGGAGTTGAAAAAAACCATTAATACTGCCTGACAACAGAATTTCCCAATGCCACTTGTCAATTTACAGAGTTAAGGGGTGTTATAAATCTGAATGAGAAGATGATATTCCCCTATGCAGAAAATGTCAACAAGATCATAACCAGCAGCTGTGGCATATGGTATATTAAGTTCAGCATCATGTTAGTATTCCTTGGACCTGCTTCTTTAATCAAATCCCATGAGAAATCCCAAGATTCTAGTAAAGTGTTGGAATTCAAAAAAAGGACTTCAGAGATGATGATAGATTTTCATGACTTCCCGAACCATCTATTTAATTGCCAATTTTGTACTATTCTACAAAATACAGACCTTAATACTGATGTATGCAGATGGCAATTCTGAGGGACCCATTCTTTATGAATAAAATTGTGTAATAATTTTCAGTGACTACAGTCCTTTTGTGCACATTTTCAAAAATATGTATGCTTAGTTGTTTAGTTTTTTTTTAAAAAAATGTGTGTATCATTTTGTTCACATTCTCCACTTCATAATCTTCAGAAATAGATGACTGGCACCCTCTATTAGTGAGTGCCTTCAGTTGTTATATATTCAGGGATTAGCTATGCAGCAAAATACAACAAAATAAAGAAATCGCAAGCAGTAATACCTTGATTGCCCAAACTGAAAACTTAAAATGTGCTATGCAGGTTTTCAAAGCTTTAATATCTTCTTCATCCAGTAAAGACCTTAAGAAAACAAAAAGGAGAAAAATGTGATGATATTAGTGTCACAAGTCTATATTTTGTCTCATATGGTGTCAGTTAAGATGGTATTGAGGCATTTCAGTGCACACAAACGGCATTCCTCTTATTAACCAATGAGGGCTAGAGAGAATGAACAACAAAAGTCAGGTAACCAAATTTCAAATCCCTAGGCAACAGGAAATTAACTTCTCTTGAGATCCATATGTTCCATGACCTGTACAAAGCGAATTGTTCTTTTCTTTGACAGAGAACATTGAACTACTTAAGGAGACTCTGTACTGTTACATCTGGGGGGAAATGTTGGGGGGCTATGTATATAAAATCTGCAAAACAGTAATCACAAACTGCAATCCCAATACATGGATGTATACTTTACTAGAAGTCTATATGCTCATTCTCAGTCCTTTGGTTCCCTCTTGTTAAGGGTACCCCTGTTAATTTTCTTATTTGAGCAGGTGTTAGTTCAATGCACACCTGAGAACCAACCAACCATCCACAATGACCACACTCTCCTCCCCAAATAATACCTTTTATATGTGTGTCCCCACAAACATGTTCATTCACTAAACAGCAGAGTGTGAAAGAGGCAATGGCACAGAATCAAGAAGCTATGCTTTCATAGCTGGATATTAGGGCTGTGCAAAAAACCATGTGTGCCTCATATGACAAATCTATTTAGTAAGATTCATACATATGACTCAATATTAAGAAATATGAAGGGCACCCATACAAAAACTTAAGAATCAAAACACTCGCCTATTAACCTATTGGGTATTAACATTAAGATAGGTAGGCTCCTCGCCTTCCTGTGTTCTGTATGCCGATGCAACCATTTACATCTGTGCCATTGGCCTGCTCTGTACCATACTGATGTATTCTACCATATTTTATTGTGTTTGAGTGTTTTATGGTGTTTTTATTCTGTTTTTTATCTTGAATTTGGTGTAAGTCGCCCCGAGCCACCCGGGAGTGGCGACTCACAAATTTGAATAAATAAATAAATAAATATTATTTTATTTTAAAATTCAATAAACCCAAAGTCAGTTTTATTTTCAGCACAAACAGTAAACTATACCAGTAATGTGAAGCCAAAGATACAATTCATCTTTAAATTAAGGAGAGCCAGGTTGCCTGTAGCTATTGTGGGAGGGGAAGTGATATGGGAGGGAGACTGAGAATTCTGGGAAATGTAGTTTGGGAAGGAAGGGGCCCCTGTGGCAGAGAATTAAAAGGCCCTGCCCTAAACTACATTTCCCAGAATGTAGATGTTCAAATATTTCTGAAACTTGAGGGGAATTATGCTTTAGTCATCTTATGTCATTATAGACAAAATCAAGGAGATAGCTCTTGTACTTTTAAAAATGTTTTTAAAAACTTTCAAAATATCCCCCAAAATCAGTGGATTGGTGAAATGTTCTGAACCTTGGGGGGTGGGGTAGCAGTGGTAAATATATGATCTACAATTGTAGCAAGTTTCATCCAGATAGCTCTACCATTAAGGGAGAAAGGAGCCCCTTAAATTTTGCTAAGACAGTTACTCAATGAAAAAAATAACAAAAAAATGTTATATCATTATAGTTCTGGAAGGGCTACTCAGAAGTAACACCATGAGTTCCTGGGTAATGCCAACATTAGCAATACCACTGAAATAATGAATTGTTATCTTAAACTGCCAGGGAGATCCTGGATAATGTCTTATTGTGTAAATCCAGTTACATGAACATAATGAGATACTATGATCCTCACTTTCCATTGACAGCTACAATAAAGCAATAAAACATCATCATGTCTATTTCTAAACAAACAGCATATTAAAGCAGTGATTCAGAAGATATCACTTGTCAAGACAAATTTCCGATCTCTTTTCCTACAGTTCCCATGATATCACGTGAAAAAGTCAATGCACAAAATGGAAGGTATGTGGATTTATTTATCTGGTACTACAAACTCAAAGAGCCACTCCAAAAAACAATCTGTAATGGTGAGTGTGAATGGTGGTGGATTGATTCACAGAGAGAATGGTGATGCTTCACATAATTTCTTTTCACTTCCTATTCACTTTGTATCTAGTCCAATGTGAGCTTAACTGGGCTCTGCCATCCCAAGACTATATTCATGCCACAGGAGAAACAGAGGGCACACTTTGCCTCGTTCTGACTTATAATGATGTGTGAAATAGTTTAGAATGTGACTTTAATCAAAGCAATTCAACAAATGGAATAGGATGTGTTTTGTATAATTTCCCTATGTCTCTTTCATTCGCAGTACTGTTTCTTCCATGAGAGGAAGGATAACAAACTCCTGAAGCAGAACAAAAAGTGTACACATTCCAACACATCTTTTCTATCTGGAGGAATTAAACAAGCATGGATACAATAAGCCTAAGCCCTTCATGTGTCCTCAACCCACACATCATTGTCATTTCAAAAAGTTGCTTGATAATTGACAATGTAGCTGGTGGCAAGTCATGTGGGTAGCCCAAAGATCTTCATCTTTGTATGTGGAATCACTATGTAAAAGTAGATTTGATATATCATATAGCGGGAAAAATTAACAAAGACATTTCTTTCTTTATAAAATTGGTATGTATTCCTAAAATTAGATGCATTACAAAAAGCATGGATGTTTCCCTTCAGCAACAGTTAATGAGATAATGACTCATTTCCGGAAGACATACAAGGATTTTTTTTTACATTTGTACCATAAAATGCGCTTTGGGTGACATCTATTAATAACATGAGTGAAAAATGCAGTGATTTAATTGTAAAATATTGTAGCACCACCATTGATTGGCTAAAGTCCTGGTAGTTTGCCATTTTACATAAGGATAGACGACTGGAATAATAAATTCACCAAGTTCTGGAAGCATTTTCTTCATGGTTTTAACAGAAAATATACTCACATGGGATGACTAAAGAAATGTTTTACAGCAGAGAGATATAGTAATGTGATATGAAACTGGGTTCTGCAGTAAACTTCACCATGCAAAATCATGTTTTCAGTAGTGGTACAGCATGGGATGAGCTGTACTAATTTGAGGTCAGAGACAGACCTCTGTTTGATCTTATTCCCTTCCTTCCTGTCCCTGAAGATACATCAGTAATTTCATCCCTGAAATCAGAATTGCTGACCAACCAATGGAATAACAAGATCAGATACACAATGTGGGATAGAATAAAGGCAACTGTATCAATTGTCACTGATCTAAATGTTTTTAATGATAAGCAAAAACTGAAAGGAAGGATCAACTATGGTATGGGGACAGTCGGGGCAGTCAGTTTCACATGCCACCTCATCAGACAGGGCTTGGGAAGAGTCCTGGGATGCTTCTCCACCAGTCTAGTGACAGATGGGCATTCTTCCCCTCCCATGATGTCATTGGACTTCTGGCAGAGGCCCTGCCCACAAATGGAGTGGAAGTGGAGCCAGCACAGATCATCACTACAAGGGCAACATTTCCCATGTGTGATGGGGAAGCGCCAAGGATTCGCCTCACTGCTCCTCTCTTTGGACACTTAACCTGGCCTGTGTGCTTAGGTTGTTAGACAACATACTTTGCTTTTACCACGTGCAAAATTTCAGCTTTCTCCTGTGTTTTTGGTGAAGCCTCATTAAACAACTTTCCCCAGGATAAACTACATCAGCCCATGTGTGTCTCTTGTAGCTAGCCATGGGCTGATATAACCCCAATTTACAGTGTGTGAATTGAGGGGAGTCCCTATAGAGTGTGTCTCATTCAGGTGTGAAGTCTCTCACATCTCTTCTTTGAATTTTAATGAGTATCCGAGAAAGGGAAAAGTAGAAAGGTGGGGAATTTAAAAGAAACTGTTAGTGTTCTCAGTTAATGGTTAATAAACTTAAAAATCTAATTCAACTTCATTTTAAGGGGAAAATTTAATTACAATTCCCAAGTTATGAAAAAGGTAGGTCCTAGAAGATTGTTCTTAAGTTAAATTGTTTGTAAGGTGGAACAGGTATATTTTAAAGTGTAATTCAAGCCAAACATATATGTTTAAAGTTTTGGATGCCATAGGGAAGGGTTAACACCCCCATGATGTTTGCTTTGCTGTCTGTGCCTCTGTTCAGAAGATTTCATCTCACTTTCTGTCCTTGTGACTACTGGATTTTGAAAAAAAAATTGGTTGTTGTGGAAACAAAGATTGGTGAGAAAACTTCAGTTGAGATCACCCCCCCCCCTTTTTTCCCATGGTAACACTTCCAGGAGTTAATTTCCTTTCTGAGGGGTAGATTTCTCTTCTTGTTTTTTCACCCCATTCTTAACTATGACTCATTTGTTAGTTGGATGTTTGTAAATCAGGGACTGCCTGTATAAGTATATAAATTTTAGTCAAAAAAGCAACTCAGAAAACCTGGGTCAGATTATCAACAGGCAGTGTGAGTACTATTCATTAACTCTTATTTATTTATTTTGGGAATTTCTTTGCTGCCTTTCTCCATATGGACCGAAAGTGGCTCACAACATCATTAAAATAAGCAATGTAACATAAACCATTCATTAAAACAAACATAAAACCATAAAAAGTTACATAGCATTATTCATCTTATAGGTAATTAAAATTTAATTCAATTAAAATACCGCAAAAATTCCCATATATCCATAAAATTCGGGACTAAGTAAAATCAATTAAAAGCTTTTGTGAACAGGAAAGCCTTCACTCCTTTTCTAAAAGACATCAGGGAGGGAGTTGATCTGATTTCTTCTGGCTCTTAAAATGATCCATCGCCTTCTCTGGCTAGAATAGTGAAAGGCAAGAGCTTTGTCTGTCTCGTCCTAAAAGAAGCTCCAGCTCCCTCTACTCTTTTTTTAAATTGTCTTCCTTGTGGCCTTTTTGAATGCATGAGTGAGGAAATGATGGTGGCGGCCAGGGGTGGCTTTCTGCGGACACTTGACCTGCCTGCATGTCATATCAAAATCCATTATTTTGGCCCCAAAACCAAATAAATGTGGGTTTTTTAAACTAATTGAGGGAGCTCTTCTTCTAAAAAATATGACAAGCATGCCATCTAATTTCACTGACCTAGATTTATACATGAGGTTGACTTGTGTATGAATATATACAGTGCTAAAATATGTGAGGCTGAAATGGGCCATCTCTTGTCTCACTATTGTTCCAGCCATTAAGCATCTAGTCCTACCATAGTTAAATATTTGTTGTGGGGAACATGGAGTCCCTTGCAGATGTAGGGCTCCATATGCGTGTCAAAGCTGATAACCTAAATCACAGGTGGCTGCCTCAAGGTGGCTGTGTCTTTATGTTTTAATTTTCCTTCTCTGCTCTCTTTGCATGACAATTCTTTCTTCATGTGAACTTGTTATTAAGTAGAGTGATAAATTTTAAATCAAAATTAGATTTATCAATATGTACATTTGTGGGGGCAGGGATACTTTTCTATTATCTTTGAAATCTATTTTTGTTTGTTTATTAAAGACTGTCTTGGAAACATTCAGAGCTGGAAAAATATTGATTAACTGCCCCATTGTATATTTCGCAGGGAAGCTACATGACATTTTAAACTCTCCCCGTCTCCCGGTTAAGCACTTTCGAACTGTGGTGTACCCTTTCTGCTTAAATTTGAAGCATTGTCCCTGGCATTGTAGAAGACAAACATGGCTGTGATGTTTGACATACAAAAAGCATCAGTGCCTATTAGTGATAAACACTATGTGCTTGCCCGAACTGATGGATTGAATTACTTTCATTAGACACAAAGGCAAGGTGACAAGAGGATGGAGAAAAAGCAGTAATCTGGAAGAGTTTTTTCCTTACCACATCACCAGCATCTGAAGTGGTTTTTTGTATTATTTTAGAAAGAAAGAAAAAAGAAAGAAAGTTGTTGTTAGCAATTGAGTCTAAAAGGGGAGTGTATGACAAAAGAGCGAAAAAAATGTCATATTGTGACTGAAAAAGCAAAGAAACAAGTTATGCAACCATCCATAACTATTACTTATAAAGGAAGGGGGGGGGGGTTTCTTATGTCTGCATAAATAGTACCAAGATGCACCAAATAATGCTGGGGAAAAGGCAGGTTTTAAACATTCATATATTCTTTATCCAGGTGAAAATATGTTGAGGGCCCAGCAGAATAAAAGCAGCAATAATTCTGAGTCATAGAGTTGTAACTGTGGATACTTGAGAATCTTGCTCATTGTTCCAAAAGTCAATCTTTGAACAAGTTTGGAGAAGCTTCACAAAACACTCCCTACTGTTCCCATTTCCAAGAATCCATAAAATAATCTGAAGGGTGACAAGCAAAGACAGAGGTGATAGTAAGGCATTTGGGAATCTTTTTCTCTCTGGTGGCAATGATGCAAATGGAAACAGTATTACACCTAGGATTCTGGGAGCAAAGACACAGCATAAATGTAAAAACTGAAATTAAAAAAGGATGGAGAAAAATCTCTAGAGAGCATAAAGCATTACACAGACTCAGAAAATAGAATACTACAGTAGAGTCTTGTCCCTGTTTATGGCTTGAAATAAGTAGATTTTTAAGCTTCTAAACATAAATAAGTTATTAGGAATTTGGTTATAATATACAAGAATGGAAGAACGTTTTTAGGAATTGAACTGCCACCATGAAATAAAGAGATCAAACACTGGGAAAATGGCTCTAAAGGGTCATTTTCTGACCTATTTATTAAAATAATTTGGAATAACGTGTAGGGAGGTGGTTAAACATAACTCATGGTTTATGAGCCACCTAGTGAGTCTTGTCTCTGGGCCAGGTGTCACTCCCTCTGACCACTTCCAAGGACATGCATGCACCAAGGCCAACCAAAATTCTTTGACTGCACCTCTTGACTAGTCATAAATGGAAGGCCATTCTGAGGCACCCCCTCCAAAACCACAGAGTTTTTTAAGAGTTAGAAACCTAGTTCCAGCCCCAAGGAAGCTCCCATTTTATGCCAGACTTATAGGAACTGATGTGGAAGTCAACCTTTCACCCCCTAAAGAGGGTGTGTGTGCCATGGTGCCTAGTAGGCATGGTTAAGTTCGGCCGGAATCTTCGTAATTCAGAATAAATTCAGAAAGATTTCCTTTTCGAAGCCATTTTGAAGTTTTTAAGGAAACCGGAAGTCCCTTTGCCCTTCCAAAGCTTTTTCTGCCATTTCTCTTAAAAATCAGTGAGTTGAAAATGATTCAGCTCCCCCCCCCCCCCCTTTTCTGTTCTCTGGCCTCGGTTCAAGCCAGAGAAGCATTTTAACCCAGTGTGGATGGATTCCCTTTGTTTCCTTTCCCTCCTGTGTCAGTCTTGGGTGAAAGAAGCAGTTTAACTCAGCGTGGATGGATTCCTTTCATTTCCTTTCCCTCCCATGTCAGTCTTGGGTGAGAGAAGTGGTTTTAACCAGAGTTGATGGATTTTTTCCCCCCCCGGTTTTGGAATAAAACAACTACTTTCAAAGTAAAGACCACCCAATGAAACAGGAAATAACACTTTGAAACCATTAACAAAGGATTTGGAAGTCTTGGAAGTTTTGAAAACTTTTGAACATTTTTTTCTGTGAAAATTGAAATTGACTTTAGATCTGAGCTACCAGTGCTCTCTACATCCAAAACGAGTTTTGAACCTTTTTTAAAAATCATCCAAGCCTAGTGCCTGCCATAACTATTTTACCTCTACCATGCCCTGGATTCTTACTTATTGACTCAAGAAAACCTATTTAAATTACTCTATCCCAAAGCCAATTATGACACCTGTCTAAAACTGTGGGGCAGGTGGTCCCCCCTGCCCAAAGGCAAACAGGGAATCAATCCTACCCGGCCCTTGCATAACCAGTTTATACTCACACTGTCCATAGGGCAGGAAGGTGGATCACACAGAGATGGAGACCGATGCGGGGTGGAGCAGCTTGAGATATCCTGTTCTCTCCCCATCATGTGGTTGGGACAACCAAATTTGGCTCCTTCATGGGGGCCTTTAAATGCCTCCCCCATGCACACCTTAAGCTTCACTCAGTTATGAGTGGGGCAATTGGTCAGGTTCCTCTCTACATTATGTTTGTATGTAACTACAGTAGCTGATCCACCACATCCAGACTTGCTGGTTATCAGTGGCTGCAATTAAAGAGCATCTGGTCCCTGTTGCTTAGGACATAGGTCACTGATGTTCTCATTCCTCTCTGGCTCAAGTGAGCAATATTTTCTGTGATGGACAAAAACTATCAATGTCACAATTCCCCCTCATATCAAACAAAGCTTAAATCAGGGAGACAGTAAGAGCATCAGCCAGCTGCTTCCTGAGCAACAGGCAAACAGCCCCTTGTTGATTACAGTGGCTACTGATTGGGAAGTGGGGATCAGAGGACTTTCACATAAGCTATGCCTCTCCTAAGGAAAGGAATACATAGGGATTATGATTACAAAGCAGCCACAAATTCATAGCTCTTGCCCATGACCAAATGAATTCTGGTTGATACATCTCTAAACCCAGTGTGGTGTTGTGTGAAACCCTGGACTAGATTGATTGATTGATTGATTTTATTATTTATGAGTCGCCCTCCACATCAGTGCTCCGGGCGACTTACACATAAAACACATAAAAGAGTTCAATAGTTAAAAGCTAAAAGAATAGGAAAATTAATTAAAATAGTTCCAGTAACTCAGGCTAAGTCTGGAGGGTGTCCTTAGCCGTAAGCCTTTCGGAAGAGCCAGGTCTTCAATGCGGTCAGGAACTGGGGCATGTCCAGGATAGCTCTCTGATCTGCCGGCATCAAGTTCCAAAGAACAGGGGCCGCGATGGAAAAGGCTCTCCATCTCGTGGTGTCGAGGCGGGCCTCACTCACACCTGGGATGCGGAGAAGGTCTCTGTTTCCTGAACGCGGTGACCTTAAATGAGCTGGTTCGGACAAGCGGTCTTTTAAATAAGCTGGACCGGCGCCATGGAGGGCCTTAAAGGTAAGCGACAAGATCTTGTGGATGGCTCTGAGCTCGACTAGGACACGAGAAAATCAGAGTTGGAATCTGTTTTTGGCCATGGTACCCCATTGGGGAACATTGGGCAAGCCAAACTTTCTCAGTGGTAGAGGAAGACTAAAGGAAAAATACTCTGAATAAATCTTGATAGGAAAACCCTAAATTAATGTCATTCCAAAGTGAATAGAATTAGAAGCATATAGAAGATGCTGGTCCAGAGTGACCTTTAAAAAAGTAATGTCAAATATAGTTATCTCTTTACTACGTTATTTTGAAATTATTGAAACCTTCAATTTAAATCTCTGGAGCAAACTTTATGGTGTTTTATATATGTACTTGTAAGTGAGTGTGTTTACCTTTGTAATCTGATATCAAAAATCTGATTATAATCCAAATTTACTTCTAAAAATGTTGTGTGCTCAAAGTATGAGCCATGAGCTTGCAAACAGGTTATTTCTGTGATTCCTTGCACTCTGAATGTTCTGCCTCCTATAATTGCTAAATAATTCCAAAGGAACATGAGCAAATGCCATTGCTTGAAAAAGAAAGGGTGGAGAGAAAGTCCATATTTTTTTATCAGAGGAAGCATCTATGCCCATTTCATTATAATACCACTGTCTGATTTGTAATACCAAGAAACAACTGAGTTGGGGAGGGTGAGTGGTGGGTCGGAATTAAATTCTTCCTGCTACTGTGGGAATTACACTAGGAAATTGTGTGAAGGAGGTCATCAACCCTCTTGCCTTTACAGTGTTAATGTAAATTTCATTCCATGGTGGCATCATTTGCCTCTCTATTTACTCTAATTGAGGGCAATTTTATTAGAATTAAATTTAGTTTTATGGTTGAATCTGCACTTCTGCAGCAAAGACAAAGCTGAACCACATACACTTTGCATACTCAAAGAACAATCTACATAAAACATGGAAAAGATAATATACAGACATATCACATTCAGTAGATATATCACAGCATAAATAATACAGCAGAAACTGTTTTTATGCATTACACAATTAATGAAAGAAAGTATAATAGGACTTAGTCTGATGAGCACAGCAAAAAGCCAAGATATATAATTGTCCAGTAATGACTTGTGGGTACGGATTAGCAAATCTCTCCTTGTATTTGTATTTCTGTATGCACTTTTTGAAATATATGCATGTCACTATAAACACTTTATCTGGTTTTTCACACAATATTCATATGCTTGATGCATTTTCCCCTAATATGCACTCTACCGTTTACACATTTTCATTGACTTCAGTAGAATACATAATTTTGAGAAACTGCAGATTTTGAAACATAAGTTTTTTGATTCATTCACTGGAGAGCTACTGTTTGTTACTAGTGAATTGGACTGGGATCAAAGATCCAAATTCAAACACCGAAAGTAAAAGAATGGATTGTGAAAGTGGCAGAGGTGACAAAGATTGACATTCTGACAGGATACCTTCAGTCAAAAGACCCTTCAGAGTTCGGGAAGGACTGGGAACTTTAAAAAAAGTTTCTAGAAGGAAAGACTATTTCAGCATGGGGATTTCATGCTTAAAATGGAAATTTCGGCTATTATAAAATCTAGATTTGCAACATATTGTTCAATTTCCTCTTGAAGAAAGACATAATTCCGACCCTGGACGGTGTGGCGCTATGCCCATCGCCTTTAGTAAAGAGCCTGGGAGTCCACTTGGACTCCCAGCTGACCATGGAGACCCAGGTCTCCATGGCCAGCAAGTCTGCTGTCTTCCATCTTAGACAGGCGAGGCGGCTGGCCCCCTATCTATCCCGGAACGACCTGGCCACGGTGATCCAAGCCACGGTCATCTCGAGACTGGAGTACTGCAACGCACTCTACGTTGGCCTTCCTCTGTCGGTGACCCGGAAGCTCAGGCTGGTGCAGAATTCTGCTGCCTGACTCCTGTCTGGAACACCAGCAGGTAGTCACATAACACCTACCTTGCAGGACCTGCACTGGCTGCCAATTGAGCACCGGATCACCTTCAAAGTGTTGGTTCTTACCTTTAAGGCCTTGCACGGCTTGGGGCCAACGTACCTGAGGGACCGTCTCTCCCCCTACTGCCCAATGAGATCACTGCGGTCGGAGGGTGCCAACCTCTTAGACGTCCCCTCGGCGAGGCTCGTGCGTTTGACAACAACCCGCAGGAGGGCGTTTTCTGTCATTGCACCCACACTGTGGAACGCCCTCCCGGTGGAAACTCATGCTATCCAGCACTTGCTCTCCTTTAGATGGGCTTGCAAGACCTACCTCTTTCGGCAGGCTTTTGACCTGTAGGTCTTGCCTCTGTGTAGCCCACCTGTTTTAATTGCTATCTGTAGTGATGTGTTGCACCACAGATTCTTAACTATTGTGTTGTTTTATATGCTGATCTGCTGTTGTTTTTAACCACTGTTGTGTTTTTATTGTGCCTTGCACGGCTCTTGTGAGCTGCCCCGAGCCCCCCCCCCCGAGTGGCGGCATAGAAGCCTGAGTAATAAATAAATAAATAAATAATGAAAAACCCTTTGGGATTATTTAGTGTGACTTTCTTTCCACAGTATACATATTTCTGTACTTCTTGGGGAAAGTAGAAATACATGTTTTAAAATGAATTTTAAATAAATAAATAAATAGATAAATAAAATTAAATTTGTATCCCTGTTGACCAATAAAGTCTCTCTCTTTTGGCCTACTTAAAAAGGAAGTCCTGGGAGGCACAGTGTTGATAAGATACACATTCTACCTTGATTTTATTCGAGATGAAGTGGGATATGAAATTTATAACTTAAAATGAATAAGTTTCAAATCATCATGGATTTGAAAATGAGAATCAAATGAAAATTCTCCTCCATCTGTGGGTTGCAGAACTTTGGTGTGAACACACTTTAATGACTGCAGAAACTACATGCGCACAATTGATTGGTGTATGGATTCTGCGCCTTCTCCAGCAGAATGACTGGGTCAGCTTGACTACAAAAGAACTGAATGTATGCATTACACAGGACCCTTCATCTGGAAAAATGACTTCAGAAATAATTGATCGATATAATTAGCACATCCAAATCAACAGCATCAGTAGCATTTGCTGAAGGATGAATCCCTTGAATTATGGGCCCTTCATTTAATTTTCACGTTTCTCTAGCCCTTGTTATGCGGAGAGATCAGAAAAGCATTAAAACTAGGGATATGGAAGTCTATGGGTATAGTTTTTCAAGTTATAAAAGTAGGCATTTGTTGCACTCAATAACAGTGTGCATTTATTGCATATATGTGTTGTGCCCTTAATATTACTGCAGTTTTCTATATGTTTGTCTGGGATGGGCTCCTGTAAGAGGAGGGTGGGATGCAAGTGGGGCCTGTTGGGTCTCATGGAGAGGTGATTCTACTCTCAATTTCCATTCAAATTCAAAAAAGTTACCAAAAGTGTTTGATAGCTCCTTCTAAATTCTGGTCAAAACCCAAGACATATTCAGTATCCCAACAAAACAGAAGCTACCAGCCACCACTGGGAAAAAATAAAAATAGTAAAATTAAAATGGTACTGATTTGCACAGCCCTATGTACATTGTCAGAAATCTTTACTGAAATACAGCACATCCTCTAAAAAGATACAGATTTCTGATTTTTCTCTCATTAATAATATTGGAAATATGCATAAGGGATGTTGGTCTTATTGAAGCATGAACACTTTTTTGTCCTCATCCCCTGCCTGAGCAGGATTTGATGCACCAAATTGATAAGAAGTGATATAATAAAATATCTTGAAATTTCAGTTTCTCTGTATTGTGACTTTCTATCCCAATTCTCCATCTATTGAGAATATCTCAAAATGCAATCTAGAGACCTGTTCACAACTTGTCTTTCAGCATTTTTTATGAGACTGCCTAGACGCCTCCAACACAGCTAGGAACAATACATTGGCTGGTTGTATAATTGCCACAATATGTATTTTGTCTAGGGGAAAAACAGTACTTTTGCTTCACACTCAGTATGTGCGAGTGATTGTACACATTCTTCTTAAGGAAATTTGTTGTCCCTGAGCATCAGTATCTTTGTGATTCTTCTGTGGGTAATGTTTATGCAAATGTATTCTCACAAGGCAAAAGAGCTTTATGAGCATGAATATTCTCCATTCAAAATCTCTGCTTGCCTGGGGAACAGAGAGATGATGCCCATTATCACACAGAGAGATTCCATCATTAAGGAAAATGATCAAAATAACTGGGATGGTATTTACAGAGACAGCATCCTTTACAAAACAGAACACAGGGGACTTCTGGTATTTTTCTGATAACCTGTTTACTTACAGATGGGCAATTGAGCAAAAATCAAAACACAACAGGCAGGCAGGCAAGTCTGCTCCCAGAGCCATATCAAACCCTGAAATTCCCAAAGCTGCTTTTAAAAGAATTTGAATCCAAATTCAAATTGCTATGGGATGTTTTTGTTTCTACTACACTCTTAGACCTTGCCAGGCAAACTTGTAGTTGATTTTCATTTTTTAGTTCTAACCAAACCTTGGTTTCAGACAGACTGTGCTCAACAAAGATGCAATATAAGGGTAGGGTATGTTCACAGATCTCATACGAGGACATTTATGCCCTTATATGCCATCATTGCACTACTAATTCTTGACAGAATATGAACTTGGACACGAGAAGCGGTACTTTAAAATGTGCTGTAGTGATAGAAAGAATATTGAAAATATATATGTTCAATGATTTAAAAAATATGTGTCTAGAATATTGAGGAAAATGAAGCATATGCATGTTTTTTTTAAGAACAGGTATTTTCTGGACATAATTTTGCTTGTTTTGCACAAAACACTGTTTGCTGTACAAAAACTAACTCAAAAACAAACAAAAACATGTGTCACATTTGTATAGAATAGGGAATTTTTTGCAGAAACTGTTTCCTGCTGTGAACACAATATTACCATGCAGAAATAATGAGCAGTATTTGATCCTAACTATGTCTTCTGACCAAACCGACCCCAACCTGATGGAAATATAATTCTCCTTTGCTCCGAGAATATACAATCTTCCCTAGCTTTAGTGTATGGGTAGAATTGTGGGTCCCATAAGAAACACCCTCACCCTGGTAGACAAGTAGATAGATTCTTCATATTTTGTCTTATTATAATGCATTTGTTCTCCCTCCATATTACCTAATTGCATGCTATAAAAGGTAATGGCCTTACTTAATTACATTAAACTGTGTGATGTTTACTGCAACTAATCATGTTCAAGGATGATATTTTTGTTGTACATTTCACCTACCATTGTTTATCACTGCAAGGAATTCTCTTGTTTTCCTTTAATTCCCCACAAGAGATCCTTCTACATCTCACACCGCTTATTACTTTTGAAATTGTATTGCAAGGTTAGACTCATTCTCAGGGAAAATATATAAAAAAGAAACCATCATAGCTCAGGGCTATAAACGGAAATCCTCTTACTCTCAGTAGGAGAGCTTTTTCATTTTATGATCTTCAATCTCTTGGATATATGAATGCAAAAGACTCTCATGGTTTCATCCCCCTCCTTCCCAGAAGAAGAACAAAATCAAGGTGTCAGGACCAGTGGCCACCCAGAGTATTTGGATTTTTGGAGGGTTTCCTTTTTATATGCAGAAATATGATGTGTCTCAGGGGAACAGCTTGGTAATCTGCAGCCTAAAAATAACCCAAAAGAAGCATGTGAATTGAGCATTTAAAATAGAAATGTAGGGAGAGGGAATTATTCGAAGCACTGAAAATGAAGTCACTCAAGTGAACACTAAAGGAAATGCTGAATGTCTTCTGTTATTAGTTTGGACACACCTGACACAAGAATAATATAAGTCAGACTTTCTATGTATAACACTGAAATTGTGCAGGCAGATCAGAAATCAAAAATGCATGCAAGCAAGCAAAGTATGTGACAGAATGACTTGCTTTTTCTGTCACATGTTGAAATGCTATTTAATTGTGGGACCCTGAAGAATTGAAACTACCCTTCTATAACATGGGACCATATCACCTTATTACCCCCCTCCATTGAGGCAATGAAAAGTGATGGAGCCCAAACCACAATGCAGGGGGGCTTCCTGTCTGCACCCATCACAATTTGTTATGTAAATGTTATTGACAGTTCCAAAGAAAAGAAGGAGGGAGAAGACAATCTTAGAATGTCTTCTGGACTCAGGAGCTGGGATATTCCATTTCAAAACTGCAGATACACATAGGCTGGGGGCTGTCAGAAATTGCCCACATTGAATTGAATCAATGACTTCGGCAAATACATCCTGTGGGCAGTATCCTAACTAACTGCGAATCCCCAGTCATTTATGCAGATCCTTTTCAATATATATATTTTAAAAAATTTAAACTAAGAAATATTGCTAATCTAATAGATTATTGTTTGTCTTTAACAGTGAGATTTTCTGCTTTTTCTATCTTTTAAATGCGAATCTCAATACTGTGAGAATTTGATCCCCGTGATGCCAAAGTAAGACTCTTACTAATAAAGGGGGGGGGGGCAAAAGCAGCAAATTCAGACAATATGTGATAAGCAATGAATAGTGATTTGCGAAGCAACAGGACTAAATGCCGTGATGATATGATGCTACCTTCCCCTCCAATTGGGATAAGATCCTGAGGTATTGATGACAGATTCTAATTAATATATTCTAAGAATGGCATTGCAGTCAGAGACAATACTAGTGCATTGTGATGACACAATAGGGGAAACAAAGTGATACAATTTCCTTCAATAAGAACATAAAAGTGTGTATGTGAAGGATAAGGAAAAAAACTTGGGATGGCTATTTGTGTTCTACTTACAAATCTGCCACAAGCTTATTGAACATGAAGGCTTAGCTTGTTAATAAAGTATGTGAAATAATGGGTTCATTTGTGTAAGAATATCAAGAAGGAAACTGTCAAGCAGCTGGACTATTGGAGTTTTTTAAAGGGACTTTGAAAGTAATTTTAGAAAGGAGGAAGGACACGTACATTAACATGTTGACCATGCTTCTAAAAATGAATTTTCTAGATATTGAATTTATGAATAAATGTAATATAGCAGTTAGCCTAAAGCCCAGAAAAAAAGGAATTATTCATGTTAATATTACAGACAGTAATTTGTTACCATTATGGTTATTACTTATTTTTAAAAATAATTCTGGCCTTGCATATTCATGATATAATTACAATAGTACTTTTTTTTACTTAGCAAAATGAATGATTACAGCAGTAGCCTATGGTACAAAAATCCATTCCCATTTATGTTGTGTTTTCTCAGCCTCCATAACAGAAGCCAAGGCATGGCACAAGACAATTTTGAGCCCCCTTTTTGTTCTCTGTTGCTTTGATGGCAGTGCTTTCTTAATACATAGGCATGCTGAGCACTTGCCCGGGTCCCCCATGAACATAGGAGCCCCCTGCTAATCTATGCACGGAACAGAATTAAACACTAATGTTCTGATCACTCACTTCAATATTCAAATCTTCTGTTAACTTGTTAGAAGGAGAAAAGCTAAGACTTGTGGCAGAGGGATGGCATGTCTGCATTTGTGAGAGAAATTTTTGCTTTTTTATAGCTTGCAATGTTATGGAAGAAGAATATTGTAATGGATTCACAGGAGGCAATTAATGGCTGGCGAGAACAATTGCTGTTTGTTTTCCAAGAACTCTATTTGTGTAATGAAGAGTTAGAAAAACTGTTTAAAAAAAGTGAAATGAGGGAAAAGAAACTGTAGCCTTATTACATGGTACCAATTAATATGTGTTTATCTTATTGGTAATTTCACATTTTTATTCTTGTAAGTAGTTGTGTAGACAAGGCACAGGGCTATACTGCTGCTAAGATGACTCTGTTTGTCAGACCATATCCAAAGTTGTACAAATAAATAGGATGCTACAGTTATGCCACAATAGTTAAGGTGGGACTGCTCAACCTAGAGGGATTCAATACCAACAGGGGATGGCATGCGTACATGTGGTACGGGAAATCGAAAATAGAAAAGACATTTAATAACCACCACATCAGAGCAGCCATACTTAAAGTATGGATTAAATACAAAGATCAATTATATAAAAAGACCCCATTATGGATCTCCCCTATGGAAGCGCAGCATAAAAGAGAGATACCCATGGCAAAGTGGTATACTTATAAATCACTGATTTGAAAACATAACTCAAAGTGGGAATTGAAAGACATGGAAGGTTTAAGAACAACGGGAGTTGAGATATCCTGGTATCAATATATTCAGCTGAAGGATTACTTCAGAGAGGACTGCAAAAAAGACTTTAACTGTGAGGAGAACATGTGGGACAGGGTACTCAAACAAAAGAAAAAATATATAAAAAGTATATATAGCAAACTACTGGAGTTGGACACAGAAACGGAGTTGATTAAAAATGTAATGATAGAATGGGCACAAGATGTGGGACATAGCATCTTGCTGCAAGAATGGGAAAAGGCATGGAGGAGGACCAATAGGATTTTGGGATCAACGGCACCAGCAGAGAACTGGTATAAAATGTTTTATAGGTGGCACATGACCCCATGGAAAATAGCTAAGTTTTACCCAAAGGCTAATAGTATCTGCTGGCGATGTAAATCCCATGTGGGAACTTATATCCATTGCTGGTGGTCATGTAGTAAAGCACAATGGTTTTGGAAGGAGATACACAGACATACTCAAAAAATCTTGCAAGACAAGTTTGATTTAAAAGCCGAAATTTATTTGTTAAATCTTATGGAGGAAGGGTGGGATTTAAATAAGGTCAAACTATTTTATTTTTTTACAGCAGCGGCCAGGCTTGTATTTGCCAAAAAATGGAAAAATGAGGAACCACCACAAATGGAAGAGTGGTTCAATAAAATAAGGGAGCTGATGGAATCCGATGAACTGTTTAGTAAGACATATGATAGGAGCGAAAAGGCTAAGGCTGACTGGCAACCTGTGCGGTTGTATTTGGGAAAACTGAACCTCTAGGTGAATGAACATACGAGTCAATAACTAAAGTATCAAGTGTGAGAAGTCTACGAAGACCCGAACTGGAAGACAGAATACATGCGTATACTGTGTATTTGTTGTATCTTTCTCCCTATCCCCACTTTCCCCCGCCCTAACCCACCCTTTGTTTTAAAATATGAAAAAAACAACTTAATAAAAATTATTCAAAAAAAATAGTTAAGGTTTTTTGTGTGTGTGTCAGAAGCTACTTGAGAAACTTCAAGTTGCTTCTGGTGAGAGAGAATTGGCTGTCAGCAAGGATGTTGCCCAGAGGATGCCAGGATGTTTCAATGTTTTACCATCCCTGTGGGAGGCTTCTCTCATATCCCCGCATGGGGAGCCGGAACTGACAGAGGGAGCTTGTAAGGAATCCTTACCCTAGCTGGATAGGCCAGATTAGAAGCCTGAGTAAAAGTAGGCCTCAGTGAGGCCTGGACTCCATTTTGGGTGTGGAGTTGGTTGAGATCGGCGGCCATGTTGGGAAGGTGAAGGGGGTTAAAGAGTAAAAAGTACCCCTCCCGAGAAGAGATGCTCCAAGTGCCCATATGTTAGCAATAATCTGCCCAGAGACAGCAGAACAGAGAAGGAGCCATACTAAGGGAATCAAACTGGGCATGTGTAGGAATGCAAGAGATAAGAAACACTGTATCTCCAAGAATGAAGCGTGGACAGTCCGTGTTACATTATGATAGGCTGCAATTTTAGCTGCGACATAACTTTTAACCAATAATAAGATTTTGGGCAACCATAAGTTGAACCCTGATGCTTGTATAAATATGTGCCTCACAAGGAGGAGGGGCCGCCCCCTTGAAGCACCATGTTGTGCCGGGACGGACCCGCAGCTGTGGAAACAAAGTAAACTGAGCTTTCTGAGAAATCCTGTTGTCTATCTCCTCCTTCTACTGCATCTGCACGAGCAGCCTGCCTTGTGGGAGTATGGTAATCTGCTACAAAGGTAATTCTGTGTCAAGGGCAGTGGTTAGAGTACACTCTGGGGCTAGCAATAGGAGAACTCCCAATGATTGGTCGAGGTTAGAACAGAGGAGGAGTCAGGCAGGATGGAGGGGAAATCTTGCCAGAGTAAGAACAGAACAGCTTGGACTTCTGACAGGAACAGTCAGAGCTGAGTACTCTCTCTGAGAGAAAGGGGGTGTGTGAGGGATTTCTTTACCCTGTTTGATAGACAGGGAAGAGTCCTTCGCAGCTAGTTCTCTGCTGTAAGATAACTAGTGGAGTTCTGTTTTGGCTTCTGACAGTGACAGTCAGGGCTGAGAACTCTCTCTGGGTGAGAGAGGGAAAGAGGGATTTCTTTACACTGTTTAATAGACAGGGAAGAGTCCTTCACTGCTAGTTTTCTACTGTAAAGGAACTAGGGAACAGACTGAAGAATCTAGCCAGATACTCAGGGTTGAGTAGGTTAGATTAGTCTGGGTAAAACCTGAAAGGGAATTTCAGGGGTACTAACTGAGAGTTAGTGGTAATTTCTCACAGCTAAACAGATTGGGTTAGTGTGAGGAAAGGTCAAGTTTGGTTTGGCCCTAAACTAATCTGTACCTTGAAGTATAAGAATCTTTTCAAAGCAACAACATTGAAATAGTGACACCTGCTTGATATTTTAAAGAAGATTTACCATCTATGATTTAAAGAACGGTGTTATTGAAACCATTTACGAGCCTGCATTCTCTAGTAACCAATACACTTTTGTGCCTCTATGAGAAAATAGTTTGAACAATAAATGTTATTCTGTTCACTGTTAAAAGTCAAGCCTCACGTGTCCCTTTTTCTCAAGAAGTCCCTTAAACAGTGCCAGCAGTCTAAAGAGATGTTTTACCTCATCACTCCACCAAGCTGATATTTGCCTAGGAGCCAGAGAGGGGTTTGGGTAGAAGTACTTATATTACATCCTGAAAATCCTTGATTATTTTAACAAGGTTGGTGACAGCATTACCTTGAAGAAGAACTTTTAATAGGGCACAAGTTGGTCATTTGGAGTCCACGAGACAGAGATCTTTTTCCGTTGTGGCCCCTGTCCTGTGGAACTCTCTGCCGCCAGACCAAAGAGCCATCTTCGACCTGCCTTCATTTCTGGTGGCACTTAAGACATGGCTATTTAGAAGAGCATATGCATACATGACAATCAGTGACCTGGAACCTGTCTATTCCCATATTTTAACATTTTAATATTTTAATATTTTAATATTTTAGTATTGTAGATGCCTAGCTGTGTAAGTCGCCCGGAGCACATTTGTGGAGGGCGACTCATAAATAATAAAATTAGTTAGTTAGTTAGTTAGTTAATAGAAATTTCACTCAAAGTTTATAAAGCAGGGCCCTGATCCTTTACATTTGGTAGCAGTGGTGGGATTGTAATAGGGAGGTCCAACCTACCCAAGTGTTCAAGGGCCCACGGCCGTTACAGAGCTCATCCACACTCTCCCTGGATTCGGACCTCTAACCTGTTGGTCTTCAGTCCTGCCAGCACAAGGGTTTAACCCATTGTGCCACCAGGGTCTCCTAAGTTAAGGTCATAGTTGTAATGCATGTTTGTTATACCATCATTGCTGAAAAATAATTAATTGTTACAAATAGAATTATTGAAAGGAGACTGGGTGTACTTGGGAGACGTCAAGGAGTTGAAAGAGACGGGTGTAAAGTGTATATTTCAATGGTTTTAATCTTCATATAATCTTCATATAATAAAGTAAATATTCATCCAAAAGTCAACTAAGAAGTGGAATGCAGGTAGTTGTAGGTCACTATCAGTACATTCTCTGGCCATACAAAGTCCCAAAAATCATAAGTCAATGGTACATCAATTATACTTCCTTCATGGGACGGTCAGAGAGAGAAATGGGTCAACGGTCTGAGAAAGGCCCCGCCGTTTCGCCTGTATTTAGGCTTCTTCAGAACCCAAGTATGAGTAAACAAATAAAGTGACCATTCCACTGATCCGGGTATCCTAGGATATACAATAATACATATTTAAGTGACTAGTATATTTCTAGGTAAATAACACAGGGAATGGGAATGAGACAGGGTAATTTAGTTATAAAGGGCAAAGTTCACTATCAATTTCTGCAGGACAAATTCAAGAGCAATACAGACCTCATAACTACTACCATAATAATTAATAATAAATTTTGATGTGAATGGCTTTGCATGTCTTTGCCATGAGTACTTAACTTGCATAGGTCTATGTCATTACTGCTTCCATTAGTCAATTTTAATGTCAGAACTTGCTCAGGGTGTGATTTTCAAAACATGAATGTATGGTATTTCTCTGTGTTCAGTTAATAATATTTTTGCAGTGCAAATGTTGAATGAAAATTAACTCAAATGGTATGCTGGGGGGAAATCGCTTCACTGTGATTTTGGTTCAATTAAGCTATACAGTCTGGTATCTTTTTGACCTACCTGTTCCACTGTTCAAAAGAAATATAGCTAAATATTAGGCCTGTTTTCAAACGTCGGATACATCCGAAATTTGGATGTAAATTGGATATTTTTGACTTTTGAAGTGAATACGAAGAGAGTTAAGGAAACAGGAAGTGGATTTGCCATTTCGAAGTCTCTTGTCGCCATTTTCAGATATGGCTCGTGTGTCTATTCCACCCTCCTCTATTTTGGTCCCATTACATTTTAAATGTTTTAAATGTTTATTAATGTGTTAAATGTGTTCAGTATTTTGTATCAGTGTGGTTAGTTTTGTCTGTAGTAGCAATCAAAAATGGAGGGAAGGGGAATCCCCCAAGTTTTGACTGTCCCTTCTGCAGGTTTCCGTGCATTGCGCAATAATAGACGCCATTAACAAAGCCTTCCAAATTTCGGAAGTACATCCGAATCAATTTCAAAAAAGCTTCTGAAAACTTCGGAAGTCTATCAGATATGAGGCACCAGCGCCCCGTACATCCAAAGCAAGTTTTGAAGCCGTTTTTTCCGCGATAAAACAGGCCTACTAAATATAGCTAAATTCCTTGGCTAGTTAGCTTTCAAAAGAGAGCAACAGACAAGGTGAAAGCTTTTCCAGAAAAAACAAAAACAAATTATCAACAAAAAAGTAATTGCCGTATATTCCGGCATACTAGATGACTTTTTATGCCTGGAAAATCTTATGAAAAGTTGGGGGTCGTCTAATGCACGAGGTATAAATTAAAATAATAAATTAAAGAAAAAAATAAAATCGCCCTTATTGGCATGGCTTGAGGAGGGAGGGAGGGAGGAGGAGGGTGGAGGAAAGGAGGGTATGGGGAGGAGGAGTAGCAACCTGCATTGCCATGGAGACCAATTGGGGGGGGGGCGTGGCCCACTGGTCTTTCCCTGTGGCCCCTGCCACTCTCCATTCAAAGACCTCCTCCGCCCTCACTGCTTACCTCCTTCAACGGCTTGCCTAGGCCCAAGGAAGAGCCTCCAGACGCTGACTCCTAGCAGCACTGGGCAGTGACATGCCTTGGATGTGCTCCCAGTGGCATGCTGGGAGCAGTAGAAGTCAAAGGACTACTGCTCCCAGCATGCCTCTGGGAGCACATTCAAGGCATGCCGCCACCCAGTACTGCTAAGAGTCATCCGGAGACGCTTCCTTGGGCCTCTGGATGCCTACTCCTAGCAGTGCTGGGTGATGGCATGCCTTAGATGTGCTCCCAGAGGCATGCTGGGGCAGTAGGAGTCAGGGAACTACTGCTCCCAGCATGCCTCTGGGAGCACATCGAAGGCATGTCGTTGTCCAGTGCTTCTAGTCATTCAAAGATGCTTCCTTGGGCCTCCGGACACCAACTCCTAGCAGCACTGGGTGATGGCATGCCTTGAATGTGCTCCCAAAGGCATGGTGGGAGTAGTAGGAGTCAGGGAACTACTGCTCCCAGCATGGCTCTGGGAGCACGTCCAGCGCTGCTAGGAGTCATCCGGAGATGCTTCCTTGGGCCTAGGCAAGCCCAGTGGCCTTCAGAGGAGGTAAGCGGTGAGGGCGAAAAGGTTCTTGAACAGAGAGCGGTAGGGGCCGTGGGGGCATCATTTTGGAAAGGGGGGGTAGTCTTAAATGCTAAGTATATCCCTAATTCTGTATTTTATCTTTAAATGGGGGTCGTCTTATACCCCCAGTTGCCTTGTATTCCGGAATATATGGTAGTTGGTTAGTTTAAAAATATTTGTAGAAAAGTAAGATAAAGCAGGAAGAATTTGGGAGAGTCAGAGTCATATCTGGCGCAGTGAGATGGATGAGAAAGATGATAAGTTTAGCAAGACAGAGACAGAAGTAGTAAAAAAGTAGAAAAGAAGAATTCAACTCACTGTAGGACAAAAAGCAATTGGGGCAAGATACAATGCATAAAGCAGGAATAAAGACATGTGGATTTGAGATAATAATTTACTGGAGAGGAGAGGAAGGGGAGAAAATTGGTGTTTATGTGGTGACTTCAGAAAGCTGAGAATTTCAGAAAAGAGAATAAAGGATAGAAACTGGGCCAAGCCAGTACAAACAAGACATTCCCTATGAAAACATTAGTTTTACAGAATGGAGGCTTTCATCTCCCAAATTGCCCGGTTTATTAGACTTCTGGGAAATATTGTTTAGAGCAGGGCCTTCTCAGCTAGAGAGGTACTGCTTTCCTAAACTACATTTTCCAGAATTCTGCAGGAACCAAGCAAGTGCGAGACAATGCTAACATGATAATGCTAACATGATCTCATTCTCAGTCTGATCAATAAGAGAAAATGGATTTAGGAATGGGTTAGGGTTAAATAGTCATAATCATAATGTGTCATCGGAAAAGACTACATCTATAGTCAGTGTCGGATAGAAGTCATCGTGCATTATATGTTAAATTGTCCTCTATATAGTGACCTGAGAGAAAGATTTTTTGAAATCGTTGCAGATAAAAGAAAATGGGAACTCTCTTGTAAAAATAGTTCAGGTTTTGGTGAGTGACTCCAATGAATATGCAACATATAAGGTGGCCCTTTTGCATGTGCTGCAAAAAAGATCAGAAAGAGGGAGCTAGATAAATCACCATAAATTTCCATGGAGACTCAAAGTGCTAATTTGATCCTCTGTCCCCAAAAATGTATCTGTAATTATCGATAATCCACATCATTTTTTCTCTTTGTGTGAGCATTACAACCTTTGTTTGGTGTCTTCTGTTTCCTTTTTGCTCTGAGAGTACAATTCTGTGCATTTTGCACCTTTTTGTCATGGCCTTGGGTGTGTACAATAAACCTATTTGTGTGTGGAAATGGTTCTTCTATTCTAATGTCCTTGGCTTAATCAACTTGGGGAAGGAAATAAATCAACATTTTCTTTGATTTTTCTGATGGGCACAGCACTTTCCTGGATGTCATGTGGTTTCCTTTTTAGGAATCTGAAAAGTCAGCAGACTTCTAAAGTTTATCATACTTTATATAGGCAGTTCCCAAATTATGAACAAGATAGATTTTGTAAGTTTGTTCTTAAGTTGAATGTGTTTGTAAGTCAAAACAGGTACATTTAAAAAGTGTAACTCCAGTTCTATATTTATTTATTATTTACTTTACTTTATTTATATTCCACTCTTCTCACCCCGAAGGGGACTCAGAGCGGATTACAGTACACATATTTGCAAACAATCCCTGCAGTTCAACGTATGACATATAAACATGTGACATCACAGTACAGTACAGTACATACATTTGACATATTACACACATATATAGATGAACAGAGGCAAACTTTCTGGCCACCAGGGGGAGCTGACGCACTCCTCATCTCTCAGCGTTTTTCCAGCATGTGCAATCAATAAAAATGTTTCAAAAGTTATTACAAAATTAGGTGACACTGGCATTTTGTTTCTAAAATGTTTCTAAAGTATGTTTAGTGAAAATGTTGTTGCTATAATGAGCATAATGAAATTTCATTACTTTTTAAAAATTCATTTATCTCACCCCGAAGGGGATTCAGGGCAGATCACAATACACATATACACGGCAAACATTCAATGCTGTTTTTGACATACAAGATAGACAGACAGAAGCCATTTCAGCAGTTTTTCCACTTCAAATCCTCCTGGAGGTTGCTCAATTCAGCCACAGGGGGAGCTGTTGCTTTGTCCACTATGATGCCGAGCCTTTTTTAAAAATTGTAGTATTTCCTCCTTGCTTCACTGATATTTTTATGGTGTCATAAATTAGCCTCCCCACTTTAAGCGGTCCCTAATTTTTCTACTCACAGCTCACAGCTGTTTTCAAACTGCTTAGGTTGACAGTGAGCCGGGCCATTTCTTTTTTAACAGTTTTGTTTTAACAGCTATTAACAATCGGGCAATCAACCCTGACTCGGTCTTCGAACTTGCCACCTTTTGGTCGGCAGTGATTTATTGTAGCTGATTAACCAGTTGTGCTACCAGCCCAGCCTTTTTTTTTATAGTAATTGCACACAAATACTAGGCTTGTGGAAAAAAATAGGAAGTTTTGTAAGTCATATTAAAATTTTGTTAAATCTGTACTTCCGAAGTGATATCCAACACATAAGCCTAAACTACATTTCACATAATTCTGCTTACATCAGAAAGCCCCAATCAGGAGAGGGGAGAGATTTGTCCATCCGTAGTAGCAGCCAGCCAGTCAGAGTTCCAAGAAATTGTTGAATCTGCAAAAAGGAGAAGTGACTTAAATACTAGTAAGTAAATCAGTGCTGGGCTGGGAAGAAATCCATAAATGGATGGCCCTTGGGGGTCCCTTCCAACTTATTAGGGAGTATGGCAGTCCGCTTGGGCTTAAAGGGAGTGACCACGTAAATTGCTATAAAAATCCTATGCCCAGGGGATGCGGATTGCCTTCCTCTGAGGGAGAGAGAGGGCCCCAAAGACTTCACAAGACAAAGCTTCATGAAAAAAGTAACTGGGTTTATTTAACAAGACACAAAGCTGTAAGTGTCCGGCTCCAAAACCTTTACAAAGTTCACGGGCTCGAAGAATCCAAACTGTCTTACTTAGTCATCTTCTTCTGTCTGTGAGGGGTGGATGGGGAAAACCCCTCTCCTTCTCTCTCTCTGGCCAGCCTCCATGGATGGTGGACAGACCCCAGCCGCTGAACTCCTTTAAATTGAAGGGCAAGTCCTTCCTCTGCTGAGTCCAGGGCTGGTTGAAGGCAGTATTTGGTCATTAAAAGAAGGTGACAGGCCGGAGCTGGCAGCCCCGTGGCTCAGTCACATGTCCCTGGTAGTCGCTGAGGTAAACTCAGAGAGGTTTCCCCCTTTTATAACCTTTTGCTTAGGGAGAAACCCTGAAGAGAAAAATTGGCAGGAAAATCTAGGGTGCTGATTGGATGGAAAGGTCTGAGGTAAATTTTGGCGGGAAAGTCTAAGGAGATGAACCCCTCCCACCCAGGATAAAACAATAACGCCAGCCAAAACTGCCAAGAGGCCTAGAAACAAAAATGGAGGCTTGATAATCTTGCAAACACATAAGATCTATACCCCCAATGTAAACAGGCCAAGCTTAGCGCAGGCTGCAACAGGGAGGCATATCAATTAGTTTAGAGGCTGGATGGCCATCTGCCATGAGAGTTATGATGGTACCCTTCTGCCTGGAAGAAGGAAGTTGGACTAAATAGACCTTGGGGGTCCCCTCCAACTCTGGGATTCTATGAAAATGTAGAACTGGTTAATATCAGTTTCTATTGGTTAATATGAGAGACATTCAATGAGATAAGATTTGTGGGATTCTTCTTTAAAAAAACGTTTTTGTCATTTTCTTAAAATCCCTAAAACAAATAGATGTATGAATATTTCTTAAAGTTGAGGAGAATGCTCCCCTATTTTCTTGTGTCATTGTATTGAAAATTTAAGGAGATAGCTCTTGCAGTTTTTTCAAAAGAAAATGTTGTTTATAAAAACTTTGAAATTTTCCCAAAAATAAGTAAATAGATCAGGGCTGTCCAACTTCTACGGGCCCAAGGGCCAGAATTCTGGTCACTGATCACCTGGGGGGAAGGGTCTGCCTCCGGCCCCAGCTCCACCCCCTCCCCCAGCTCTGCCCCCTCCCCGGCTCCAATTTACTTACAATTGACCTTGAGTTGTGGAATTGTAGTTCACCTCCATCCAGAGAGCACTGTGGACTCAAATAATGATGGATCTGGACCAAACTTGGCATGAATACTCAATATACCCAAATGGGAACACTGGTGGATTTGGGGAAATGTTTCCTAATACCTTTGAGTTATTTGAGTCCACACTCAAATTGGGACAGACCAAAAAAACCCAAACACCTCATTGCCGTCACAGGGCTTGATGGGGCCTCCTTTCCCAGAGGCAGGTGGAGGAGGCCCAAAGAGCTCCCTCCCTCCCTGAAGGGAAAACAAGCCGCGGGGGCAGGCACAAAGGAAGCCACGTTGCGCCCTGCATGCGGGGGAAGGCAGCACAACAAGGGGGAGGGGGCACGGAGAAGGGGAAGGAAACGTCGCCAAGGAAACCGCCGCTGAGAGACCCCTCCCCCCTCACCCAACGTCCCACTGTTTTTAGATTGATTGATTCGAGCCAGGCCCTTCTTTACCCATACTGTGGGAGCCCCGCCACAGTGCCGAAGCACCAACGCCGCTGCCGTCCCCGAAGAGCCCCGCTGGAGCCGAGGCCAAGCTCAGGCCGGGTGCGGCGGCTCTCCCATCTGCGGGGCGGGAAGCGAGGGCCCTCCACAGAAAGAGGACGGAGCCAGGAGGGGCTTTCCCTGCCTCACTCCCCTCCTCCCTCTCTCTAAGGGAATGGGGGCTGGTCTGGAAGCAGCCGCGAGGGAGGAGGAGGTGCGCACCCAGGCCGGCCGCAAATCCCATGGGACCCGAGATTTCGGCAGCTATCGTGAGACTACGCAGCCACAGACGGGATTTCGACCTCCCTCGAAATCCCGTCTGTGGCTGGCGTAGTCTCGCGATGCTTGCCTAAACCCGGAAGTTGGTATTTTTATTTTTATTTATTTTTAATTTGTATTTTATGAAAACAAGTTAGGGGGGCGGAGGGAAGGGGCTCGGGGGCCGTGTACGGCCCCAGGGCCGCCTGTTGGACAGCCCTGAAATAGATGAAACGTTTGGAAACTTGATAGGCTAACAGTGGAAAATGTCTTCTACCACTGTAGCAAGTTTCACTACAATAGCTGTAAAAATAAAGGGAAAAGGAGCCTCTGAAATGTCCCCAAAAGTAACAACATTTTGTTATTCTCGTTATAGTAATGAAATTTTCACTAACAATACCTTAGAAACAATAAAATGCCAGCATCCCCTAATTTTGTAATGACCTTTGAAACATTTTTTTATTGATTGCACATGCCTAAAAATTACTATAAGTGGGGAAATTGTAAGGATTCCTTTCCTATATCATCAACTGGAGATAACTATCCCTCAAATTAAATGAAATTTGGCAGCATAATTTCATTCCTTTCCTGTTGCTGTCTGCTATTCTGGTTGCTTCAGATTTCGACAATTAAAAACAATATAGCCAATCAAAGTAATATGTACTTCCACTTGTCTTTATGACAAATAGTACCAAGTGCTATACAAAGCTACCAAGTTTTCAGCGCAGCCCTTTAGTTTACAACTGTCTTTTGGCTGTTACGTATAAATGGAACTGGTTTTGCAAGAAGACAGGTTGATTTAATATATGTGATTATAAAAGCTGCTTCAAGCCAGTGGGTCTGATGAAGTGAATCTGACTCACTGCAACTTATTTTCCTCATATGTTATTCTATGCCAGTCAGGAGTTTAGTTAGCTAATAGAAGCAACTCTGGTTTGTGTCTGGAAGAGCTATATTTCTAAAGACTATGTCTGTTTGATTGACATGAACTATCCTAATTGGAAGGCATAAATAAACCCTCCTGTTTACTCTTGTTAAAATAAAGGGGGAAGACTTGTATTCTACTCTGTGAGTACATGGAAGACTGACGCAAATGCCCAAAGGCTTGAATTTAAATGTATTTATATAGAAGATTGCTTGCTTCATACTGCCTGGTACTTCTAATCCAGTACATATTTCCCCCCAAATGCATAATAAAGTGGAGGAAAAGAAACAAGTCGTTTACCAAACTGCACAAGTTGCTGGACTATGGTTTTATTTTTATTTTAAATTGGATTTGAGGAGTGAGGAAGCAGCTGAATAAGTGAGGCAATACAGGCAAATTAAATGACTGTAAAGTGCTTTCGAGCAGAGATGGGATGGGGAAAGCCATGTTGTTTGAATGAAATGGTAAGACTAAAATAAGATGAGGAGCACTGAATTGGAGGGTGGATACTTAAACCCCTAAAAATAAAATAGCAAGCATTTTAAAACGAAATATCTAGTTTCTTGCCTCTTTTTTTTTTGCATTTTTCCAGCTTTGTGTGTAGGGTGAGTAGAGGGATTGGTGAATCTTTTAGGGTCTGGGATGAAATAAGCTTCCACCTTTTGCTACTTTACTCAGAGAAAAGAATGGTCTTTTTTATCAGAGTTAATGTGCAGTTCTAACATGGACCTGTGGATAAGTCAAACCAGGCTTTTCAGATTGATTTTTGACTAAAATTTCTGGTCTTTTACATTATTATTTGGGATCTTATTTACAATTGTGTTTTTCAATTAGAGGGAAAGCTGAGAATATTATTTCTTCCTCTAATGTTCACATGGGAAGTTAGAGACCCAAAGAGGCATGTTGGATTCCTATTTCCTAATGAAATGCCCATATTTTATTGCATAATAGTCATCATCACATAATAGTCGCACCCCCCTTTTGGAGAAGACAAAATTGACATTTTGCTCTTTTCTGCATAATAGTTGCCCAGGCAAGTGAATCAAGGGGTGACTGCACTTTTTTTTGGCACTACAGGGCTTGATTTGGCTCTTTCCATTTTGGCACTATAGGGCTTGAGTTGACTGAGAGTCAAGCCCTGCAGTATCATGGAAAGAGGACAGGCATGCCAGGGAATGAATTCAATCCCCAACCCACCTGCCCTCTTTCCCCTTTGGTGCTACCATGCAGGTGGGTGATGCTTCACCCACGCACACAGCTACACCATGAAAAAGCCACCATATAATAGTCACAGTCCCCCTCCACTCAAATGGAAGAAAAGCATGACTATTATGTGGTGAAATACAGTATTCATTTTACATTTTCCGAAACTGCCAAAGGGACGGGGGTACATCTTCCAACAAAATGCTGCATGTTTTCAGGACTTGCAACAAGTTTTGCCAGTGAAAACAATACACACAAACCCATATGTACATTTGAAAAATACATACAACTAAATAGAACAAATCCTCTTTGCTGCAATTCTTGTTCCCACATCCCTGAAAAAGAATTTGAGAGACATTTTTCCCAAAAATGAAACTCATTTTCTTGACTCATGTAGACTAACTTTGCAATATTTACCAATTCAGATGCAGAGAATTGATTTGAAAATAATTCTCTCTTCTAAACATAGTATTAGACACCCAGAGGATATATCTGAGTTTATGTCTATATATCTGTCTGTATATTTATTGCCAGATGAAATAGAAAGTTACTCTATAAGCGTGTAAAGTATATTTCTTTTCAGACAAATATTGTACTGGGAATTAAATATCTTTCTTAAGAAACTCCTTATAAAAAGCAAATAAAAAATGGGGTCTGTCTGGTAGTTTTCCTCTCCCTATAAGAGTTTTAGAAAATTTGCAAGACACTTATGGATAACAGAAGACTATAGAAACTGAACACTTCTTTTACTAGTAGTTTGTCTGTTAAGCAAGGCTAAGCTTACAAAAATGAAGCTTGGTTCAGGAATTAAATTTCTATGCAGAATTAGGACATACTCAGAATGATCAAGGAAGTACTGTGTAGCTCACTCCCCCGGTCTCTCCATGACTGAGATCACTGCTCCTCATGTGTTAAGATCCTGCTGTATTTATGAAGATTCCTGGGTAACTTAAGCATTCAAAATAAGTGTTATTCTTCAGTGAGAAGAAGGTGTGCTCTAGCGTCACCCACATCTGTCTTAAGTACTTTCAACCTCCTGCATGTGGAGGGTAGTGCTGGAAATCCTCTGCTATCCATGGGTGATCTGCATCAGAGTTGGAACCCAGATTTTTCAACTGGAAAATCAGCATGTATAGCAGAAGCTTTCTGCTTTGAACTTGTCACCTTCCTTTGTTGTTTGGGCTTGGCCTCATGTGAGCCACCCTGAGTTCCCATTGGCCAGATGGGGGCAGGGTACAAATAAAGTGTATTATTATTATTCCATGTTAGAGCACAATGGAGGTGACAATGGAAGGACTGGGACATCTAGAAATTTGCATGAAGAAGGTGTGGGGCCAAAAATGCTTCTCCTGATTCACACTTTATCTTCATTCTTTAAGCTGAAGCTTAGACTTGCCTTTTAGACTTTTATGCTGACTGCACAAAAGTTAGGAATGCAGCTGTTGTAGTTTCGCAAGTTGCTCCTGACACACACACACACACAAAGCTGTTGAGGGTAAAGTATGTTTGTGCTGCCCTAAACCCTAATGTCTGATCTCTCCATGGATTATTACTGACATATTGTATTGATACATAGTTAGTTTGCTTCCAGAGTGACTGCTTCATATATACAGGTTGATATTGACATTTATAAATAGACACGTGTAGGCTCAAGCAATTTCATGAGCTCACAGTACTGTAGAAGTACAATATATCCGATCTAAACACATGAAACTATAAAGTATTTTGAAATATGTCCTCCAGAAACTGATTTTACAAGGCCTAGGAGAATGACTTTTTCTAGTGGCCAGCTGGCTGAAAAATCTCATCTTATGTATTGATTGTTTTGACAGCAACTGAACATGAGAATGAAAACGTAGGGGATACTGATGGAGCTGATTGAGTTTCCCTTGAGTGTGCTGTGGGGCTATCTCATATTCTGCCAGCCCTGTCTTTTAATAATGACAACTTAATAGCATTATATTAGAAAGACAGTAAAGCAGTTATAGTTCATTCAGTGTAAATAGAGAGAGTACATTTTCTCCATTAGAATAATGATACCTGCATTTTTAGAAAAGTATGTTGTTTTAATAAAAATGTCAGAAATGATCAGTGAAATAAAATAAACTGGATAACACATATTTTGGTGCTTCAAATGTTAGACCTTTTTCTGGGTTAATCTGACCTGTCAATTCCAAAAATGGCACCAGTTTCCACCTGTCCGCTCTAGTTTTTGAAATACATAATATATGCCATATACCATTCTTCATCTGCTCACCAATACAAAATCATGATAACTATATCTAAGAAACTAGAGTTGATGAGATCTATCTAATGCAATTTTCTGAATCAGCACTGCAAATAACCCCAACAATAGGCGAAAAAACCAAGACACAAAGACTTTTTTGTGTTGGACTTTGATATCAATGAAAATAAACTGATAGAATACTGGAAGTGAGTCTCCACAGGCCCAATACCCCATTAGACCTGAGCCAATCAGGAAGGCCTGGATCTAATGGGTTATCAAATTAATTTGGAAGAAACCAGAGAAACCTTAGTTTGTTCCTAATTAATTTGTTTGGATACCTCTGGTGAACAAAAAAGACCAGTATCCACTGATTACAGTGATGCAAATGTATCTAAACATATAGAAGTCAAATGAATACATACAAGTACAAATGTCAGTAAAACATTCACATTTAACAGAAATAATTTGTTCTTTTCTAGAAAGATGAAAAAATAGTTCTTGTATCTTTACTACAGACAAGTAGACTCCAAATCCTTGCATCGTAAATGTCCTATTTTCTTTATTACACAAGAGTAGACTCCAACATTCAACTGGATTCGACTCACAGGAGTCTTCATCAGGTAGTTGGGACTATAAACAATACATGTTATTAATACATACATACAATTTGTCAGTTGTAAACATGTGTGTGTGTGTGTGTGTGGCATGGTTAGGTTTGGTCGGAGTCTTCGTAATTCGGAATAAATTTGGAAAGATTTGCTTTTTGATGCGATTTCAAAGTTTTTAAGGAAACCGGAAGTCCCTTTGCCCTTCCGAAGCTATTCCACCATTTCTGTTATGAAGCATTGAGTCAGAAATGATTCAGCGTTTCCCCACTTCTGGTCCCTGGCCTCGGCTCAAGCCTGGGAAGTGTTTTAAAACAGAGTGGGTGAATTTCCCCCCTCTCCTCTCCCCTCACTTCTGTCTGGAGTATGGGAAGTGGATGAATTTCTTCCCTTTGCTTCCCCCCCCCCCTTCTGGACTAAAACAACTACTTTCAAAGTAAAGAGCACCCAATGAAACCGGAAATAACACTTTCAAACCATTAAGGAAGCATTCGGAAGTCTTGGAAGTTTTAAAAAGTTTTGAATATTTTTTTCTGTGAAAATTGGAATTGACTTTAGAATTGAACCACAGCACCCCCTACATCCAAAATGAGTTTTAAACATTTTTTTGGAATCAAACAAGCCAGATATCTATCTATCTATCTATATCTATATCTTACTCATTTATCAAAAAGCTCATTATTTGAGACAATTGGTCTACCAACAGTGCTCTTGAAAAATGGATCCTGAAGGGAACATACATAGTGGCTGAAGGTAGTACTACATAGTTATATGAAACATATACCATTCATAACAAAGATATATAATATGTACAACAAAAATGATTAACAATACTCACAACAAGTCCTTGTTAACCAATATACTCTGCAAAGGCGTTTTAATCCGTAGCTAGTATGGAATTGAAATAACTCAACCCATTGCTAATATAGCAAGTCCATTGGTCAGGTGGCTGTGATGTCATTACTAGTGACACCTCCATTGTTATAAAACAGTTATATGAATTAGTGTTGTTTAACCTTTTTGGATATTCTGTTTGTAGGATAAAGCTCCAGAAAGATTCCTGTTGTAGAAGCTTAGTTTGAAAATCAATGTCCCTGGATGGTGTGACCATCTCTAAAACCTGCACTTGAAATGATTCAGGGCCATGGACCAAGTCTATAAAATGCTTATACAGAATAGAATCAATGAAATGTTTCCTGATCTTGCTTTTGTGTTATATGATCCTGCGTATGACTTCCCTGCTCTTTTAGCCAATGCACATAAGTGAGCAGGGACATGTAATGGCATACATGCCTCTCATAAATGCCAAACAGGTTCAAGTTTTTAGGTCTATCTGGATGGACCCTGTGATTTTCACTTTCAGTAACATTTCGGTGATGATACTGTGGGATGCTCATATTCCAACAGTAGCATTTTACTAGCATTTTAAATCCATCTAAATCCTCATGCACATTCATGGACAAAATTGCATTCAAGGCACTGCTGACTGTCCCATAAAGAAATCACAAATCAGAAAAGTGGATCAATAGATAGATATGTAATGGCTCAGTAATCCCTGTCTCCACATGTTTATGACATTTAGCAGACATAAAAATAAGTAATGGTCTGCTTTTTGATTCAGGAATGAATACAATCTACAATTCCTGAATATATTTCAAGTGTAACTGAGAAGGTGCATAAATATTTTATTTTTCAAAGAAAGACAGAGTTTAATGGGAGTAGCTGGCTAAACAGATTTGCAGAATGATACAAATAACAATTAAATTTGAATTAGATTTTTTTAGTAGAATCTTAGAACCACAGAGTTGGAAGAGACCACTTGGGCCATCCAGTCCAACCTCCTGCCATGCAGGAAGAGCACAATCAAAGCACCCCTGACAGATGGCCAACCAGCCACTCTTAAAAGCCTTCAAGGAAGGAGCTTCCACTGTACTTCGAGGCAGAGAGTTCCATTATTGAGCTGCTCGTACGGTCAGGAAGTTCTTCATAATATCTTTTCCTGTAATTTGAACTTATTGCTTCAAGTCCTAGTCTCCACTGAAACAGAAAACAAGGTTGCTCCCTCTTCCCTGTGACATCCTTTCAAATATGTAAACATAACTATCATGTCTCCCCACCATCTTCTCTTCTGCAGGCTAAGCTTCCACAGCTCTTTCAGGGTGCTTTCACACAGGCTAGAAATGTGAGCCAATGTGGGTTGCTAAAATGGGCTTTGGCATGCATGTCAGTCCCTACAACACACCTAAAACCTGTGCTATCTTGGGGAGAGTGACTGTATGCTATTCCAGTAGTAATTGTGATGGCATGTAGCCACCCCAAAGCCCTTCAAAATAAGCCATTTAAAGGAAGAAAAACTTACCTGGCCATCATTATTTCAGTTAAATAGATGCCTGTTGGATGTTTTTAAAAGAAAAAATATTTCTGCAACAGTAGAATCCAATGGCTGTGAGGCTAGACTGTCTAAGCCTCCTAGTATAGTCATTCTCTCAACTTCAAAAACTTGTTCAAGAAAACTACATTGTTTTGAGGCCTGAATTGGATTTACCTCCACCATTCTCAATGAAATAGCTACAATTGTAAATTAGAATTTTTCTTTACCCAACAAGCCACTAGATTATTGAACTGTTACTGATAAACATTGTTATAATGTTATATCCTACTTGTTTTGTTAATGCGTTTTTGAGAAGTATAGGGCACAGATTGGAGAAGTATTGTAATTAACTTGTTTTTTCCCTAGATGTTATAATAAACAAATGTTGTTTGGTTTACCTTGTAAGGCTACATTTAGATGTCAATAGATACATTTAATTGCTAAAAACCATTAAGGAAACAAATACATAATACCACCACCTCTACTTATAAAATGTAATGCAAAGGATAACATAACCTTACATTTCCATTACAACAAATAAGCATTATGCTGTTTTTATTTTTTTTTTAAACAAAATTATTGGTTTGGTTACATATACCAAACACATTTCTGCCACTGGATGAATGTGTCTTTATTGATATCAATGATGGTTGGGCTAGGAAAAAATGATGGTTGGGCTAGGAAAAAATATGTTTAATCAACATTGTTGTTGTCGTTGTTATTTGATCTTGAGTCAACACTGACTTATGTGACCCTATGAATGAGATTTCTCCAGTAGCCTCATTCATCAACTACCCATATCAGACTTTCCAGATTCAAGGCAGTGACTTCCTTGATTGATTGACTGTTGTGCAGTATGTTTTTTTCCTCTTTTCCTGTTGCTTTCACTTTACTAAACGTCATCATCTTTTCCAGTAAGTCATGTTCATCATAACTCACAATACATCCAAGTATGACAATCTATTTCATCATCTTCGCTTTGATTCCAGGCTTGATTTGTTCTAGAACCCATTTATTTGTCTTGAGGAGATTATCTAGTTCTTTCATTGCTGCTCTGTCAAGTCTTCTTATGTTATGGCTTTCCATTTAGTTAATGACTGTGTCAATACATATACAGTCTTTTGCTATTTCAGTGTCTTTATTGCTCAGGACAATCAGGTGTCATGTTAGGTATATTTCTTTTAGATCAAACTATAATTTCTTATGTTTGAAACAACCAAGGTCTTTGCAGTGACCTATGGGGAACATAATGATTTTCTTCTGAAATTATTTAATGCATTTCATATTCAAAAACCTTTTTGCAACAACTTCCCTAGTGCCATTCCTTTTGTTATCCTATCTTGGACAACTGGCATTTATTTTGCAATAAATGGGAAAAAAGGTATTTCTTGTAAAATCTTGAACTTCACTTTACTTGAACAAGATACCAGTGCAATAATATCAGTCCCTAGTGTCCCTTTCCTTATGGTCTGGAATGCATTATGTGGAGACAGATTTTGATTGGAATTAGAATTTGAATGGATTTCATTTTAGTAGCCATTGGTTCCCATATGGGCCAAAATAAAAAGGTAACAGTTAGTGAGCTTGATGAGTCTATGTCTGAGAACTGATTAATTCCTCAGAGAGGTCCCCTGTGTATTCCTCACCCAGAACTGTCTGTTTCACTCTGACCAAGAAAAACCCATGTTTTCTAATATGCTGAAAATAGGTACAGAGACTTCTTATGTGAAAGAATCTGTTATAACCTTATCTCTTTTAAATAGTTCATCAATATACTGCTCTTATCCTCTTTTCAGTTTGTACTGATCATACATTGTTTTCCCTGTTTTTGGTTTGAATTTCCCTGTCATTTTTCAGATCTTTTCTGAGAGTTTTCTTCATTTTTCATTCTTTTTGTTGTGTTTTTCTGTTTATTTACATTAATTGTAACAAATGGCTCTTTTCTCCTTATGCTCAACTTGCTGGAGAGTCACATCTAGAAATAAAGACACCAGAGACTGCATTTCAGGGGGGAAAGGATGGCTTTACTTATACAATTTTATGATTTCACATGAGCTACAATGAAGAGGTGTCTGGTATGGGTTTTGTTGAGGAATGGGGGCCTCACTAGATCCTCTCCTCAGCAACTCTTGAATGACGCACCTGAGCTCTCCAACATTGACTTGTGGCCCAGCCTGCTATATTTGAAGAAACACCCACACAAAGATCCCCTTCCTTGTTCCATGATTTAAAGGAAGAAAGGCCAAAGAGTTACTTCCACATAGCTCCCACAACTTAAAGAGGCCATTTCAGAGAACGCCCTTTCAAGAAGATAATAGCTTAAGGTGCTCACAAGTATTTCAACTTTATCTCCTCACTATATGTCACATGAGTCTCTATTTAACAGCACTACTATAGAAAATTGTCTCCAAAGGGCTCCAAAAATTCTTATTATATGTAGCCAGCAAAAAGCTATTTTGCACAATAAGGCAGAGAAGTGGGCTGAGTATCTCAATTGAAAGTGGGAATCACAAGAGCATCCAGAAGTTAAATATATTTTGCTCTGTCCCATTCCAATATGTCAGGGCAACACTGCACCTCTGACCTGATTCCACCCAAGCCAGTAAGGGACTTCTTCTGTCTTCCAGGCCAAAAGGGGCTTTAAAAGGGATGGACATGCAAGCTCTGGCCTTGGAGACAGAGCATAAGGCCTTCCCACATACAGGGAAACCTGGAAATAGCTTTAAGCAATGAGTTCAGGACTCAGAAGAGGGTGAACTCAAACAAAGTAGGTTGCAAAATAAAGTCCTTTAAACAAAGGGCTTCATCCACTTGCCTATGCAAAGCGAAGGCTCCTCTCTAAAAAGTTCTAGGTGTCCTGTTGCTCCCAGGCTTTGTAGACCCACAAAGTTCTGTATAACAGTGTTTCCCAACCTTTTTTGAGCCGCAGCACACTTTTAACATTAAAAAAATCTGGGGGCACACCAACAACCAAAATGACACACAATGGCACTCTAACACAGTAAAGAACAGCTGGGGGTTGGTGGCCTGCTGGGAGCAGCTGCTGGGAGTGCCGAAGCCAGGGAGGGGGCGGAGCCAGGCTGCGCCATGCCCTGCCCCCTTCCCCCAGCTTCACCTCTCCCAGCAGCTGCTGCAGCCTTGAGGGGGCAGTGCCAAGCCAGCGGTGCCAGAGCCAGCACAATGCTGGCTTGGCACTGTCCCCTCAAGGCTGGAGCAGCTGCTGGGAGTGCCGAAGCCGGGGGTGGGGGCAGAGCCAGGCCGCGCCATGCTACAGAGGAGGAGCATGAGCGGTGCATGGGCTTCAGTGGGCGGGGCTCCTCCTCCACGCGGCTTCAGTGAGCGAGGGGCGAGAGTCATGGTGGGAGTCATGGCGGATTGGAGGCTGGCTGGGGAAACGGTTGAAGGAGGCGGCACCCCGGTCCCTTCTTCTTTTTCTTCGCCACTGCCTGGCCCTTCCTCCTCCCCCAAGCAGCAGGCGTTCAGCAGGAGGGGGGAGGAAGGGGGGCAGAGAGCTTTTCTCGCGGCACAGCAGGAGGTCCATCACGGCACACTAGTGTGCCACGGCACACTGGTTGAGAAAGACTGCTGTATAAGCCACCAAAATCCACAGCCTATATTGAGAATGGATTCTCCTTTGTGCTGAGGGTTGGCTGGGAACGAAGGTGAGGACTAGAAGGTGAACTTAGATTGCTTTGTCCTCAGCAAGCTTAAATTCCTGCCTTGCTATGCCCATGGAATCTCTAGAATGAGACCAGAGAGGAAATGCTGCCTCCCATGTGACCTCTGGAAGAGTAGGAGTTAGAGGTGATGACCTCAGGTATGGAGCCAAAACATAGCCCCTCCCATTCGTCTACATGGCTGGAGTAGAACAAAGGCCCATGAAGATAAATGACAAACCAAATACATAATACAGATATAATTTCAGCCCCATGGGGGCGTCACAGGACTCCACACAGTTGACAGTCCAGGTAAAGGAAAGGATTGATGCTAATTAGTGATGACTTTCTGGGGTTCCAAACAAGACATTTTTCACTCCCTATTTGTATTACCATGGATCTAAACCTCATATTCTATATTATTGCTTCTTTTGACTGGATTATTGACAGCTGAACCAATTCAATCAAAAACATTATGTGTGAGCTGATTGGAGGTGCCCTGAATTTTTTTTTGGAGGAGTTTGATTTGTGATGGTCTAATTGTACAGTTGTCATGTAAAATAAATATGTGGATCAGCTCTTGGTTTTCTGAGAAATTGTCAAATCTATGAAAAGTGGAACCAAAATATTTTCAAAAGAGTCATGTCTTTCTGCTCAGTAGAACAGATTGGTAATGTGTTTAACATGCACCAAGAGTGGTAGGAAGAGCAATATAAAAGAAAATATTGACTGCATCTCAGTTAGTTTAAAGAACCTTTATTAAACAACTAAATGGTAGAAAGATTTTATGTGGCAAAGTAACTAGATTTAACCCTGACCTGAGACAGCTACTACTGAAAATGCATGGCACAATCCCAAACCATTAGGAAAGGCAGCTTGTAGGCAACAAACCCAGCATGTAGCAAATGACAGGTAAGCTAAAACCTGGGCACATGTCCACAAACAAATTGTAAATAAAACCTTCCTGCTGCCTCAGGAAATCTTCCTTTATCTTTTATGTGTTCCAACAAAGTGCAATTAAGATTTGGCATTTTAATTACTATTTCCCCTGTTCGATCACACATTCTTTATTTAGATACCTAGATATATTATCAGTGGATTCATGACTAGATCTGTGTGTATAAGAATCACTGATATTGTCTTCACTGGTGCTGTTAAAAATGAGGTCACACAGTCTTTGAAAATATCACCATATTTTAGGAAGTATGACATCTCCACTTTTGCTAATGAAGACTGTTAAAATAAAATTTTACTTTCATCTCAAAAGTACAATGATAAGATCATCATTAAAAATCCTTCTTCTGCAGATGAAGTTCTAGAAAAAATGGATGACAAACAATAATCTTTTGGGGAAGAAGTTGACTCTTAAAGAGTAGAAGCTATGCCTCTTTTTTTCCTGTGCCAGAAGGCATGGTTCACTTAATGTAAGTTGTGTAGAGAACAGCAAGTATGGCTGGTGGGGATCAGGGCACAGGGCCTTCTCAATGGTGGCCCCTCAGCTATCGAACTCCCTCCCCAGCAAAATCAGGTCAGCCCCCTCCCTCCTGACCTTCAGAATGAAAGTAAAAAACATGGCTCTGGGACCAAGCCTTTGGCCAATAGTGAAGTGCAATAAGTGAAGTGGAATTATGTGCAATAATGATTGCAACAGCTTTTGACTATGTCCTCAGATTGCATGATTTTTAATAATGTATTTTAATGTTTTTTATTGCTTTTTAATTTTTTCTTTTGATGTATAGGTTTATTTTCTACTAGCTGACCCGGCCACGCTTCGCTGTGGCTTTTTCCTTCCTTTCTGGTTTATTTGTCTTCCCCCTCCTTCCATCTATTTTTTTCTCTCTCTCTGTCCTCCTTCCTTCCTTTTTTCTTCCTTTCTTCTCCCCTTCCATCCTTCTACTCTTTCCTTTCCCGCTCCTTACTTGTTCTTCTCTGTCTTCTCCTGGACCCGGGCCATGCGGTGTCTCTCTCTCTGTCTGTGTGTGTGGAAGGAGGTGGAGGAGGTGGCGGAAGAGGTGGGCAGGACGTTGTTTTGCTCCCGGTAGCACTCCGTGGGCCTCTGTGTGGGCGCGCGAGGCCAGCGCCCCCAACCTCCTTTGTATTTGTCCTGCATACTGTGGAGGGCATCCAGGCGGCGAGGAGGCTCCGCTCTCCCAGTGGAGAGCAGCTGTAGGCTGTGGTCTCCGGCCGCACTCCGGAGCCCTCCACACAGTTGCTGGTGCTTCCTGGCGGCCGCCATCTTGATTTGGAGGTCTTCTGGCCGGAAGGGGGGGTTATTTTCTGGTGTCCGCGTTTCCAGGCGGACCCCTTTTCTTGTTGGTCCAAGTTCCGGCGGAGCCTTTTTGGGCGGACCGGAAGTGTTCCGGCCGCCATTTCTTTTGTAGTTTTTTGACGATTCTGACCTTTTTGGGCTCTGGCTTCCCCGGTCGCCCCGAGAAGCGGCGGAGACGGGCAGGAGAGGTAAACCCAGAGTCCCAGTAGGAGTTCCGGTGGGCGGCCAGAGCCCAGAAGTAAGGAAAGCGGGCCAGTGGGAAGTGGGGAAGGAGTGCGAGGAGGCGGCGGAGGAGGCGGGTCGGTGGCGGCGTCATGGTAGCGAGGCCCCTGAGCCGTGCTGTTTCGGAGATGGCCACCGGCATGGAGAAGGAGGAGGAATCGGTGAGCGAGGGGTGAGGGCCTGGGGGTGGGCTACGATGGCGCTCTTTTCTCCTCTGCCTTGTCCTCTTTCTTCTTGGCGGCTCCGTTGTGCGCCTGCGCAGTTGGTCTCCCCTCTCTAGCGCGGGCAGCGCAGAACGGGAGTCAATGGGCGGTTTTTGGGGGCTGTTTTTTGGGGGGTTGGAAGTTAGTGAGGTGGGTTTTTTTGTGTTATGTCTGTACCTCGTGGTCTGGGGGAATGTGTCTCGTGGGATTTTTGTTTGGGGGGTTTATAGTTTGGCCGTGCATATCAATCTTTGCACGACCACGTCTCTTTTATATATATAGATTGTTTGTTGATATGACATCAAATTGCTCCCGATTGTAAGGTCACTCTGAGTACCATTCGAGGTGAGAAGGGTGGGGTATAAATAGAGTAAATAAATAAATGTCTGAAAGGTTCTATCAGAAACAGGTTACTGCATCCAATAGAAAGTGAACATCCTAGAAGGGACAAACATATTATCTTTACCCTCTTTCCATGTTTCCATTACTCTTAAGTGAGCATCTGAAAGGATGGCCTCCTACATGGGTGGAAGTTCTCTACAGAGTCCCAAATGTCTGAAGATGGGAAATAACATTACAAACAATGCAATAGCCCAGAATGAGTTATATTTGCTTGATAAAAAGGTTATAAAGTTGCAATCTTTTTCGCCATAATTGATTAGCATTAGCATTGATGATAATGATGATGTCAAGTAGAATTACTTATCAATGGATCTAGGTCAAGAACAATAAAGATCAATAGCAGGACAAAACAAGGATGCCCCCTTTTCCCCATTCTCTTTCTACTGGCAAGTGAGTCATTAGCTAACCTTATTGGAATCTCTATGCCTTGGGCCAGAGTAGATTCCACTCTGCCATGAGTGGGATGATGATCAGCTGAGTCAGAAGGATAGGACTGCAGCCATGAACTTTGCTCCACTTCTCTGCTGAAGATCACAATGGGATTGTGAACTTTGCTCCAGTTACCAGGAGGATATGAAGTAATATCCAAGAGGACTCTGGGTGGGAAAAGGATTACTGGGTATGCTGAGTCAGGGTGGCTGATGTAATCTTTACAGGATGTTGCATAGGGAGGGGTTGGTATTTAAGGATTGTGGTGCAAGGGCGGGTGTCTTAGCTTTACAAGTTTGCTGTACTACAATAAATCACCATTGGAAGACAGAAGGCTTTTGGCGTGTCTTTTCTGGTCGAATTGGAGTTCCTGACAGAAGCTAAGACCCCTGAAACTTTCCCAGGCGATGGAGAGGTTTTTGCATGAAGCGGAAGAATACCTGGAGAGCTGGGATTTCACTACGGATGCAGCCCAGCAGGCCCAGGATGGGGAGTGGAATACCAGGGATGAGGTTGGCCTCCTGATCGGATTGGAGACCCAACAGGGGCGTGGGGCGGCTCCTTTTCCTGAGAGAAGTGATTTCTACGGGACGGAGACCCAGCGATGGCATGGGGCGCTCCGTTCGGAAAGAAATACTCTCCGTTTGGTGCTGGAGATGGAAGTTGGATGTTCCCATCCCAGCGTGTCGGTGGAGCGGGGCTCGGCTGCGGCGGCGGCAGTAAGTCTAGAGATGCGGCGTATGGGAGTGAAACCACAGAGCCACGCTCCTCCCACGGAAGTGGAAGTGTTGAAGGCCCAAATGGAGGCTATGGAGAAGATGCTCCAGAGGGTGTCACAGCGGTTGGCGAAGAACCCTAGCCAAGACTCCATGTGGGGCCCGGTCGGGCGGAGGTGATTTTACCCGCTATTCTTGGATGGACGAGGAGGGTTGAAACCCGCCCCTAGATCTCTTGCGGGAGTGTGGGGGGTGGACGCCCGGACTAGAGGCCCGAAGGGGAGTGGTTGGAGGAACCCGGCCTAAAGTGACGAGTGGGATTCCAGTCCAACCCAATGCTGCAGGGCTAGGCCGTGGTATTCAGTTGCTGAGGAGGAATGGCGGAAGTGGTCATGTTCCTGTCCCGGCCCCAGCTGGGGGGGAAAGAAGACCCTTGTATGGTGAGAGAGAGCGGCCCCGGAAAGAGCCACTTCGGGTGGAATTCGATGGCGAGGCCTGCAAAGTGGCCTTCTTTGTGGCGGCTGTGGGGGACCATATGGAGGATTACGGCCACCTGTACCCCAGTGAAGGCAGCAGGGTGCGAGCTGTTGGTGCGGTGTTAATGGGAAGAGCGGCGGTCTGGTACGTCCAGTGCCTTGACCGACGAGATCCGTGTTTGGGTTATCTTCGAGAAGTCCTTCGAGCGGTGAGAACTCGTGTCCATGATCC